>CM070088.1:15882954-16389667 GCA_036178185.1 Liparis tanakae
CATGCAGAGCACACATTTCATATTCATTTATTTGTATCAGGTCTAGCAGGTGGTCTAGACTGTCGTTTGCCGAATTCTCAGAGTAAATCATATCCCCACTCTAATGCTCTTTTTTTTTATTTATTTTATTATTCAATAAAACGCTTTGGTTAGGCTTCATGGAAAACATAAACAATAAAAGCATCACACCATTAATGTTGTGAAGTCTGCATACTTCAGTAAAGGTTTGAGTCTTAACTCAACAACAAATGGTGACAGTATTTGACCGCTGCTGGAGAGAGGACATGGACCATTTGGTGTGTCGGCCGCTCACAATTAGGCCGGCCCACGGGAGCTGAGAATAATCGGTTTGACTTGAGAACTAAAGTGCCTTAATCTCTCAGCTGTGTGCTGTATTGTTTAGCCATGAGTAAGCACACTCCTACTGGATTGAGTGGCGATATGTGCCATGTCGATTTCTACTTCCCACAATGCAACATTCCCCCTCTCCCAGAGGGTTTATTTAATGGCCGAAAAAAGAATGTGAGAGACAAGCAAACTTGTGATACTAATGTAACAGAAGTCCTTTCCACCTTTCAGCAGAGACACCACAGGTCTAATTAGTAGAAATGTTAACAGGTTCATACCCACACTACACTCCAAGGTGCAAAAGGTGGTGTTAGATACAGCCCCTTGTTTAAAGATATATACGTGAGCTCAAATGGCTGCCAGAGAGCTGTTCTGACTGACATGCAGGTGATACGAGATAGTCAAGAGCACAGCGAGTTTTGCCAGAGGCAGAGGTACTTCTCTTTTGAAAACCATTTCCATCACCGCTTTTCACCCTGTTCAACGATGCAGCAACAACATTTATATCCATTCATATAACTTGGAATCGTTAATGGGAAAATAGAGAGGTTTGGGTTGCCGCCTTGTGGCTGGGCCAAAAGGGATGAAGTTGAATTGGAGGTGATATGCGGTGAATGGCTGGATTACTTTCAGCAGACGTCATGTGGAGTTAGAGCTCACATCAATAAACAGATTATTCCCACAGAGCTGAATATAAGTGCGATGTGAGGTCCTGGACAGGGATGTCTTATGTGTACAGATTGCAAAGCCCTCTGAGGCACATTTATAATTTGTGATAATGGGCTACACAAAATTAACTGAATTTTATTGAATCAAAGTGTTTCACAACATTTATAATTGAAAAATAAATATATATTTTGATTAAAAAAAATTAAAAATACAATAATGGAGTAGATGTAATACAAAGGTGTCATAGAGGTATGGACAACAAACATCTGCACAGTGCTGTGGACTAAAATTCTAGAGGGAGACAGACAGTCACAAAATGAGATCCAGAGAAACCACAAATATCTTGTTTTGACAATGTAGCTTAGCTATGAAGCAATATATAGGAACTTGAATGCCCGGTAATTCATACACATCCCATTAAATCGATTAATATAGAATTCATGTAATTATGAACCAGGAAAAATCTTGTCTTTTTTGCAACCAGTGAACATTTTTGGACTGAGGAGTGACCTGTCAATCACAGTAAGCCCTCTAAATGGTGTTTGACTCTAAATGGACCATCATCTACTAAATGAATATAAGAATACTTGAAACTAGAGATTGAGACCATAAACATTCAATCTGACTTCTCTTTTGGCAACCAGTGGAACTGAAGGAAACTTTTTGTGTCTTAAAAAACAGTAGCAGGTGTTCATAATATACGGTATATTTTGAGAAAATGCCAATTACATTTTTCTCATAGTACTTTTCACATCTAACTGGACTAACTGTTTGAAAATACAGAAATATTTACAATTCCACCCACAGCCTCCATCGGCTCTCTCCTCTGCTGCTCATCTCCGCATATTCAAAACTTGAAAGTGTCTCTTTAATGGGAGATTTCCTCAGCACTACCTCCAGGGAATAGTTATATAAGCTGGCTTTTATGTTGATAAATGGTGTTTGTCTTCCCTCACCTAACAAAAAACAATGTTGGGAGTGAGAGCACAAGAATCACTCATTATTTTATTCATAATGTGCATACAGGAAGGAGGCCTGCTGCTGGATGAGGCAGCAGTCTATGGCCACTTATCTGACATTGCTAAAAAAAAGGCTGTTTTTCTTTGTCTCTTGAAGCATACGATAGAGAGAGCCAAGCATACCTTCTCTCCAAAAGCGAGCCTGCATTTGACCATTGGTTATAGTCTGTAGACTGTTATTGCCTGTCAGAGACTCTGTTAGGATTTGATTGAATGCTCCGGCCAAAAAACACAATTACACACTATTGCAAACTCTGCAGGAAAGCAGAAACAGGCCCGACAAACCTGGGGGTATTTCTTGTAGAGCAGCAGCCCCATCTTCTGTCTCTGCCTGGCAAAGGCAATGCTATTTATCTTCATCACCTGAGCACAAACACAACCGTCTGGGAACAAAGCAGGAAAAATGAGCGTTACATTGGTGTCAGTTTTGTTTGCATATTCCCTTCATCATTGCTAATCAATACTATATCATTTCATTTCACTCTGCCGGAATTATGAATGATATGTTTGCAGGCGTGGATACAGACCATCTGCCTAATATGAGCTCTGTCTTTCTCAAGTCTAACGTAGCATCACTTGAACGTGCTGAGGCATGATTGATTGGCTGTGAGGATTTTGGGAATATAATGATTTGCAGCGATGACTGTCCCAGTCTCCCCAGCAGTTTGAATTATTACTGAACAGGTGAAGCTGGGGAGGCAGTATGTTTTCAGCGTCATTAGGCCAAAATTCCATCATGACCTTTCAGCATATTATAATTTAATTGGTACCTTAGGGTAGGCAGGTATCTGAAAAAAATATATCTGTGAAAGTCTTTGTAAAGTTGTTGTTGGAAAGACAATTATAATATAATACTTACAGCTGATTGTAATTTGAAACTTTATACAGTCTCTAATTAGACAAATGTCAGTTAAGAGTAAAATAATCTGCAACTAATGGACATTAGAAATACAAATGGTAATGTAGGCTTCATGGTGAAATAGTACTATGTAACTATTTATCCATGTGCTTTAATCAAACATTTAAATCAAATGTCCAGTGATGCAAATCTGTTTTGAATGTTATGAAGCATAGGTTCTTATGTAAATTATTTGGAAATAACTCTGAAGTGAAAGACAGAATGAAAGATATAATGTATATTTGCTGCAGTACGAGTGTGATACACTGAATACAAGATGTTACAAGATGTGCTCGCATTGCTCTCGGCTCGCTAAATGAACTGCCTGTTCATGTGAGCAGCCAGAGCTTGAATGAGCAGCATTTAGTTATGGAGATGAATGTTGGTTTGACATTACAAAGTATGTAACACTTAAGACTGCCATCACAGTGAATAGACGACAAACTCTTACGTTCTCTCAAAACACCAGTTACTTTTCAACTGAAAGATGCACGCCCAGTTGGAGAAGTGCAATGCCGTAGACTAGAGGCTATTAGCATCCATCAGGCCTGGGACTAGCTAATCCTTCATCAAAGACTTATGTCTCGTGTCAGCCAGATTGTCTCTCTCTGGGAACTGGAAACGTTTTCATATTTTCATATTTAATGATAGCAGACAGAATAAAGCAAATAGTCATGCCAGTCTCTCTTTGTCTCATTGTCACTGTTCTGGCATTTCAATAGCGATAGTCATTTTAATTCAACAATGAATTAGTTACACCACCCCAAATATAACAAACACCAATAACATCCTTTTTAGTGTGCTTTTTTCTTTAAATGTGGAGAGGACAGATTACATCCACATTAATTGAGATGGGACACGTATCCATCCCTCACAGCATAGCACTTAGTCCCCATGTCTGCAGCCGCTAATCATACCCTGTGGAACCATTTTCAGCTTTCCCCAGTAGCCTGTTAGCTCACCGTCATAGAGATGTGCTCAAAGCCTCTTTTTACTGTTTACTGTGCCTACTGCCCCACTTACTTACTGTTTTTTAATGAGCTTCTTCAGCCAGGTCAGAGAGAGTTCACTCCGGACTGGGTGGCAACAGACTGTTTATGGTATCCATTTAGTCATTACCGTCCCCAAATACGTAATATGTATAAGGGACAATTAAAGCAAAGCCGGCTGGACTAGAAATACTCAGAATGTTTGTCACCTTATTGCTCCATATAATGTTCATGACTGTATTTGTATGGTACTCAGGGCATTATGATGAAGCACGTTGTCACTGTTAAAGTTTAAGTACCAGCACATCAATACATTGTTATAGATTAGTGTCATTGGAAGGAGCCAATGATCTTTGGGTGAAAGGTCACAGAGTAGGTTTAGGAAATGGACTAATAAATGTTAGCTTAGGTTTTGTGCCAGTATTTCTTGACAGCCACAACTTGGATACCGATGTCAGTCTCATTCTTTAGCAACAAAGTACAAATGCATTGTATCCTCACACAGCTACTATACGGACTGAAATTTGATGAGCAACATTGTCTATCCAGGAAGCACATAAGGCATCGTGCAGGCGCCAAGCGGGCGCCTCTGAGCTTTGCCCAGTGCCGTAACATCATCATTAGAAATAGATTGGCAGGCTATTTGTGGACAGTAAAGAAGCCAATGATGTCAATTTGTCGGAGTAATATGCCCTGTAAACCATATTATGCTCTAAATGATGTTGCAGATACTGTTCCACCTCAGCAGGAGAACATGCTGGAGAAAGTCTGTACTTTCTGTCAAGAAAATGCACTTAAAGATGGTTAACATTGGTTCCAAAAAGCAGCTGATTGAGATGTACTCGTTAGTATGGTTTTGAAGCCTTGAGTTTGTCATTTTGGCCATCGACATTTAGTTTTTTTGCCGCCGCTACCTTGGTGTTTTGCAAGCCGAAGTGACACAAGGAGGGTGGAGTACAACTGAACGCCAGGACCCTGAAGCGGGCAAGAAAGATTGTAGCTGACCACTCTCTCACTCTGGACACAAACTCTGGCAGGAGGCTGCGGTCTATCAGGACCAAAACCTCACAGAAAGAACCGTTTCTGCAGTGGGGTTCATCAACAAAGACTAACTGACTCTGACATCCCCTGGACAATTTAAAACACCTTAGCACATCTTTTCTTGTATTATTTAAATACACATGCTACTTACATTTTAAAAAATATACTTATTTTAAAGTACTGTTATCTGGTTGTTATTTACCCTATTTACATATTTAGTAAATGTTATTCATTATATTGTTATAGTTTAATTGTGTTTATTGTTATGCACTTTTCAGTGTAGTTTTACACTTGTACTTTCTAAATTAAACAAAAGAGACATTGTAAAGTATGATTTATTAGACCCAACTAGTAAAACCCCTTATTCATGGTTTTACTTTTTAAATCTCTGGCTCATTGGTTTGATGGACTGCTCGTATAGTGGGTGTGAACGCTGTAGTTTGTTAGCTTCCTGCTCAGTGTTGTTCTTCGAAAGATCTGTGCATGTTTTACTCTAAAATAAAAGGGTATTCCTGTTTCATATTTTGCCCATAGAATCTAATAATATATTATTTACATGATCAAATTCTTAAGTTAATTTTGGAGGCATATTCAGGATTCAAGTTGAATCTGATGACATTCCAATTCCAAGATCATAGTCCAAGATAATGTACTTTCCTTATAATAACATTCTGTAAATAAATCATGTATTTAAACAATAACTGGATGAATTAATAAGAGGAATATTCCAACATCAGATATGTTTTACTGCATTCTGTGTCTACAGTGTGTGAATGTTAGTTACTGCTGGATTAAGGAACCCTAGCTCCTCCCATCAGTGTATGAATGGGTGTGAATGGGTAAGTGATGTCATTTAGTGTTAAAGAGTTTTTAGTGGTCGGAAGACCAGAAAAGATATATCCAAGTAATGGTCGATTTACCTATTGACTCCAATATAATTCATAATTTCAAATATTCTTATTTTTTAAGAAATTCTGTCAGAAAAGCATAACATTATTTTAATAATTATTACCTGCAAGAGATATCCTCACACTCAGATCTATGGTACAGTTGAACCGGTATTCTCTGATGAAGGTATTTTATCAGTTTGGACTTTTTGATTTAAAAGTTTGCTTGATTAGCATCTGAACATTAACGGAATACTTGAATGACAGCTACAGCTGTGTATGCAAACCTCCGTAGTTTAAGGTTGACAAGACTGACAGTCACTTCCTTACATGATCCCACACATGTGGTACCTACTGGTCAGACATACAGTCTATCCACTCTCTGTATCTCAAACCCTAAGCATGACCCACAGGCACCGCATAACCTCGCCACCATATCAGCCCTGAGGTTGACCCCTCTTAATCTAGATTGCCTCTCCGCTGTCCTGAAAGCACCCATTCACTTCAAATCCCTTTCATTAGAGCAGATCATACTACCCAAGAGCTGGCCAGTCAGGTCAGGGGAACCATCCCGAGCATCCCCTCCTTTAGTCATTAGAACAAGATGCCACTCTGAAAAGGGGAAGAGCAATGCTCCTTCTCACCTAATCTTCGTCAGGACTTTCCCCCCCAAGTCTTCTGAGAGCGTGGCTTTCTGCTCATGGCGTTCGGCTGTGGGATTAAAAACCTCTGAGTGCACCTTCAGATGGAAAAGGGAATTGGAATGAACTGAGGATCAGTATTATCACCCTACATGCAATAGACGGATACAAGACTTTCAGCCCGGAGGAAAACGACTTAATAACAGCCTCATTAAGAGCGGAGGCCATTACTGATAAGGGTCCCCCTGAGACGGGCTAATTAAAAGCAAAGGGGGGTTGCAGATTGGGCAAATTGGACACAGTCAGTGAAACTTTAAGTTTTTCATTGCGAAACAAAAGCCTGGCTAATCTGGCTGCCTCTTTGTACGTCTTTGTGTCCGCGCTGATGCACCTTTCTAGGGGAATTCAGGTATTCCTTACTGCCGGCCCCATTAAGACCTGAAAAAGGGGACTTTGCACAATGGTCCTGATAAATTAGAATTTTCTGTGTGTGCATGACAGGATTTTTTTTGTGTCAAAATTAATATTTTGTAAAATGAGCCTGAATGTAGTTGCCCACTTGGTGGCAGAAGAGCTCTACTGTATTGCACCAACCTCTCGTTGTTGCTCCCTCTCCCTGATCAAGAAAAACAAATGGTGAAGCAGGAAGAATCAGCTGTGGATGTCATGAGTATCACACTGGTTCTGCACAGAATGACATACCCACTCTTTTGTTTTCAGTGTGTCAAATAATTTCATTTCAGAGGAAGAATCATATTGGCATTCCATGCAAAGATTTTAGAATAGAGTAGGTAGAGCCAATGTTGCAGGTGCACCTTGAATATCATCTTCTTTTCAGAGAGGTATTCTGTCAGGTGTCTGGATCTAAGAATATTAGTTCTTGAATTAATCCAGAAGGTATTTGAAGTGGAGAGGTAATGCAGGGATGTTATCTTCAAAATGCGTTTAATAGCAAATACATTTAGGACATTTAGACCATAAGACTGCCGCTATAGCATGACTGCACCTCCAGTGCTTAGCACGGTCAAAATATTCCTCCATTAACGGAAGCTGTGAGCAATCACAAGCAGTCAAACGATGTATGTTAAAAGTATCGTAATCATAGAGCAGGTATCATTTAGGCCAAATTTAAAAGGCAGGAGGAGATTTTTGTCTTTTTAGAAACCGTGTCGCCGATCACAATCCCACATCTCCTCCTGGTGTCAAATTGGTGAGGCACTTCAAAGTTATTCTTTTTTGTTTTGCTAACACAAAAGTGCCTCAACTCAGTGGCTTTTCAATGTTTCTTAAATTACTTTCATCCTTGAAACGGGTAAGAATGACTGACTGTCAGATAATTTCGTGCTTGGCAGTCAACGTGCATGTGACATGCGCACCTATTTGGAAACAAACATAAGTGCCTTATTGAAAAGCTTGAGCAAGCAGAAAATACATCTCCTACCCTGTGCGCTCCAGTTGTCTTTGGTTTCATCCTATTCCTAGTGCCGTCATTGGTAGTAAGTACAAGGACTGTTCATACACAAACCATTTCTCCTCTGGGAAGAATTGATTTAATGACACCATCCAGTATCCACAATCGATGGCACAGAGGGAAAGGTACATTATGAGTAAAAGAAGACAGATAATGGTGGATCACAGAGCTATTTCCATCATTCTAACTAGCATCCTTGAACACTCCTCTCCTCTTTTATGCAAAAGTGGCCAGTGGAAAAGGCCAGCATCTGAACACGTTTAATTTCCTCCCCACAGTATGTCATCACCACACCCTCTGACCCATCTGCCCCTTGACCGTCATCACAGTAACATAACTATAGGATGATAATTTCAGTTGACAACCCCCACTGAGGTATGCCATGTGGCAACTCAGCTAACCTGTGGCTGTCGGTGCAGAAGCGTTTGTTTTAGCCTGGGCTTGGTTTTTTAATCAAGCACACACACAACTCTGTTTAAGATCCAGCTGCTTGTTTAATACTTCTCAAATGAATAAGTAAGGGGTCTCTCGGTTTTAGATGCATTAAGGCTGCATTCAAAGCAAATAAGGCCTTTTGGCGGGAACGGGTAGTGTGTGCGACAGTAGACTTTGGCAAAAAGGAGCTTGGAAATCAACTTTTGTTGAGTTAGTTTCCTACTGGATAAGGATGGATTTGCTAAGACAACAATCCACTTCATTCCATTTTTTTCAGCTGATTATGCCATTTTAGCTATTCAAGCCAGTTCAGTCATTTTTGCCATTTGAGCTGAAAAACCTTTACATAGAAAAAAATGATAGAAGCAACTCAAATGTATTCTATATATATGGTAAATGGACCTGCCATTGTAATTGCTTTTCTAGTCTTCTGACCACTCAAAGCGCTTTAACACTACATCATTCACAATTTCACACCCATTCATAAGCTGATGAAAGGAGCTAAAATTCCACCTGCACATCAGTAACTATTCCTACACATTCATACACCGTAGACACACTAACGGCGACATTTTGGCGTTAAGCATCTTGCCCAAGGACACATTGACATGGGCTAGCAGAGCCGGGGATCAAACCGCCGACGCTCTTATTGAAGGCTGCTATAGTCACCAACTTAACACCAGGCAATCTATGTATTATTCTTATGATCTATGTATTCTTTATTTTAGCATAATTAGTAACCAAAGATCCGGATGTGCTTACATTAACAAACAATCAGACTTCTCTTGTCATCACCATTTACTGTGCTTCCACCAACATGCGATTAGCAAACACAGAAACCATGGACGGACAATCAACCATAAACAAACAACAATATTTTTTCCAACAAAGAGTTAACTATTGCAACAGATACATGGGACCCAAGGCTAATGCTCACGGAAAGCAAACTGGTGGCGGCAGTGATCTGTAACACAAAAGTCTCTCGGTTGTTAGAAAGTTCACCGCTCTGACCAGCTGCCTCTTTGGATTGTGGATGCGTCAGTTCTGCACGGTCTTGATTCAATGCTCACGATCTGTCAGTGAGCCGCCCATTGCAGACCTTATCTAATGCCTGTTACTGCGTGTCTGCTTATCTGGGTAAGGTATAGTGGTTCCGCTCTGTTCTTCTGAATACTCGGATTATCAGGATATATTTGACTAATTAGGGCTCTCACACCGACAATAATCTAGAAATTATTATTATACTTCTTTAGCAATAAAAGCATTTTTGAGGGCTTTGTTATATCCCAAAAGTTGTTAAATTTGACATGCATATCAAGACTGATGAAAAGTTCTTTATTTTAGAGATCTCTCATTTGGATATGAACACATATCTCGATAGCTCTCCCTTGAGTTGTGAAAGCCAACACTGTTTACCACCTATCACCGATTGACTGGACATTTGTCATACATGTCCGCTTGGGTCTGCTTTGGCGAAGTTCGATGCTCCACCTAGAACGAAGAAACCGATGTAACTCGACTCCACATGATCAGAACCTTTCCAAATGTCACATGTTTGATGAGACTACACGCCCGAAGACATGTATAATCCAATTTGTATATATAGTCATGGCACCCCCTACTGGTAACAGGAAGTTAAAATCTCGATACTTTGGCTTGCTTCTCGTAGTGGGTAAATCAAATCAAAATCAAATTACTTCCAAACAGATTTAAGACTAATGATGCGATGGATAGACTTCTAATTTGGTCAGTACAATGAAAAAATCGTAATAGAAAAAAACATTACGTTTCATCTATTCGAGTACTTTTCTCCATAAAAGAAAAAATCCTGTTTTATACAAGGAAAGCATCACTGGTTGTATTGATAATGAATGTCAATCTGCAGAGTATAGATTGCTTTTTTCACATGTTACAAATGGTATATCTATTTTTTGTATCCATTACAATGATGCTTTTTTTTTATGTATCCTGTATCCTCAGCTCACTCATGGGGAACATATACTATTTCTACAGTGCAGTTTGATAGAAAACTAGAGTAAATGACGAGCTGGGAATGATTTATCCTTAACATTCTGTCAGGCCATCACAAAATAAATGCATTTGGAGAAAACCTGTTCTATACTCACGTCAAAATCTGACAAGGCCGGTCTGTTCACATGACGTGAAGAACTTATTTAACCGATGATACAAGTTTCAGAGTTCTCACCTCAGGCAAGTCGTTCAGAAGCCTTGCGGGCCTCACAGCTGAGGCCAGATCACCTGTTGTCTCTACTTATGAGCAGCCAACAGAGCACTGCCCGAGGACCCGAGGCTGCCGTCTAGCTCATGATGGGTTAACAGGTCTGAGATTTAACTCGGAGCGAGGCCTGAACAAGTCAGTATAATCTTGGTATCAACTGGCAGACATCCCATGCCAGGATAACAGTGAAGTGCTTTCTGGTGTTAAAGTAATAATCCTTTCCTCTATCAAACCCGTTTTTTGATACTATCTCCTCACTGGAATTTCTTTAAGCAGCTGCCATTTATTGAATGTGCCTTCCCCCAATGCCTCTGTGTATAGTTGGCTACTAGTCTTTCGGACTCCACCAGTTGGGACACAAATTGCAAAGACAGAAGCCGGTGCATGCGCTCGTAATTTCCTGTAATGCAGAAGAGAACATTCTATCTTTGTAAGACAGCAAATGATTTGTCTGGTTGTCAAATTTGCATCACAATTTCTCTAACCTCATAGATACCCTAGCTGCCATGTGCAGATATTGTAGAAATTCAGAATGTTAAGCGTGGCCACTGGATGTTAATTGGGGTTAATATAGGTTAGCTATAGGTTGTCATTTTAACTTTAATCGGACACCTGTATTATGAACACACTCCTATTATGGCAAACACAGCTCTTGCCAAATCAATCCAGACTAAAATAAACTGCCTGTTGCCTTGTTCTTTTATTTACACACACTAATATATTTCCATGTGTGGAAAGTATAACTTTTTCCAAATGGCAGAAGTGACCAATGTTATTCCTTTGTTGACTAATCCTTGACAACACTGACAATAAACTACACTTTATAATCTGAAGAACCTGAAGAAAAGTCTATTTTTGAGTAGAATTGTAGAAAAATATCCTTTTAACATTGTTTAGTTAATCAAACCACTTACCTTGCTACGCAAATTCCCTTCCATAATGTATGTTCCGGTCAGATCTGTCATTTTGAACGGTCAAGCAAAGTCTTTGATAATAACTCCACAGTGTGATTCTCTATTGAATGTGTTAACCCTGCACTTACTACTGACTGCAGCTCTTTCCCTGCATGTTCCTTTCTTGTTGAAAAGGATCGGTGGCGATGCCTTACTGCACGTACTGGCCTCTAAGGTGAGCCATCACACATTCTCAGTGAGAACAGGATGTATGGAGAGTTGATGGCACAGTGGACTGTTTTCTTGCATTTGAAAGTGTGTGTTTTCAGCCGGACAACTTCCGCTTCATTCTCTGTCCTACAACACCTGAACCTTATTTGTGCTGTTAGACGTTGCAGAGCGATATTCCAAACTTTTCTCAAGTCCACTTGGCTGGTTAAAAGCTGCCATTGGCTGGTGCGGTTGTGTTTCTCCTCCCCTGATTCCCCGAGCACTGAGGAGCCCAGGTGTTGGCAGTGAACAGCTTGCGTGGCAGCAAAGTGATATTTTGATGAGATGACAGTCAGCTCGCTTTGCAATTCTGCTGTGCGGCGCAGCATTGTGGCCCTGCGCCCCAGCGGGACGGGCAGATCCATGGGTCTACACAGCTGGCATCGGCTCCTGCCAACTGCGGCAGCTCCCCATCACAGATGTTCATGCAACCAACACATTGGCAGCGTCTAGCCCTTTTTTGCTGACCTCATACATGAGCACCGCTACCACGGATGAAAAGTGGGGCGTCGCAGCCGTCAGTGAACCTGGTAAAGGAGTCTACTGAGTTTATGAGAGATTAGCTTTTGGGGGTTAAGCCTAAATAGGGAGAACACAGACAACAACGTGATCTATATGTAGCCACCACAGCCAACAAGCCTGAGCAACTTTGCAACCTGTTCTCACTAATAACTTGGTCAGTGACCCTTGACATGTGAAAGGACATACAAGGCACTCTGTAGGACCTGTATGAGACACATTGGGCTTTCACCTAACTCCAATGTGAACCCATCTTTGTCATTATAGGAAGCACAAAGTCACTGATGTAGTTAACGAGCAGAAAGGCTGCTTTGGCCAGATGTAATGCTGCGTTCACACCGGACGCGTCGGCTGCGTCGGCTGCGTCTGGTTTACATGTTAAGTCAATGCAAAGCTGCGTCAAAGCTGCGACGCTGTTTTTTTTCCTGCGTGCAGCGCGTCTGAGCAGCACGAACAGAGCGAATGTCGCGGGGCGAAACGAGCGAACAGAGCGAACCGACGCAGCTTCTCGACGCGCAAGTTGAAATTTCTGAACTCGAGCAGCAGAAACGCGTGAGTCATAGTTGCGCTGTGTGTTGTACTTTACTATGAACCAAGCGCCCGGCATACGTGTTTCATGGCAGCGGAGATCTGCCGCCGGAGGAAGAGGAAAAGTCTCAGACACACGAATCATAGAGAGAAGAGAGAGAGCAGCGAGTAGCGCAGTGAAAAAGTAAAAAGTGGAAGCTCTCTGCGGTCCTGTCGTTCCTCGACCCGTGTAGTACTCCGCGGGAGACGAGCGGGAACATGGGGGGAGGGGCGGAGGGCCGTGGACGTCAGGACCGCAGAGTCCAGAGAGAAGGAGAGAGAGAGGGGCAGCAGCAGGGCGTCTCACAGGGCGACAAGTGAAGACACGACATCTCAGTCTGGTTAAGGAAAAGATTTATATGGCTAAGGAAGCGGGCGCGATAAGCCACGCCCCCGCTGCGTCTCGTCTCAATGCGTCCGGTGTGAACACCCTTTTTTCGACGCGCGTCAGAATCCTGCGTCAGGCGCGTCGAGAATTTTTTCGACGCGTCCGGTGTGAACGTACCTTAAGGAGAGGTTAGATGAGTCAAACAAACACAGGGATTTCACTTATGAGACCAATATTCATGTCCCATGTGAAACCAGATCAGCTTTGATATTTGTTTTGTTACATTACTTCCATGCTTTACCACAAATGTAAAAAACATACTTAATACCCAAAAAACTGTCTTTCCCTCATCCAGTCCAACCACTCTGACCATTTCTCCCAGATGCTAAAAGAATAAAACGCCCAGGGCCCCTGCCCACCACTCATATCCAGGGTAAATCTTTCAAAATGATTAATTCCAACTATAGACATCTGGACCTGATGGTATCCATGGCCATTGTCTGGCAGCTGTTTTCACAGATATGTTCAACCTCTCACTGCTCCAGACTGTAATCCGGACATGTTACAACATATCTGTCCTTGTCCCTGTCCTAAAAAAGACAAAACCCTGCTGCCTGAACAACTATCGCTCAGTAGCAATCCGCACCACCATCATGAAGTGCTTCAAGCGGTTAGTCAAAACCTTCAACACGTCCTCTCTCCCTGCCGAATAGATCCACGGACGACACATCACCCTACCTCTCCACACTCCCGTTTCCCCTCAGCACCACAGGAACACGTAGAATACTGTTCACAGACACGTGTTATCAAGCTCAGAGACCTGTCATCTTGGTGCTAAACAGGGCTAGCGTTTTTTTGACAAACAACAATGCAAGTATCAGTGCCCTAATTTCATACCTATTATGTAAATGAACGCAATGTGCTAGCTGCAAGCTCAGACTTCTACCATTATCTATATATATATTATATGTATAGACATTTCAATACTACGTGGTACTAGTTTATTCTTTCGATACATAAAAAAACGAGGAATCAATTGTAGACTACAGGAAGTGACAGCGGGAAGGACTATGGTGGACAGAGTCAGTAGCTTCAGGTTATTTTGGCTCCACATCAGTGAAGAACTGACCTGGACTCACCAAACAGACCTCATCCCCATGAATCCCTTATCCCTCCGCAGGCTGAGGATGCTCAACATGGATTTTGATAATGGCACATTACCAGAATGGAGCTGCTATCCATGGAGGACCTCGGCACCAGTGGTGACGGAAGGAAGCCAGATGGACATCTTGTCGTTAGCTCAAAATGCTTTCTGGTTACTTCAGGAGAGCTTAGGTGATACACAAACACCACCACAGTAGGATATGATCCCACACCAATAGGCCCCCTCACACACACACACACACACACACACACACACACACTCCCCCCCCCCCCCGCGCTACCCGCCACACCTCCAATCTCATATGCACAGAGGCAGATGTAATTATTTTCTCAGAGATAGAGGGAAATGTCATCAGGATTCTCCGAAAGCCTCAGCATTCTGTCACCTCTTTTTTTTCATTTCCATGATTTGCTTTATCAATTAAGTCTGCTCTCAAGATTGTCTCCTGCAATTTCATTACACTCAATTAGCCTGGAGAGAGAGAGAGAGAGAGAGAGAGAGAGAGAGAGAGAGACACACAGAGAGAGAGAGGGAGAGAGAGACTGACTTTCGGTAAGTGAGGGAGCTACAGAGGAACAACATCCATCTCAACTCCTGCATACCAAACAGTGACAGCGGGAGGCTGCTAGCCAATAAGTCTCCAGACTGGCTGAGGACTTTCACCTCTCTAAAGTCTAATAATGTTTCCGAGTCGCTCAGAGGAGACTGAACAGACACACGTTGTGCATACATATTCATCTAGAAAAGCTTGTGATGGACACCTTGCTGACCACATATGTAGCAACTATAACATGTTATCCTCTGTTGGACAGTGTAACACAAAGTGATCCGTGATCCTATTAATTTGATTAGTGAGATTAAGAAGCCATTTATAAACAAAGAGGAACAAGCTGCAGATAAATATGCTGTACATGCTGCAACAATATGCTCCTGTACATGTTTTGAGAATTACAAAAGGCTAACTTCTGAAGTGACTTTGAACTCACAACTTCCAGATCCTTTTCTTATTTTCCTGCAGCTACACTACCATTACTTCTTTCAACCGACTAAGTGCAATCGCTCAAGCTGTAAAATCTATTCAGCATTTATTTTGAACAAGTTTCGATTATTATTTTCAACTCTCATGATTGGCAAAATCCATGTGTCGCTGCAATATTCACCCAGCATATGTTTCTCATTCGTGTTGGACTGATGTGAGTGTGCTGGTGGGTGCGGCCTCTGTGTGGTACATCAGGTATAACCAGGGTTTTTCCTTTAATAACATCTAACATATGACTAAGCCACTGGCTGACTCTCCTGAAGCAGATCAGCCTGCCAGAACTCATGGGAATCCACATGGGTTGTTGGGGAATAGCCAACATATGCCTGAAGATGCAGTTTGTTGCAACATTACCTTCATTCTGTTTTTGTATCACATTACTATGCAGTGTTAAGACGTGCTGCTGCTGCTGCTGCACTATACCAGGGAAGCGCTAAAATGGAAAGGTCTCATCATGGCAGTAATTGTCAAGGAAACCCGAAAATATTTGTATGTTCGAAGTTTGGATCAGTGATTTATTTATACAAATCAGTGCAGGAAATTATATTTGTTCTGCAAAGTTTCAACTTTCTAGCTTAGATATTAAAGATGCAGTCAGCGATTCTAACCCAATACACTCTTTTTCAAATGATGTGGTCCACTGGTTTGTTCATGTGTGTGTGTGTGTGTGAAAAGAAAATCAATTGTTTGTACTGCACACAACAGTAGTCCAGCCAATCAGTGGCAGTGGGCGTGTACACAGGACCGGAGGAAGGCCATGCCATGGCCAAAACAGTAAATCTGGAGGCGGGGGGGATTTGTTTTGGTGTTTTGTTTAGAATCGCTGACTCCACCTTTAAAAGAACAATCGAAAGAAGCCATGGGGAAAGGTAGGCGGCATCGATTTTTTTTTCCTGCATTCGACTGATTTTGAGTTTTGGTTTTGATGACAGCCAATTTGGCTTCTCCTGTTGTAGTTCATTTTAATTGTCATATAAATTGCTAATCAAATCACTTTAAGATGATTTAATTTAATTTGTTAACACGTTCATTTGCAGAGTGATGATAAGGTACAGTGCACATATACACCACTATCTTATTTTGTTCTATTTTCCTCTGCCTCCTTTTAATCGTATAATTGTCAAGGAAACTGTGGGTGGTAGATGGCTGAATTGTGCTGCTTCTAACTCAAACAGCAGAAACAGCTGTAACATATGGCCCTATTGAGGATGTACATTATACATACACATTTTTGTGATAATGAATAGCATCTTTTAATTTCATGACGTCAACATGCTACACAGAGTTCAATTAACTTTTTCAGAGACACAAGAAAAAGAGTTATCGTGCTTATAATGCAGATTCCAACTACATCCTGGATCTGAACTGATTCCAAAGCACCTTGCTGCATTAGCTTGCATACAGAAAGATAGACACTATATCATCCTCATGTCCACATGATAGATATTAAGATTATCATATTTTCTAATGAATACATTAAACAGATTAATGTCATGCTATGTTTTTCTCAAGTAATTATAGAAGGTGTGAAACTGAGAGTAAAGCCAACAAGTCAGCCAACGTGAACGTCCTGTGAGTGATCAAGCTAAACTAATGAGTTAGGCTGATTTTAACTCATCGTTAGCAAGTTTATTAGTAAAGTGATGGGCAATGTTGAATGACATGCCAGGAGTGAAAAACCTAGGAGAGTAACGTAAATTGAGAAACATCAAATAGTTCCAAGAGATTCTGTAAGTCAAGGATCCATCCTTGGGAGGAAGGTTCCTACAGAGGCAAGGCAAGAATCCTTCCTAGCATCCAGAGAGCATGCATTGAAACAGTCTAGCCAGTGTGCAGAAGCAATAGAGATTTTTTTGTTTTACTCCACAAGAAAAATGGTGTCCATTAACATTTTTAGTAGGAATATTGATTTTGAATGTCTTAATCAATATACACACATTTTAAACACACACACACACACACACACTCTGGTTTGGTTGAAATAAAGCCTTAATTCACAGTTTTATGTGAAAATGGTGGCTCCCAACGGCTGTCTTTCTGTCCTTACTGCAATCAATAATTTACTGAATCTTTGGGAACACGCTTTTAAATGACTAATTATAGCCCAGTGGTTCTCAACAGGTCTAGAATTACCAACTGTACCCACCATCACCCCTGAATGACAACTTCTCAAATTCCAAAAAGTGTGTCTTAAAGCCCCACTATGTAACTTCTCCACCTTAAAATAACAACTTGAAAAAAATTGTGCCGCTACAATGACTTTTAATATGTTGATTTGCTCCTCCGCCATCGGGGGTCTGTGGCCAGAATACTGCTGAATGTAAGATGTTGGGACCGGCCCAGTACTTCCGGTTTGGACCGGCGGAAATAGTTCAACTTGCTTCCTGGCAGTGATTACGCAACATCATATAGTGCCAGTCCACGCTCGCAGGTGACTTTTTATTTGTTCCGCTACGTGACGCGTAGAGACAGAGTGACATGCCGCGGCTGAACGGCTCGCTGCGGCTGCCAGGCGCTCTGCCGGTAGCGCGCATCGATCAGCTGGGAGATCAGCTGTGAGTCACGAGCCGGAAGAGCCATATATGGCTCGAGAGCCAGACGTTAAATACCTGAAGGGGGCGCTACAGGGGAAAAGTTACATAGTGTCGCTTTAAGGAAACAAGGTAATACAACATTTATAACAATTCAACAACGTCAGCGTTTTTCACAGACTCAACAGTGCTTTTATGCACACACATGAAAGCACATGAACATGAAAATAGAAGTTGCTTAAAAAAGACCCACATTAACTAACTTTAGTTAAGAATACTCAGACACTTAATCTATAAAAAAAAACACTGCACTATGGACACATGCACTGTGTTGAGGAGCAGCTTTTATCCACAAACTCAAAACAAAAGAAACACAAAATAAGTATATTAAAAAAGATTTGAGTATAAAACATATATCATGAAGTTCAGTGTGTCACTGGTTTGGAGCATCAGCACCATCTGCATCTCAAAAGGATTACTGATCCATAAGATTAGGGGCTTGACTGTATCCTCTCTGCCACAATCTTTTCTCTCTATCGCCCCTTTCTTCTCAAAATGTCCACTTTGGGCCGGCCCACTCTCGGCAGATATGGATTTATGAAATAAGTCACACCTCTGCATTGTGTTCGAGTTTGCTAGAGGCAAACTTGTTTTGAAAGGGCCTGCAAAGAAACACCTGCAGCATCTTCAAACAGTGTTCAAGGTGTGCTATTTTTTGGGGATTTCCACTCACTTACCTAACTAACTGTGAAATCACAGAAGCTACTCATGCAGCGCTTCCTCCCCTGCTATTGAACGTGGATAGCCATTTCTGTCATAAGTAATGCAGAACTAAGTGAATCCCTCAGAGCCTCCGGCTTGACGGCAGCAGCTGCTTAAGATGATTGCCAAAAGTTTTCATAGCTACGCTCCTCTTACTGAGACAAACCAGCAGTGTATATGAGGTCTTCTCAAAGGGTCAACATATAGAGTGCAACTCAAGAGAAAATTGCTATCGAAATTGAAATGTTATCAATTCTTGCAAAACGTTAGCTGGAAATGATTGTCACGATTAAATGTGGAGCTTTCCTGTTCAAGACATTTCTGCAGATGGAATGAGGAACTGCGGCACTGTTTACATCAATCAGCCGTGGTGATTCGTGCTCCTTTGACCCATTACAACTTCTGCAGAGGTGCCAATTTGCAGGGTCTCAGTGAGAGGCAAAAGAGACGAGACGAGCCTTCCTCACCCCCTACCGCCCACCATCATCACCGCTACCCACTTGAGTTATCTTCATGAATTTACAATGTCTCTGTTTCTTCTCTCAATGCTGAAACAAAAAATGCATCAAGATTTAATTGATCCCTCTGGGGCGAGATGCTCACAGTTGGGGAGACTAAGGTACACAATGATATGAACCTTGATCCTGTGATTTCTGAGCAAACAGTGTTTTGAAAGCCTTGCTCCAGGCAACATTAATTGATTTTGCATATAGAGGCTGGTAGTTCAGTGGATTATGGGATGTTTGTGCAGTTATTGGAACAGTGTGAGCACAGGAGATATGTGTAGGACGGTTCATGTGTTCAAGCTGTGTACTGTTAGGTTGATGATTTGGAGTATCCCTGTTGGTGTTTGGATGGTGAATAAATATGAATACATATTTCATTTTCGTACAGATACTGAGCCCTGAACAGTTAGGAACAGCGTCCAGTAATCCAGTCTTTTTCTCCCACTGACAGTGGCACAGCGATTGGCATAATTTACTTTAAATGTCAAACCAGAGTCATTACTCAGTCTAATCTAAACTCTCGGGCATCATACACACACCAATGCAACCAGTGGAACCCACTCTTCCTATTGGTGGCAGTCTACATCTGTCCGTAGATCTGTTCAGTTAATCATCAGGATGTTATTTTGTATTGACCAACAAAAAGGAGGCAGTTTTGATGATTTTACAGTTCTATAAAATATATTCTGAATAGTACTGGTTGAGATACATATGTTAGCATCATGTTCCTGTTTGAGAAAGCTGACTATAGCTGTGTTTGAAATCCCCTTCTGACGTACCACACACATACTCAATACGACAGACTCAATGGCGATGTACTTCACACAGACTGCTAAATAAATAAGTAAATATGATTTTACCAGCAGACTGTTGACACTGTAAACTCAAGCCGGGCTTGTCTGAGGTCTGATCCAGCAGATAGGCCACATATCTGAAATGGTTACTTTCTCAGATGAAAAAATATAGAAACTCAATAAAGTGATAAATAAGTTGAGTATGTACGGTAAGCTCATGTCTCATTTTCACAAATTATGATTAATGTACATCAAGGTATTTCTCGCGTACATAACATGTACATGTACATGTACATTATGCCGTGTGAACACACTGCATACTGATTTTACATCATACTTGGTATTAAAAAACAAACATGTTACCATGCAATTTCCAACACTCTCGCACGTCAACATCTTAATATGGTTTCTGTCTGTCATGCCTGTATAGATGCGTTGTCATTCTGAGTTACTTATCAGAAATTAATTATTAAAAAAACAAAACAATGCTATGATTATCAACTCGTTCACATCTTTAACTTCAGGTATTCAGACATGATCAGAGTGGTTAACCCAGCATTAACTAAGTTCATGTTTAACTTTTTTTCCGTATATGTATCATATCCTAAATATTTTTAAAAAACTGGACTCATGACCGGGTTATGTGCATAACAAGCTCATTTTGGAGATTCTATATTTTGGTCTGAACTCACCACAGGGAATCTTCGGTAAAAGACTGGGCTCATGATCTGTGATCCGCCTGCAGCATGATCAGAAGGGGATGGTAGGTGAGTGTGAGTGCCCTCTTCTCTGAATGTGAATTAACATCGGAGCCTTTAAACCACAGGGATTCGGCCCGCCACGCCATTTGTTGATCACCTTTTCTTCAAAAATCCTAGGTTTTTATCTTGAAGGTAATTAGTTCTGCAGCGGAGTGCCGTCTGTT
Source organism: Liparis tanakae (assembly GCA_036178185.1). Lineage (NCBI taxonomy): Eukaryota > Metazoa > Chordata > Actinopteri > Perciformes > Liparidae > Liparis > Liparis tanakae. The sequence goes on from CM070088.1 coordinate 15,903,891, forward strand.
CACCCTCCTTCATCCTGCGTGCTCACCAAAAGAGAAGCAAACTCTCGCCTTCCTTTACTCGTGTGAGTGTACTAGCCGGAACAATTTGTGATCATTCACACATGTAGCAACGGAGAGGAGGCGTGGCTTATAGCCATGGAAATAGCTCATTATCGCTCTCCACCATGGAAGAAATAACCACTATTTCTGCTTTGTACAAGTTGTGGAAGTCTCATAAAAATCAGACTCATAATATTAATATGATATATAATATTATACTTACATTAATATAAATGAATGTACAATATGTTTAACTTATGATTAAACAATAATAAAATATTTTTTTTAATAATATACTTGGGAGTAGTTACAATTCTAGAGCGTTACAGTTTCAACCGGCCCTCTGAAGGCTGATGATGCTGATGTGGCCCACGGTGAAAATTAGTTTGACACCCCTGCTTTAAACTCTTCCTATCCCCCTGGGGTATTAACTGTCCTCATCCTTGTCCCCGGACTCTTTGAGAACAGATGATCCTCATTAACGGTGCCAGGATCGAGGGCATGTGTATCCGCAGCCTCCTACTGTCCTCACACCGGGAAACCCATTCTGACACATCCTCTTATAAAGATATCACTCTCCCACCGTCCCTTCCCTTTCCCTTTCAGCAGACATCGATGCCGGATTCGTCCTTCCTTATTTGCACGCGGCATTGATCAGGTGAAAGCAGCAGTAGAACCAGAAGGAGTTGTAATAAATTATGAATATCCCGCGCCGAGCACTTTTGCCGGGACCTGGCGCATGAGGTATGCCGATCACAGTTAATACCGTCTCGCCAGCATGCAGATGAAGGGTCAGGTTGCCATCCCATCAACTGCAATAATTGAACTGTCGCCCCAAAACCGCCGCACTTCCAAGTTATCCTCATGTATTCCCCTTTCTTCTATATTTCATGAAATTTTCTTCAGCTCAAGCGAGGACTTTTTGCCCGTCTTCATTTACTCAGCTAACTTGTATGCAGTTGAGGACTTTGATGAACACGATCTGCAGTCGTGTTTTATCAGATAGAAGTGCCACGTTGATGAAAGAGTCAAGGGAGATCAAGGCACTCGACCTATAAAATTGTGCAAATGACAACCCAGATGTGTTTTTTTTGTCACTTGGTGCCATTTATACCCACCTCTTTTGCTCAGTTGCTGATGTCTCACACTGATCACAGCTGCTCTATATTGTGGGCTTGAAGTGTGGATGACAACTCAAGGTAACAGATTCACTAGCTGTTGCTGTGGTGGATCAAGTTGGTGTGATAACATCATGGTGCAACAGTGGAAAATATTCAATGTCACAGAATTGTGTTTCTGTTGATCAAAGAGTTGGTGAAGCAGCTCCATCGTCCTGTCTGTACACGCCGTGTCCCTGGAGAAACACATTGCTAATGGTGTGGTTGTAAAACAAAAGATTAATGTGAGTCTCGGATCTTTTTCATCTCAGAAAAAACTAAAACAATGCTGCAGCTCAGCTTTGCCCAGTCATTCACTTTTTATGAAGGAACATAGTGACTTTGGACATTGTCTGAATAGATTGGTATGCTGCATTATGGTCAGCAGGGAAAGCTGTAATTTATGATTTAATCCCACAACTGTGTCTAAAGGCATATGTAACCATACAAAATAAACTCTCTTTTAAGCTAAAACAGGATCACAAAGATGAAATCATAATTAGAGCTTGATAATATACATTTTCTTTATTTTAATGTTTTTAATTAACATGCTTTTTATGCAAAATAACTTTAGATCTCAGTTCCAAATAATCAGTTTTCAAACGCTGGATTGAGTGACTGATTGCTTAGGGAAATAAAAAATATTATACATAGTTATATACAAAAAACAACATGAGCAATGTTATAACATAAACACATGGTTATGGAGTACCATTGTGAAGGAGGCCAGGTCTAGGCCAGAGGCTGGATGCAGGAAGCAGGGGCAAGGAGTCAGGACCAGCTTCAAACACAGCCAGGTCCAATGGACCCTATAAGACATGAAGTCACAAAGACTCCAGGGAGGCAGTCGAGTTAGTAATTAACATAACCACTTAATAGGGGAGGGGTGCAGGTGACTTTTTCTTTGCTCCGCCCTGATGTGCGTGTGAGACGGCGAGCTGAGAAGTGTTAACGCAACACTTAGAGACAGAATGAAATGCTGCTATAGAGACGATCAATAACAGACGTTTAGTTTAATAAAAGAACAAAGACATCTTCAAGAAAGGGACCTGACATTACTTCTGCTGTAATCTGGAGGATGGAGAAAGTTACAGGGGGGCGGGCGGAGATTTATTTTTGTTTAACTAAAAATTGTCTGGGCCATAGGTTCCCGACCCCTGATCTATTCACTAGAGACTGTAAAGAGAGTGAACTTCAAAACATCTTTTCTGCCATAATGTGAGAGTAAACCTTGGTTTTTTTCTTCGTGATAGAGCTTGAATGTTTCGAAAGTATAGGCTACGATTGAGTGCTCCTATTCAGCTGAAGATCTGTGTACTAAGACGCCGAGCTCTTTGATTTCCATCACTCTATTGGTAGGTATCATCAGAATGTTACAGACCTCACACAGATAAGGCCATTTTCTAAACATTGTATGCCAACTTAATTGGGAGATAAGAGCCACTTGGATAGGTTGATAAATGGCTAGATCTATAGGGAAATATACTTTTTTAACCCTAAATTGGGACACTTTTAAAAACATATTTCTCTCCAGGTAACGAGTATTGCTATTACACAACGTTTCACTATGACAAGCTCCAAGTCCACTACACTGCAAATCCACTAAACCAGCCTGAACATGAAGAACATTTGAAAGGTTTCTATGAATGTATGGAGCAGAGCTGGATTATGATGTCTGACAACAGTAATGAGAGTATGACGACACGGTGTCTCAGTGGAAAGCAGGGTCGTCCTTCAATCAGAGGATCAGCAGTTCAATCCCCAGCTCTGCTAGCCCACGTCGTTGTATCCTTGGGGATGAAACTTCACCCCCAAATCTCTCCCGTAGTGAATGTCCATAGCTCCTCCCATCAGTGGGTGAATGATGACATGTCGTGTAAAAGCGCATTGAGTTTTTTTTATTTATTTTTTTTAGATTTAGTTTAGTTTAGTAGTTTTACTTTAGTTCTGTTGTGTTTTGCTGTGTTTTGTTGTGTTTTGTGTAAAAAAGGAAATAGGTAAATGTATCACAATTGCACTCTCGTTGTATGCTTGCTTATTTACTTAAAATAAAAATATATATATAAAAAAAAAAAAAAAAGCGCATTGAGTGGTCGGAAGACTAGAAAAGCATTATAGTATAAGTAAATGTCTATTTACCATTTTACCTTACCAAAAAATAAAGTGTCTTTGATTTACCTTTCGCTCGATCCGATCTGTTTGTTATCTTTTATCTCGCTCACGCCGATAACATAAGGGAAGGAAAACGTTTTTATCGATCTAACGGGACCTTTCCATAACGTCACTTTTAACGACAATTCGTACCTGTGAGTGGCAAAAACGAGAACTTTTAGTGGTTTACATTGATGAGTCCCTGTTGCCCAGAAACAGTACATTGCATCTTCAATACTGGAGAAATAATTTTTGGAATTGTTCCCTTTGGTCTCTTTAACACCAACTCGTGGGAAAATAGGGTCCAGGTTGAAAAAACACCAAAGTTACCCTTTAAAATGAGTATTACCTGAGTTCCTCTCTTTGACCCAAACTAAAGGTCACATAAACACCCAAATATGAGCGAGAGAGAGAGAGAGAGGCAGGGGAAGGAAAAGAGATCGATAATCAAACAATAAAAATATGCCTTCATATAAGCATGTAATAAGTCATTGTAATGTCTACAACCCCCAGCTCTCTGCTATTTTTCATTAATCCTCGGCCCTCAGTCCGAAAAAAAAGTTCAGGATGCTTAAACTGCCATCTGCTCAGATTCGCTTAATAAAAGAAACACCATCAAACTGGTAAATGATGCCCTTTTATGATTATGGTGGGAGTCTCTGTAATTATTTCTGCAGACAGCTCTCCGGTGGTCTATCACTCTGTAGCCTACCTCTGTTTAGATTATTATTATTTTGTTATAACTATTACTTTTTAGCCCTCTCTATGTCCTCGTCCACCATTTTCTGTCTAATTTGCTAAAGAAGATAGAACTGTTTGACCAAAAGTAATACATTTAGGTTGTGTTGTTTCCTAACTTGGCTCTATTGTTACTTTTTCATTTCCTTTAAAATACTGTTTCCTGCAACAGTATATTCCATCACACACACGTTGTCCGAGACGGCAAGAACTGCTGCTGTTTTTGTGAAGTAGATAATATACTTCAAATTTCTTGAAGGGGCTATACTTCAACGGCTATATTCAGGAGTGATGTCAGCGTGATGGATGCCCACAGTCCGTCATTAAAAGCTTCAAAACTTGGCCAGGTCCCAGGGCTGGGCCATGTGTCTCCATAGCACCCAACAGAGCCGCGCACATAAACCCGGCAACAAGTCAGGGGGGAAGATGGATGCGAGCGTCACGGCGCTCGCCGTCGCGCGGACCCCACCGGTTGACCGAGGAGGGCGGCGGGGGGAACGGGTTGGGGGGGTGGGGGTGGGGAGGGGGGTTCAGTCCAGGTCTGGGATGCCCACAGCTTTTTGTATGTCTGTCTCATTTCACAATTCATCAGCCGAGCGTGACTGTCAGGCGAGCCTTCAGCTCCAGCGATCCATCAGGCCCTGTCACCGAGCCATCACAACTGAGAGATGAGGCCGCGGCGTTCGAATTCCATTAGCCCCATCAGCTCTGGCTATAGCGGCGAGCAGCCCAGTCAGCCGGCCAGCAACTTGTTCGGGACTCAAAGAGATAATAAAAACGTATCTGCGAATCAGAAACAGCTCCCACATCCCAGCAACCGCTGCCACCCCCCTTCCCGTGTCCCGCGGGATATGCTGCTGTATTAAAGCCACGTTGACTGACATTACTTTTCTTCTCCCTCCTTTCACAATTTCACCTCCAAATGAAACATTTCTGCTTCTTCCGACTCTTTCCGCCTCAAATCAGCCGCTTTTCTTTGGTTCCGTGGAAAGAGTGGACGTAAAGAAAGAGAAAGACATGAGCTTTAGATTTGTAATCATGGACTTCCCCGGATAGCCGACAGCTGCTCTTTGACGTCTGAGATGATGGGTTGCCTCTTCATTCCAGTATGTAATGAACAACATTTCTGTAATCATGAACACATAGAGGACTTCGATTTTCTGATGAATCATAATTACGTACCATAGGGAATGAGCTCACGCCACATTCTGTGAGGGCAGATATGGATCTAATAGCTTACTTGATACAATATTGTATATCTTAATATTAGTTAGAGGGTTTCTCCTAATCAGTATAACAATATTGCAAATGTATACACAATAAAGTAATAGTACTTAATTAATGTTTCATGGAATAGCAAAAAGTTATTTTTCAACATTTAATGATTTTATTATTGTCATTGTTTACATACTCTGTAAGGCAGAATGACTTAACAATGGCCCAGCACAGAGAAGCCTGACTAGAGAGACTATAGAGTGAGAGACTAGAGAGACACTAGAGAGAGAGAGAGAGAGAGAGCGATAGAGAGAGAGAGACTGGTTTTCTGATAAAACAGTGTTCTCGTCAGCTGGACAAAGTATTGAGTTTATAGATTTCTGAGATGGGGAGCGACCCGCCGGAGGGATAAAGATAATAGGTACAAGCCTGAAGTAATCACAGAATAAGCAACTGAATGAAAATTGAGGTAAGAAGAGATTTAAAAGCCTCAGATGGTCTTTAAGGTTATTCTAGAGGAGGATGGGCATGTTGGGATAAAGGCCTGCAGCCTGATGCCTTCGGTTTCTCCCTGGTAACAGACACGAGGCTCTTATGCTGAGAGCATGGCAACATCATCAAATCCAGTGAGAGTTTAGGTAACGAGCTAGCCAGACTGGTCATATAAATGTGTGCTTCATTGAGAGAGACAGAAAGAAAAAAAGTAAGGACAAATTTGGGAAAAAAACATTTGTTTTCATTTCCAAAACAATGCAAGGTCTAATTCGTTGAAGGGGAACGTAGGAATGACGCTGCTGTGAGTGCCAGTTAAAAATCTTCAAGTTACCCTATCACCTTCCCTGGCAGGTGTGCCCCAGACCACATAAAATATGTGAGCAGGTGTACCCCAGACCACATAAAGCTTTGCGAGAAGAGCTTCTTTTTCACAGGGAATTCAACATGCTGATCAGAAGAACACCAACATATAGATATTGACACAGTAAACGGAGGAGGGAGAAGGAGGAGGTGGCTGTTGAGATTCTGTTGTAAAATGTTGGATCCAGAGTATTATAACAGCGTGCTTATCGGGACGTGTGCAGGTAGAGTTATTATGGGTTGTGAGGGCCGCCGGTGAATGACTAACATCTGTTCACAGGTGCTACAGTAAATGTGAGAGTCTTCAGAGTGTCTGTCACTGTCACTTCAGATATACATACAGAATATCCTGCAAAAAAAAGAACAGTTCACCTGATACAAGGTAATTAAAGACAATCCAAACTCAGAATTGAAGAATGACTTTGTCTAATAAGTGACCTTGGGTCACTTACTGCTGCTCTACTGTCTAGTGTAGCGTGCACCAACAGGACACTGATCGCCTTAAGCATATGCATTTTCACCAACAATACCCCGGATCCCAGGATTATATCCGGTCACGCTGCCTTCTCTTACTTTAGCTGCGGTATTTTCAAAGGTTTTTTAGTAGGTAGAGAAGATGAGCAATGTTGTCGCATCTCCAGCACTGGCATCATTGCCTTTCTCCTTAATCCTTCAGGCAGTCAATTTGCAGCCAGCGAAGTGTGAAGCTCTATAATGATGGGTTATTGACCCGTTTGCTGTTTGGCAATGAGGACAGCAGCAAACTGAAAGGATGGTTCCTAGTTGTCCATGTGACATTCAGATGGCTCTTTGGCACCGAGAGTGATCTAACTCTAATTAGATGTGGTTGTCCGATAATGGCCACAGAAATGTCACCAACCGTTTGCCAGGAGTGCTGCTTAGTAAAATGAAGGAATGGGTGTGCACTTCTATCATCTCTTAACATTTGGGGTTAATATACTCTCCGAGCAACAGAGGATATGTTGATTCAGGGCATGTTTTTGTTTTATTTCTAAACAGAATGATGGATTACTTCCTTTTTCGTTTCCACCCTGCAGTTAAACACACAGAAAACAGAAACAGCCATTTACCCTGGTTGTGTGCTTGAAAACTGAAATAAAGAAATTTAGAAGAATCCAATCGTAATACTGCTTTGGAGATACACAAAAAAAAAACATAAATAGAGACGTTATTGTTGAAGTAGTAAGTGAAGACTCAAATGACTAAAACTTTGCAAACTGCATCACTGGTTTGCGTTCCCCTCCATTAGACTTCCTCATTCACTTAAAGGATTACAATTCAAATTCATTTCACATGGGACATGATTATAGATACAAAGTCAAGGACACGCTGACCGCTATTGAATAAAGTTACCGTTACTGTTGCTAGCACTATAAAGTAGCATGTAACGCAAATGCAATACACCTCTCTCAATAAGTCCATCTTCAGTCCTCTCCAATAAAATTGTACGCGTTAAATTCATATTAGCAGGAAAAGACATTTGGGATATGAAATCTCATCCAGAAAACGTGACAAAATATATCCCTCCTGAATGAGAGGGCGTTTCTGAGTCACTGGTCTGTTTTCCTTTCTTTTTCTGTCTCTCGTTCAATCTCTCCAAGCTTCCCATGGGCTTCTAGTGGTTATCTATCCTGACATGAGGGAGGGGATGCCTCAGGAAAGCGCTTGACAGGAATTCCTCTCCGTGATTCCTGGCAGCTCTCTCCATTCCCCCGCTGTCACTGTAGGGGAATATAAGGGAGTTATAAAAGAACGCTGTCATGTCTCTGTCACCCACTCCGTATGGAACCGAGGCGTCCAGCTCCAATGTGAGCTGCAGAGATGTGCGTTGTGTTTTGTGTGTGCGGTGTATCTTTGTGTGTTAGGGCAAAGAGAACCTGTATTTCTGTGTATACCTGCCAGCTTGACTTTTCATATGGCAGGTTCTATTCAAAACTCCCCAAAACTTTGATGAAGATATGTCTATTTTAATCAATTTAAATGACACGTTGTCATCAATCTCAACAATTGTTGACATTTTCACTGACAAGATGTATATATATATATATATTCTTTTTTTTACTGTTTTATAGTGTTAGATGTTTTTACTCGCACACGTAGAATCAAACCATAATTTCAGCCAAAATATTTTATAGTTATTTTAGGATCATATCTGAAATGACAAATCTGTTGGGAAAAAAAATACTGTGTGCACTCACAACTGTGGTCAGCATTGAGTAATCATCCTTTATTTGAAAGGTACCATTTACAGTTAAAAAAACTCTTATTCATTGATTGTGTTGTTACTGTGTTTTAATTTGTGTGTAATGATTCCTTCTGTGCACATGACATCTATTGCATCTGTCCATCCTGGAGAGGGAACCTCCTTTGTTCTCTCCTGAAGGATTCTTCCCTTTTTTCCCCTGAAGGGTTGTTTGGGAGTTTTTCCTGATAAGATGTGAGGTTTTGGGACAGGGATGTCTATGTGTACAGATTGTAAAGCACTCTGAGCAAATTTGTAATTTGTGAAAATGGGCTATACAAATTAACTGAAAAAAAAATTGAACCATGTGATGCACTGTACCAGATTCTAGCTCCAGCTAATTTGTATCTGTGGTCCCTTGCATCTGTAGATTTGACCTAAATGAACCAAAAGTTATTAATAACGCCTCAGTTGCATCTTTAAACATTACATTTAAAAAACAATCGTCTTAATGTAAGCAATCAATTGGGGAGGTTTCCTGGACATTTCTAAGTGATGTAATCGGTTAAAGGCATTTTTTTACAGTAGCATTCTGGGTGCAGGTGATCGATAACTGAGTATGGGATTTCAATGGCAGTGATGAGCAAATAACACAGACAGGCTTTTCATTTTGAATGCTGTATTTACTAAAAGTGTTTTAGACATTGAAACAGGCCGAGGATGCATGCTTTGTAGAGTTCTGTCAATAACTATGCCTCCATTTTTGTGTCTTGGCAATTGTAAAAAATAGTTAGGGTGTTTCTGAAGTGCGTTTTCTTTTTAGTGCTTCTTCATAGGCAGTGTGCTACGACAATAGATTGCGTACGGAACAATGCACTGCTCTGGACAGAGGCAGCAGCCAAACCTGTTTCAGGCCCGATATTCTGAATGTTTTTTCGTATTTACTTTTCTACCGCTAAACATTCTGTGCCACCGATAGGAAACCGACGCCTTATCTCTGTCACGCCAAAGCCACTTCAAAATAATAGTACTTTTACATCGCAGAACACAGGGGTTGGTGGTCTACCGCTGCCTCCATCGGCTAATTAGTTTGTGTTACTGTGAGAGCGTAGTGGGCTTGATTTGTCTGTCTGACAATGAGGTAAACCGCTAAATATAGCGCACACTTGTATAGGTATTGATTTTATTCAGGCTTCAGGGTGGGCCCTTCTTTTTGGTGTCTGAAATACATTTTGCTGCTGTTCACAGCAATACATCACTTAGCTTCCCTGCAGTAACTCCTGTCTGCTTCTTCCATCTTTGGTGATCCTGGACATCATTTTATGTTGGTAATACAGTGACTATAATTATTTACCTCATAGAACTCCACTTCAAAACGCGTGTATGCCTTTAAGAGAGGCTCAGAGCAAACCAAGTCGCCCAGAGGTGGACCTTGTGCATTCATGAATAAAACTGTCTTGTTTGATATTTTAATATTTGTTTGGAATCAGAATTCTGAGCACATTAAGCTTCAGGGTATATGATTCTGTTTAGACTTGAGGAATGTCTTATTTTACAGTTGGACAATGTAATGACGAGCTGTTTCGTAAATGTTGAACAAAGACTATGCCTTGGGGCACATTCCTTCATCTAACGGAATTAATTTACAGTAATTATATTTGAATAGCGGAACTAAATGTTATGCTATTGGTAAAAACAGGAAAAGATCAAATATCATGGAGTATTACTATGTTAATCTAGGGAGAAGTGAGACATCATCGTGAATGTTTAACACCGGTGTGAAGCATTATATCAACATTTCCAGCAGCTTTAAAAAGTCAGCAAGATGTAATGGACCTCTTCTTCAGGAAATTACAAGAGGTCTTCACATCATCCTTTCAAATCTTTTTTGATAGCGGCCTTTCTTTTCTAATGTCAGGCTTCTTCTTTTTAAGGGCCCAAACACTCGATTTAATGACGAGTGAAGCACAAAGTTGCATCCATCCGTTTATACCTGTGTGAGTGCAGTCCCATTGTTTGACCTTTGGATCTCCGGCAGTTGTAAGTTAGTACAGGTGACTTTCCCCTGCACGGCTGCATTCAGCGGTCCATCGCCGTAGTAACCGCAACAGCCCCCGATGACTTTGTGACAAGTTCTTCATCTGCGAAATGGCTGCCTGTGTTGCTATGCACCTTGAATGTGTAATTCTTCCTCTGTCACCTTGACTTAGCCACCTCCACTCTGCAGATGGTCTATTAACCATTTACAGGGGGATCTGTTTCATGTAAATTGCCTCCTGCTCTGAGCTTAGATGACAGAGGAAGAGGCTGGACTGGGTATCTATCATCAAACATCCAAACTCAATTAGCGTCTGTGGCGTTGGGATGTGTCTGGAGGGGACAAACGCTCACCTTGGATCCAAGGCTCTGCCACCAAGCCACGTGTGCTGGTCCACATCTCTCATGCCGATGACATATTTTCTCTTTGATCTCTTCAAAAGAAAACCTCAACATGCAACAAAATAAAAAATATATTTTTCAGTAATGGAGAGCAAAAAATAGGTACAAGTCCATCCCTGCACACACTTTCCAAAAAGAGTGAGATATAGAAGAAATATTCAGCATCTGGGTTAAACGGGCTTTGATAAAATAGAGTGGAAGATATTGGGTTGTTTAACAACTTTTCCTCGAGGGATACCCCCCCTTATTGACTGTTCTATCGGGGATCATGCCAGCTCAGTGACTTGGAAGGAGCTGTGATCAGCTCAGAAAGACCAGCGTGATTATGAAAGACAACTGTGGGGCGTCAGACGTCACCTTGGGCTGACTTTGGATTTGGATCGATTGCAGAGAGATTGGACATGACTTCATATTTTTTTAATTGAGCACCTATGTGACCTCACTGTAAATGCCAAGAGCCAGCAATGCAGAGAGAAATAAATAAATTGGGGCAAGGTTATGGGAAAAAGAGCAAGTATTTAGCATATGGAAGAAGTTCAGAGCGAGAGAGAGAGATAGAGAAAAGTGTTCTTTGTCTCTGCGGCAGTAATAAAAGATAGATAGCATTCAGCATTGAGTTTCCTCGTCAAACAAGGATTGCAGTGTCTTTTTCTTCTTTTAAGCCGAAAATAAAAAGCTAAGCATTGGGTATCAGTTGCAGTACCCAGAGGTAGGCACACTGTGGTTTATGCATTAACACTGCTGGGGACAGCGAGGAAAGCTTGTTATTTCTGCAACATGTGTGACCTCCCTCAAGAAATTCACCCAGTAATGACTTCTGATGATGTGTACCGTCGAGGTATTGAAATGCATTCCTGACAGTTCACCACATGTTGGCCAAATCATGGGCAAACTAAATCCTTTCTGCCCTTCTTTCTCTGCATAATGGGTTGAGATTATTGGTTACGGAGGAATTGGAAGTCGTTGGTAATGGGATATTTATTGAGTCCATTAAAAACATCTTAAGTGATATTTTTTGGTGGAGGATGATTGGTGGAGCATACAGATCTGCTTTTAATAGATGCCGAGTAGAATTATATTGCCATTCATATATGAAATATATATGTGCAGCACAGTGTAATGTTGTGTTGCCTTTGAGGCATTTTCAATTTTGTGTGAGAGAGAGAGAGTGTAATCCTTTCGCGTCCACTAGGAAGGGCATGTTAAAGATCATATATCAGTAAGTATTTCTTAAACAGTATGTTTGATAAGTTAGTAAATAGCAGCTGTCTAATCTTACACCATGTAGCTGCAATAAAATGTTAGCTAATTAACAAATAAGCAATGGAAGTTCAAAATTAAAACTAAACTATGTACAATGCAATGTATAATAATGCAGACAGAACATTTTCTCATCTTTATTGGCATGTTCATGCGTAAGTGACAGTAAATTCAATTCAATTCAGTTTATTTGTATAGCCCAATTTAACAAATTACTAATTTGTTTTGGAGTGCTTTACAATCTGTACACGTAGACATCCCTGTCCCAAAACCTCACATTGGATCAGAAAAAACTCCCAAATAACCCTTGAGGGGGAAAAAAGGGAAGAAACCTTCAGGAGAGCAACAGAGGAGGATCCCTCTCCAGGATGGACAGATGCAATAGATGTCATGTGTACAGAAGGACAGATTTAGAGTTAAAATACATTCAAGGAATCTGACAGAGTGTATGAATAGTTCGTAGTAGGCATATTCCACGATGGAGACCTCCACCATCCATCAGGCAGATGGAGGTAGAGAGGAGGAGTAGGCGGAGTCTCAACAGTGGGCGGAGTCTCAACAGGACCTCGATGCTCCTTCAGGGAGATGGGATCTATGCCGTCTCATAGGGTCCGTTGACCCTATGAGACGTGAAGTCAGAAGGACTCCGGGGAGAAAGCAGAGTTAGTTATGTGTGATGGAGATGAAAATTCATCCCTAAGGAGAGAGAAAAGAGCAGATAGGTGCTCAGTGTATCCTAAAACGTCCCCCAGCAGCTATAAGCCTATAGCAGCATATCAAGGGGCTGGACCAGGTTAACCTGATTCAGCCGTAACTATAAGCTCTGTCAAAGAAATGGTCAGACTTTGACTCTGTCTTCATTGTCTGCCTTAACTTGGTGTTTAGTCAGAGTTTCGACAGCCTGCAAATGTCCTTTTTTATTTTAATGGTCTTTTTATGGCCTTCATTGGAGAGATGAGGAATGTATAGTGGCAGAATGAAAAATGAGATGGAGAGCCAAATGACATGCAACTTGTTTGGAATCAAAGCGGGGACATTGTGGTCACCTGCTGGTTTTGGTATATCTTTGCTTTCATAACGTGGAACATGGAGCATAAACAGTTTCTCCCAAATTCACCAGAAGTTTTTAGATTATGACTCATTGGATATTTAAACATAACATTTCAGAAAACTAGTGAAACCAAAATGCTGTGAATCCACTCTGAAAGTTGCATGTTAATATCTATGATATTGTCATTGCATATTATATTAAGTGTTTCTCTAAATGAGTTTTCTCAGCCTCTGATCCAGAAATCTTCATTTCAGCAGCTCTTACATCCACTAAACTTTACAGTGTCATTCCTAAATATATTCAAAAGTTTTCTACCTAGGGGTTTGTTTATAGATCATTAAAAGCCTGATTTATACCACTTTAAAAGAACATGTATTTTAATTTGAATTGTGTAAATTGTATTTTCTGATTTATGAAGTGGTACAAAGATATATCCCAAATTCCCTGAGTTTATAATGAAATATTGTATTTGTTTTGACTCCCCGTTGTGCCTGTGTGAACGGGTAATTATAATCAGCCCCCTGTGTAAGTAATGTGGGAATACTTCACTTTGTTAACGACAAAGACACAACTCGTATTATGAATCTTCTGAAAAACAGAGCTTACAATACATCAGGTGAATTTTGCTGAACATTAAAATGTTCTACATTTGAAAGTAACCTTTTAAAAAGCTTTCTCAAAGATATTCCCGAAACGCCATATCAATTTCCGGTTGGGTTATTTCAAGCTATTAATTCTACGCACCACTATCAGGCTTTCTCCCAGCTTTAATTATGGGAACATGTCCACAGGATAATAACACCAGGCAAAGAATAGGGTCCATTCAGCAGATGAATGTGGTCCTGTGGTGAGCTGAGTCAATGAGAGCTGAAAAGCATAAATTGAAATTAATCAAAGTAGCCATTGTACATTTTTACATTTGTGAAGTGAAATGAAATTAATAAAGGCCGAGATCAAAAAGAAACAGAGAATATGGGTTAACTTGATTGTGTGCAGCAGTATTTCATATACTGCAGTATTCTAGCTGTATGGCTAACTACTTTCTACAGCTGCAAAGAACCCTTCTCCGTTGATGACAGCGAGGTGTCTGTCATCAACTCCTTAAGACGGAAGTGTTGCAGGACAGAGCGGCTTTGGAAAGCCACGAGGCCAGAAGTGCATCGCACATGTCTGAACAATCTCAGGGTTTCTTTTAATTCAATTGAGTTTATTTTGTATAGCAGAAAACCACAAATTACAAAATGGCAGGGCCATGGCAGAAGGCCGGCCCACCAGGCATGAGGCATAGTGAAAGAGGCCAAACCAATGAGGCTAGGCTTTATAAGCAGGAGGATCAGAGAAGGAGGCAGGGCCATTGGGAATGAGGCCAACTCTAGGACAGAGGCTGGATGCAGGAAGCAGGGGCAAGGACCCAGGACCAGCTTCAGACACAGCCAGGTCCAATGGACCCTATGAGACGTGAAGTCACAAAGACTCCAGAGAGGAAGTAGAGTTAGTAATGTGCACTGGAGGGATATAAATTCATCCATAAGGAGAGATAGAAGAGGAAATAGGAGATAGCATCCTAAAAGCCTATAGCAGCATATCCAGCAGCATAAAAGCCTATAGCAGTATATTAATCCTGTAGTGAAGGAAGCTAGAACGGCTTACTTTACTAACTAAATTTCTTCCTTTAAGAGAAATTCTAAGATTTAGTTTGACACAATAAACGCCATTGATTCACCATCTGTCTCTTTATTGTATGCTTCTCTGCTGATGAGTGTAACACGTTCCTTACCCATTTCATTGATACGGTAATGTCGATTAGTTCTGGTATTCATCCTGTTGTTCACCCTACTGTAGCTCCTCCCATTATCTTACTGTTCTGGATTATTTACTGCCTATCAGCCTACAAGACCTGATAGAATTAATTAAGGAATCAAAACCACCATCTTGCCTTCTTAATATTATACCATATCTCTATATCAGAAAATCCTGCCAAATATAGTTATTTATTATTGATTTCTTTGTTGTCTACAGGATGTGTCCACTCCTATTTTAAACACTCCTCTATATCCGGTTGATATCGAAACTCCTTTTCATGTCTCACATTCTAGAGAAGGTTGTGGCTATCCAATGTATTGCTGCACTGTAGAGGCACAGTATGTTTGACAAGTTACAGTCAAACTAGACGTGGTCCTGCTGGCCTCCTTCGGCCGAGTGTGAAGCGGCGGGGATGAGAGTCAGCACCTCCATCTGAGGCCATGGTGCTCTACTGGAAACCAGTGGATTGCTCCCTCTAGGTAGGGGCAAAGTGCCTAGCCCAAGCGAAGGAGTTGAAATATTTTCCAACCCTCACCTATGGTCACAAACTCTGGTTCGTGACCGAAAGAACAAGCTTGCGGATACAAGCACCGGAAATCAGTTTCCTCTGTAGGGTGGCGATGAGTTTCCTCTGTAGGATGGCCAGGCTCAGCCTTAGCGACAGGGTCAGGAGATGAGTTTTCTCTGTAGGCTGTCAGAGCTCAGCCTTAGAGATAGGGTAGGGAGATGAGTTTGCTCTGTAGGGTGTCAGAGCTCAGCCTTAGAGATAGGGTAGGGAGATGAATTTTCTCTGTAGGCTGTCAGAGCTCAGCCTTAGAGATAGGGTAAGGAGATGAGTTTCCTCTGTAGAGTGCCTGGGCTCAGCCTTAGAGATAGGGTAAGGAGATGAGTTTCCTCTGTAGAGTGCCTGGGCTCAGCCTTAGAGATAGGGTAAGGAGATGAGTAATGTTTTTGGTCCTTGTTATTGTCACTTTGGTTTAATCTTTTTTTTCTTCTCGCCTCCTGAACAGCACTGTGACCTTTGTCTGTGACAAGTTAAATTTGAATAAAATTCACTTTCCTATTTACTTACTGCAAGTCATCGTCATCACTCTGATGTGAGCAACAGAGTTTTCTCCTGACCAGATTCCAAAACCTTTTTGTGAGAGGAGAACACTGAGATTATGGCGTATAAATTAGCCATTTTAGCTGAAAAGTAAAGCTGTAAAGTGATTACCAAAAGACATCTAAATCATGTGCATCGCACACTGCCATGAGTAATAGCAACATTTAGACAGCAGTAAACACTAAACCTTAACAAATGACTATTTAGTTTGTCTTGAGGTGCTGTGAATGAACGTGGCCCCACTGAGGCCCTTCATTATGCTTTGTATCAGTGCAAGGAGAACAACAGATTACTTTGTCTACTTCTGTTTACATCACAGACTTTTGGGAATCTCATATAATAACAATTGAGTAGTCTCTAATCACAGAGCTATAACTATAGAGATAAATGATACTTCTTCCTTGTGGTAGACTGGACACAATGACAGTGTGTCACGGGAGTATTAGGGTGGACCCAAATGCACGACTCAAGAGACAGAACTGGAAAATAATTTACTTTACTCAAAGTTCCGGCAGGAACAAAACAGACGGGAACAGATTAACACACTTGGTAACGCTGGAGGGCTTCAAGAAGAACACAAGACAATCTGGAAGAGGACAAGTGGAAGTGAAGGAGCTAAATAGTGAGGGACTAATGAGGGGATGGGCTGGAGGTGAGAAGGGCGTGAGGACCAGGTGAAGGGAATGAGGGACTAACGAGGGGATGGGCTGCAGGTGAGAAGGGCGTGAGGACCAGGTGAAGGGAATGAGGGACTAACGAGGGGATGGGCTGCAGGTGAGAAGGGCGTGAGGACCAGGTGAAGGTAATGAAGGACTAACGAGGGAGTGATCAGAGGCAGGTGAAGGGAGTTGGACTGACGAGATGGGAAGCAGGATCTGGAATGACATGATAGTGAGACAGGATGAAAACAACTAATAAAAAAGGAAGTTATGAAGCTGAACTGTTATACAGTGACAGCATCCCTGTACATCTTTATACAAATTGGAGGAGAGGTGGATTATTAGAATGTAGACTTGTACTTTTCAGGAGGTAAAATTGAGCCAAATGCAAATAAAAGTACCTAATTTGCTCACCTAATCTGGCAACATAATTATTCCCTAGGCAACATTCAGGGTAGAAATCTAGTAGTTGTTTTTACCCTGATATTCACCAGCGGGGTTCCATCCAGAAAGGTATTTTTTGGATTCTACAAATCTGTACTGTCTTCCCAGAATGACAGTGATTTAAATCCAACACCTCCCAGGCTGTGCAGGTTTTGCTTGCCGTAATTTGCTCAGTGGAGAAGAAGCACTGAGCGCAGCGGCAGTCTGTGAGGAGGTCTGATGTGAAGGCTGCTTTCACAGTTTATCATTCCAGTCAGGCAGCAGACATATGTGGGGTCACAAAACACTCAGCTGCTTGATAAAAACATTTAGTCTAGATGTTTCTATAAGAACTGTTTGGGGATTGCTGTGACTGCATCACAGAGTACTGAGGTTGCACGTTTAGCTGGAGGAACAGTAGGTTAATGCTAAAAAGGGTTATTTTAGTAGATTAGAGCAAGAGGCAGGAATCTATTTAGATAGTATATATAATAGATAGATACTTAATACTTAAATATGTGATACAATGAGATGCCTTAAGATGTTTTGTAATCCAATACTGAGCTACTGGGCAGTGGTTCTCAAACTTCTTCAGTTGTGCCCCACTTGAGAGGAAGAAAAAGGATCATGCCCCACCAAAAAGGCAATGGTCCATGCTGAATTTGAATTGAACAACAACTTTTTGTCACTCCTAATATTTTGCAATCACTTTTAATTAAACCAAATTTCTCCATCAGACAAAATAAATAAATTTCAATGACTTTTTTAGAATACAAATAAATCATATATGGCAAAACAAATTATATTTTGTCTGCAATTAAGCTGTTTTACACTGAATAAGATCATAAAAGATCATAACAATTCATTGCAACCGGTGAAAAAATAAGACAAAAGAAGTTCAAATATTTGGCAATAAAGAGTTTTACACTGCATATATTTTCAAAACATTAACATGCTCTTTTTAAAACGGGGTTCATACGGCCACTCTCAATAAAGTTCAAAGTTGAGCTCTTGTTTTGAAGGCAACAGCGGGAAACGCCAAACTCACTGAGATTATTAGCAAATTGCCAAGAATTTCGTCCATCGCGCATGTGCAGCGTTATTTGCTAACACCGTAACTTCAACATTTACATGAACGTACATCCATTTCACTCTTTATTTATTAATGACTTAGTTTTATGTCCGTGTATTTTGTAACATGTGGAGTTCTCATAGTTTTATGTCTGTGTATTTTGTAACATGTGGAGTTCTCATAAAGGTATTGAAATAAAAAAATCTGCATTTCCCCTCACACCCCACCTGTAATGCCCTGGCGTCCCACTAGAGGGGCGCGCACCACAGTTTGAGAACCAGGGAGCTGCGGTGTGGGCATAGCTAGAAGCTAGAAGCAGCTTTTACACTGTGTGAGTTAGATTTCCCCCCATCTGCTGAGGGTTGGAGCCTTTTCACCCTCTTGTGTATTTTGGGCCGACATCAGACGTGTCGTCAGAGCAGGAATGGCAGCGCGCCACGCTCCGCTGGCCCCGCCCCCTCCGCCGCGGTGTCCAAATCTGAGGGCAGATAGATTGAAGAACACTTGGGGACGGTTGTCCTTCCCTCTCTACTGTGTGAGTCTATGTGTGTCACAGCTAGCGCCAAGTAGGGCTCGCTTCAAAGGGGAACCATTGTGTCTATTAGCCAAATACATCAAAAGCATTCTGATTGTTTGACGGGAAACTATACATGTTTTTGAGACTTCAGAGATCTGTTCCAAAGCATGATTTAAAGTATGACACACTTTTTAATGCCAGATGTGTCCCCAACAGAGAAAAAAACATTAGTCGTAGTTGTCTCTCCAAATACAAGATGATTGGACTCAGAAGAAGGCTTCAGGAGCATGTCTTGTCTGTTTATTCTTACTGCTGGTCTTACAGTGGTGCTATCCATCCACCAATTGTTGCACTTAGAGAAGCGGGACTCTAGGTGATGTTTTTATCGTCAAGGTCATTTGTTTCAGTCGGCAGTCGTGATGTAGAGAGCCGATGAGGAGAGACCACACAGTTAATGTTACCAATAACAGCAGGGGGACAGATAAGCAATGCTGTCTTGTTGAAAGAGAGCACCTGCAGACCATCTCTCTCCTCTAAATCGAGTCTATGGAGGACGCTGGAGACCTTTGACCTGCACTGTAGCCTGGTATTAATCTTGTATTAACTCCCCCCCCCCCCTACACTCCTTTCCTCCACATTTCTGATTCTCTTCCTTCAGAGTTTCCTGGGGAAAAAAAATGGAGATGGAGATGAACATGTTGTTCATTAGTGCCTCTACCTCATGGTAGGGGTCTTTTTTTTTTTTATTAATCTGTTCTTCCTGAAGGACTTCTGCATATTTCCTTATGCAAATATTGACCTTTTCCTGCCAGCGTACATGTCTTTAGGTGCAGAGCTCAATTTTCTCCACACAGAATGTCCAATGAAGGCTCGCTACCCGTCCCGGTTGCCTTTGAAAAAAAAAGAAAAGAAAGCTCCGGTCCTGGCCGGTAAGCGCAGCTCCATCGGAGAGCGCAGGTGTCACACAATGGGAAACCACAACGGTGCCCCGGGGGCAGCCTCGACTCTCTCCTACGTGACGCATTTAGACCTAATTCCTCTCCCGCTTAACGAGCCAATTGATCATCCTGCCATTTCGTGCCGCCAGATCAATTTGAGCAGAAGCAGGAAAAAGCAAAAAGGTAACGTTTCTCACTGCTGGAGACCGTTTGAAGCTGCTTACCGTTAACGGCCAATGGAGCAAGACAGGCAATGCTGACCCCGGTGGCCCTGGTGTAATACGGTGGTTTATAGTCTGAAATGAGGGCTTGTTTCTGCTGGGATTGGGCAGCGGGGAATGTGCTGTAGGTGAGGAAGGATGTCACAAGCCATTTTGCTTTCATAACAATACACAATCTGAAGTGTTTGGCTTTGTTTTACCATCAGGCCTGAAAATCCTCACAATATTAGGACGTGCCACCATTCTTTCCCTCATCGCCACATGCTAGAAACGTACACGTACACTTTGTTATTGATAGCGCTTACCTTTTTAACAAAATATCTACTGTTAGAAATATGGGCGTGACATTATATTGAGTCATTTTAAATTGAAGTACAAAAATGCAGTGTTTTGATCTAGCTTTTCCAGCTACGACTATTAGCTGAGGTCAAGCGTTTGTTTTCATTTATGGATTTTAAAAGTGTGTAGTCCTTTTCATACACATTCTTTGCATCCATATTTTGTGACAGCGATGAGAAACTGCAATAGAAGGTCTAAATAGATTTGTGCAGGCGCAGGGCCAACTACCAGGATCCTATTGGCACTGAACTGAAAGCTGCTTTAAGATGTTTTAGTGAGTTTCCGTTCAGAAAAATGTTCAGAGTGAATTTAAGTTTGCTCTAGTAAACAGGTGCACAGTGTGCTGTATATGTCGAGGGACTTTATTTTGAAGGGGGAGAACAAAAGGAGTGCATCCGAGCTGCCTTTGTCAAGGTTGAAAGGAAACATAAAATTGACCTGGTTAGTTCTGACCACAGAGCCTTTGTATGTCTGTAGAATATATAATACACAACAGGATTGGTTTATGCTTTTATTCCAGCTGTATAAGCTTAGAAAAATCCGCATTTTATTACGAATACAAATATGTAGATTTTCCTTTGTAAAAGTATTCATGAAACAGTTTGTCGAAAATTTGAAAGGCAGGAATTCATCTCAGGAAAAAACTAATGGAGTACAAAGGAGTTACACATTGTTTTATCTTCACCAGATGTCTCCCCTTTAATGCACTTTACTTTATTACAGTTGTTGTCTTCAAACAGGTGTATGCTTTTTGTTAGATATTGATATTATTTATTTAATAATAACAATAACTTTATTTATATAGCACTTTTACAAAGTGCTCTACAGATAAACAAAGCATGAACACAACTTAAATGGCGGCAAACAAAAAAGACCATACCATAAAAGCATTGAATACAACTAAACCGAACAAATAGGCAATTAAAATAAAAACATGAAAGGACGACATCACTTAATTTAACAGAAAGTATGCTTTAGATATCTGAATGGCATTTGTATTAAAATACATTTGCAATATATTACTGCAATGTTGAGCCAGTATTCATGACTTTAGTGGTGAGGCCTTGAATGCTCTTTTATTCATCTAGAAGAATCTGCCATCTCAGTGAAAATGGCGAGCCTTGACCCAAGCTTTGCAATAAGCACATCGGCACAACTCAGCAAATCAGCATGTACCTTCTGTTGTTCAAAACCAAGGTTAGTACCTCATTGAAAGATGTATGATTCATCAGAATGAAGAGGAATCCAGTGGGAGGTAAGTGGGAACTCAGAAGCTTTGTTTGAACTTTAAGCATAGAGGCGTGCATTGAGTTTACACTCTCTCGCTCCTTTGCAGCGATCTGAAGATGGTCTCTGGAGATGCCACTCTGGGCACAAAAAGGCATTTTAAATGAAGATTGATTTGGTTTTGTCATTCATGCTGCACTTTAGTCCACTTTACAAGGATACAAATGTGCATAGGCAAGTCCCTGGTATTTGCCAAGAAAGAGCCCTGTCTGTGTGTGTCTAGTTAATTCCTGTTTGCTGAGTTAATTAACATGAAGGAGGGACAGGGATTATTTGTGATCCATTTTGCATTACAAAACAGAAAAACAAATCTGAACACATGAACAAATAAATAGTCTATGTTGACTTTATAATCTTCACTCGGGAACCGCCCACTGCAGGACAGAGATGTGTTTTCCTGTGTGTTGCTACACACTATTCATTAGTCATTATCTAACTTGGTGGTCTTTTCTCTAGTGGTGGAATAATGTGATCTTTGGAAAATAAATTCCTGCCACATGTGGGGATTACATTTTCCATAATTGTTTTGACATTTCAATAAAATGCAAAATGCGGTGCAGTAATAAAATAGGGCTTTAGTTTGAATCCCTTAGTAAATGCTGTGGTTCGGGTTCAGGTTCCGAGTGCTGACAAAGATACAGAGTCCCCTCTGCAGGTCTAATAAGTTCATGACAATTTATTTTATGTCCATCATGTTTAAGATGGCCTAATTCTGCCCACCGATGACAACCTCATTTCCCATCTCCATGTGCATATCTGCACCTTCACAACTTCATGCCAAGATCTTTTATTTGGGGACTGCAGTGTTATTTGACTTACCTTTATCAGCTTGGCCTTATTTCTATGACTTTATATATATATATATATATATATATATATATATATATATATATATATATATATATATATATATATTATTTTTTTTGCCCTTTATTTGACAAAGGTCAGTGTATAACTGGGGTAGAGAGAGCCGTGTTACATCCAACAAAGGTCCCAAGGATGGAACCAAACCTGTGATTTTGCGGTTATTCAGCATGTGCAGCAACAACTTGGCCACCAAGTGACCCTTTACCGCTTTTAGCTATTTCCCCTCACCACCAGAGAGGCACCATGCCACAATCGGAAATTGCCACAATCTGCACTCAATAAATGAATGGTGACAACGTGTCTTTTCTCAAGTGTTAGACCCACTTAAGTGAGCAGACCACTATTCTCGGGTTACAGCTCTACTCGTTTCCGTGCGAAACTAGCAGCATAAATATTTGAGTGAAGCGGTGGTTCCTTGCTTTGTTGCAGTCACTGGTGTTAGCGCTCAGTCCGGATCAGTCTCTCTCTCAGGTCTCCGAGCCTTGACTGTTCCTGATCGACGCCAATCCAAAAAGGAACATGTGCATTATTTGTGAAATAATTCTTTTAATAATAGGAGAATATAAGAATATATAATCTTTAATAGTATTATGCAGTAATCAATATGTTCACTGAGAGTGCAATGCATTCCTCCATATTCCTTGATTGCTCTCTGAGAGCTTGGTGTTCATTTCCCCTGTTGATGCAAACCTTCTCGTTATTCAGCATCTTATTTTACTCAAAGCTCTCAGGTAAAAAGAAAAAAAGAAGGTTATATTGCACTTCGACACTGCTACTGCTCAGCAATCATCGGTGCCATTATCACAATGTGTTCATATTGTTCATGCATAAATACCGTCATGAAAGGGAGTCGCCGTGGTTCCTAACAGTTCAGGAAAGCAGGAACAATGTTAAGTTCACTTTCCGCTAGAGAGGCCTACATCCATAAGGTAATGACGGGGAATTGGCAGCACGGCTGGTGACGTACCAGAAATGATATTATGTCTTACAATGCCATTACTTACAAATTGCATGCAGTGAGAGGTATATTATATTTAAAAAACCTTGATGAATAGCGGCCCACGTAATGGACCTGTAAATGGACCTGTGCTTGTATAGATATTCTATAGTCTTCAAATTAAAAGCGCTTTCACATGTCAAGTCCAAAACGATTTTATAGAAAATATATAAAAACTAAGGAAAAAATGTATAAATAAAAATAATTGTAAATTCATAAATAATAATATTAATAATAATAATAATACATTATATTTGGAGGCGCCTTTCAAGTCACCCAAGGTCACCTTACAATAAGATTAAACTGGATTCAGGTAAAAGTATGAAAGATAGAAACAACATTAAAACAGAACATCAACACAAAAACAAGTGAAGTGCACAGGATCCAGTTATAGAGAGTTTACCACTTTGAACATCAATTGGGAAGTTGGGGAAATAATCGCAAATTACTTTTCATCACGCATCCACACTTATCCATACACTGATGGGAGGGGCTAAGGTTCCACCTGCCAATCAGGAGTAGCTAACATTTGTACGCACATTTGTACGCACATTTGTACGCACATTCATACACCGGTCGGAGGGAGGTGTCCTGGAAAGGGCGCCACCTGCCGACTCCAAATCCTCTTTAAGACAGGAAGAATATATACATTCGAAGAAGTACAATTGATCAGGGAAGATGAAGAATGTTAAGGAATTTCAGAAAAGACACACTGCCACGTTAGACGACAATGAAAATGTAGACTCTTCTGCTCTACATTTTCAGGCAGTGATGTGGAGACTATAAAGAGCCCGCAGAAGAATGGAGCAGCGGCTCGAGGGTGAACTCTAACAGCTTGACCAGACTCAGAGAAACTAGACCTACCATTACTGGATCTCTCTCAGTAATTTGTTTTCCTTTGGTGTGAGGAATCAGAACATGCGAGCTGAGTGAATGTCCTGTATGTTTAATCTGACACTGAAGTCCCCTTTTTCATTATTGTGACTTTCTTTTTTATGTGAATTTGGATGCTTAAACTATGCAAATAGATTTGCCTCTGAAGATTTCTCGAAATTGCTTCCCTTAAGTCTTCAAAAGAGCTTATTTTTGAGAATTCTTGTATTTCGTAAAATAAATAATAACTTAAAGCCAAATAATATTATTAAATTTGGAATCAAATTACCTGAAGCTGAAGTTGGTAATCTTGAAGAAAACGTGCGCTGAATTTAAATTATGGAGAGAGAGAGAGAGAGAGAGAGAGAGAGAGAGAGAGAGAGAGAGAGAGAGAGAGAGAGAGAGAGAGAGAGAGAGAACACTATGATAACACCACAGCTGTTGAAGAAAACATGACTATTATAGCTGCTGCTGCTGCTAATGATGATGATGATAATGATAATAGCATTAATAATACTATTGATAATAATAATGATGATGATAATGATAACATAAATACGTAAATCATAAATATGGCTATTGAGATACTCACAGCCGGATGAAGCTCTATGGCTGAAGGGGCAGGTATAGGTAGGTAGACAGGCAGGTCGCCCATCCAATCGTTCCACTGGGGCTGCATGAGAGCCTTCAGAAGTCCCCGTGTGGAAGACCTTTGTGGAGTCTTCCACATGGAGTTTTGATCCAGGGACCGTGGTGGAATATGTTCTAACCAGTGAGCTGATGCCATTGGATGGATTGCCATGAACTTTAGCAGAGACATTCTTTTTCTTGAAAGGCTGAATCTTATTGACTCCCTTGATTATGTGACTTTTCATCTGGAATCTTCATAAGGTCATAATTTGAATGCGTCCAATACTTTAGTGCATGAAGATAGGGTGTAAGGTGTAATGATTATTCTGAGACTGTTCATTGTGTTAATTAACTGTACAGCAAACCATTTGTAGCAGTGCTGTTATTGAAATAGATTTAAATAAGGAAACAAAACAACATCAACTACAAATGAGATGTGTTTACATAACACGTTGGTCATATATATTTCCATCTTTAAAGTTCAACGCTTGATATAAGTGTTAAAGCATACTGAAGGATAATGGCCTTTTATATGTACCTCAGACTTAATTGCATTACTAAGAGAAGACAAGTGACATTTACTTAATATTTATCATATTTCTATATAGTCAGCACCTGACAAGAATAGCATTTTAAACCTAATATGATATATATATATATATATATATATATATATATATATATATATATATATATATATATATATATATATATATATATCACACTATGTACAAAATGTAGCTTTTGAAACAAAGTGGCTCCAATTTCAAAGCTTGAGGAGCTGTCCAGTGCAGTTTTTAATTAGCTGATTGTCTACCATAGTTTATAAAAAGATTGTTCTTTCAGATTTTCTTTTCAGGCCAGACAGAAATCATGTGCCCCTTTGTTGGATATCTCTAGAATCAAGGATATTTGATTGGAATATAATTGTAAGGAGCATATGCGTATGAATTATACATTGTGAATTATAATGAATTCTACAGTCACTGACAATGACAACAATCTGTCATTGTCACGTCAATTGCCCCTAGTGCTTCCTCTGTTGCACCTCCTGCACCAGCTTGATGATAAACCTCACACTTGTTGAGGCATTCAGTGTGCTTGACCTGAGGTCAAGCTGTTTCTAATCACCGTCATGAATAAGACAGTCCTGGATGTTTGGATGAAGTTTCTCTCACTTCTTGCTCATTTAATTTGGTTAAAATTGCTTTTTTGTATCAGAGGATAAAGGTAATACACATTCTTCCACTCAGCCAGTTCTTCTGTACAGAGCAGAACTGATGATCAGACATAATGTATCTATTCTGCTTATATATATATATATATTATACAATAACCACAGATCTGGGACCATTGTACATCTTCACTTGTTTTGAGCTGCACTGACTGGGCTGTGAATGCAGCTGAAATCCTTTGTGAGCAGCTCACTGCTGAGAGAGAAGTGATATTACAATTGTTCATTTCTGCCTTGCTGGGGATGGAGCCAGGAGCTCAGCTTCCTTGCTACACAGACACATAAGAAGGCTTTAACACATTGACTCCACCATATATATATATATATATATATATATATATATATATATATATATATATATATACGCAGATAAAGGTGATGGATTGACGGCAACATGAAATTGGTTAAATATTTAACACGGTGTCGTTACAGTTTGTCTCAGAATTCCCAAAGTGGAGTTAAGACACTTTTATTGTGGAATCGACTGCGCAGCTTTATTTGACCTCCGCATGTTATTGCTCAGGGACAGAGGGACGCCGCCGGTCTCAGATGCTCATATTCATATTGTATCTATTTGCCCAACAGAGAAATCGATATTCTTAAAAGTCTTGTGATGTACAGTTATTAATACAGTGTGGAATTATTCTATAGTCGTACTGGAAAAAACACATGTGCAATTAATAACATTTACAACAAGCCCATTCTATTTAGGCGAGCTAGCAAGGTTCTGTTATTGTGCATACTTTCTCACTGTCAAGGCCTACTGGGAAACGTAAAGGTTCTCCATACAATATTCACAGCTTTAATATACAATAGCTTCTCTGTAAGATACAGTGAAGTACATGCACAGAGAATGAAGTCGCTCTTCCTCTGTGTGTTGTTATCAGAGCTTCCCCTTGTTCTGATGACATAGCAAAACTACAACAAGCTAAAATATGCTTTTAGTGTAAATGTTAGCGCATGTTAGCGTGCCTCACTGCTAAGCTAATGGCCGGCGCGCTGCTCCTATACGACGATATTAGCTGATAACACAGTCGCAAAAGGGTAAACACTATTAGCTACATTAGCACAGCTGCCATAGCGATGTTAGATATGTTAGCATCAAACTGTACAGAGGCAACGGCTGTGTTATTTTTGGTGAGGAAGGTTTCTAAGTGATTGAAATGACCCGGAAGTATCTACATGGACGCCGTGATAAGAGCTGTTTGAATACTCTAAATCAGCGGACCCCAACCTTTTTTAAACCACGGACTGTTTTCGTGTCAGACAATATTTTCACACACCGGCGATAAATATGACGTAATAAAATTATACGACCGGCATAAAGTGCATAAATATGCAACTCACCATTCCGCCGAATTAGTGTGAGACCTGCGCTTGTTTATCTGCAGCGAGCAGGTCCCATCTCGGGGGGGGCGGGAGACAACGACACCCGACGCGTGTTTGTTATGTTCGGTCAGCTCCCTCACTTAGTTACGGGCGCTGTCTTTGCAGAAACCCACTTCAAAAAGATGACGTTGGAGATGAAGCAGGTTTTCAGAGCTTTTTTTTGGCGATCTCGGTATATTCTGCCTTGATTTTGATCAAGGCAGAATATTATAATATAATATAATATTATAATATTATAATTATATAATATTAAGGCCAAATGTTCCCCTCTTTACTCGCCGTCCCCACAACAGCGACTTTATCGGCCAACTTGAAAACAGTTTTCGTTTCCCCATGGAGTGACAGATTTAATTAATTGAGCAGGTTGAATATGTTTTCGGCTGCAGTGATAAACCCAAACTTTAAGCACAGACAGGTGTATCCGGTCCTTTTTCAAAATAAAATATGTTTTCGACTTTGATTAAACCGCTGCTCTAAATGCAAAGTAAAAGAGCTTCATTGCTTCTTTTATTAGCTCCTTTAGGAAAGGACACACTGGATCTTCCTTTACGAAAGGAAAGGAGATCATTATGCCCCACAATTCCATGCGGTGGCAACATTTAAAATTCACGAGAACAAACGATCACGAACGACAAACACATTTCATATAAATATCCGTTACCATTAATTGGAAATACTTTCAATACTACTTTGTAGCTCATCTTCAGAACATTGTAGTTTCATCGTTGCAGACAGGCGCCACTAACATTCCCCTGCCGTCGCATCATTACTATGTAGATTAGTGTTTTATCTGGATTAAAACACAGATTAGCACTTCAGTGGCATTCAAATAGCTCTTATTGTGGTACTTTTGTAGTTTGACTATGTTGAGGAAATGTTACTTTCTGTATTCTTGTTGTTCTTAGTTTGTACTCTAGGTTGAAATACACTTATTGTAAGTCGCTTTGGAATAAAGCGTCTGCTAAATGACGTGTAATGTCTTTTCCTAACTCCTCATGAATTCTCCTCCCCATCTTTTCTTGAACCTGTGACATTTTCCACAGAGAGGTAACAGTTACACATTAGGAGGTAATGTGTTGACTATTGGAACGCACCTTTTGATTTACCGGCTTTCAGTCAACATTTCTTCTGTAAAAAAGGGTCTATTACGAGCACTTAATAGATCAAACGCCAAGGACAGCGATTTAACAAACTAATAAAAAGATGCATTCCCTGAATCACAGCGCTAGCAAAGCACTGCCGCTCATGGGCACTTCCACGAGGATGGAAGAGTGAGGAGGTTGGTGAGATGTTGGGGTCCAGGTAAATCAAAAGAGGCCGCTGTGTGGATTTCCTAAACCAAACAAGTTGTTCCAAGCCGTGTGTAATTCACCCCACAGATGATGGGTTTTACAGCCTTTTCGCCTGTATTCTATCCTGTGGGGATCTGTAAATCTGTCAAGGAGAGAGTCGATTTCATTCCCCGTGCCGTAATCTCATTTGCCTCTGGTGCCAATGGTGCATCAAATGTCGTCGCTGGATCGGGCGGTCGTGTGCACCGCCTGCCTGCCGCACTGCCGAGTCGAGCCTGGGAGTAAATCCCACATGTCCCACATGAGGTGCTCCATCAACCACAGAAATTCATTATCCCAGAATGTTTTAGGGGGCTAATGGAATCCTTATCTTTATCTCACACAGGAAGAATTTAATTACATGCTGTAGTAAAGGTTCCCCCAGTTTATCAGCCTTGCATGCATATCTTTCCTTTTTTTTCCAGGACTGTTTGTTCCCGGGCTGATGTCTGTGTTTTACAGTACTGACGTCCGTCACAGGATGCAGTCGGTATACTATCTTCTATTTATAGCCTATACAATAAGATGAGATGAAATTGAGGGTTAGGAATGTTATCATCCCTCTACACACCTTTTGTTAAACACATTTGTCAATTCCCAGTACATCTGTACTGTGTTATTAATAAGAAAAAAGGAGCTGATGCTGTACATGTTTCATAACAACATACGGGTGATTATCATCAAACTGGCTGCTGTTCCTTTGTCTCCTCTCGAGCGTGGCAATTTATAACAAGCTTTCTTAAACTCCCTCCGTTGTAATTATTTGGGATTTGTGTTTTTGCGTGGATGGAGGGGATTGTATCTCATAAGAAGTCTGTAAAGGGTAAAATAAATCCAGAGAGGGGCAGCAAACAGAAACAGAATACTTCCCGTTGTCACATTCAGTTTTGGCAGCAATAACGCTGCGATGTGTTTTGTTTCCAATTTTTCTGGGAGAATAGCTTTGATTGTGAATCGTTTTAAGTGGAAGCTGCAAATGTGCAGTTGTAAATCGTTAACGCTTAGCAACTCATGCTCCACCATCGAAGGGCTCCGTGAACACAGTGCTTTCAAGTCCACAGGAAGCTACTGCAATGTCGGGATTACATTTCAACAAATTGCCGGGACGTGAAATAAATGAATAAAAGCCTGTGAGAGTCACGGGTGGTATTTGAAAAATACAGTTTACTTAGAAATGAAACTAGTTAGACTGTTAGGCAACATATCTACTACCGTTCAAAAGTTTGGGGTCACCGAGGACATTTTGTGTTTTCCATGAAAACTCACGCTTTTATTTATTAAATGAATACAAGATTAATTCAAAATATAGTCAAGAGATTGACAAGGTTAGAAATAATGATTTTCATTTGAAATATTAATGTTGTTCTTCAAACTTGTTGTTTAAAGCAAGGCCAGTTTTAGCGCTTCTCTCACCAGCATCACTGTTTTCAGCTGCGCTAATATGAAAAGGTTTTCAATGTCAAGGAATAATCTGTTTGTGGAAAATGCTTAATAAAAAGTTATACAAAATAAATAAAAAGGGTTTCAAGCGGGTTCTAACCTTCTGCTAGTCTTCTAAGGCAATAACACAAAACTGGAGATGGGCCTCTATACACCTCTGTAGAGATGTCATTAACAAAGAATAGAATAGTCATTTACCACAATAACTATGTATAGAGAGTATTTCTGATTAATTTAATGTAATTTTCATTGGAAAAAAACTGAAAAAAGGAAAAAAAGCACTAAGTGACCCCAAACTTTGGAACGGTAGTGTATGTTCAACAACAAACAACATTTATACAATTCCGATATCCAAGAATTATTGTGTTCTACATGCAAGTCCACTATGGTTGAGGTATTGTTCTGCTCTTCTATATCACGCACACAGGCAGAAATTATGTTTTGCTTAGGAAGATTCCTTAATGCAGGCCTATTCAACTAGCGGCCCGCGGGCCGGATACGTCCCGTTTAAATTTAACTCCGGCCCGCCAGACTGCCTGCAAATCAGTATAGCTTGGTAAGAAAAAATAAAACTGACTGACACGCCTTTTTTATACATTGAGACGTCTAATCCAGAGCCGTTGCATTTCACTGTTGCCTCAACCCAACCTGTATGGTGACATTGTTATGTTACGCCCCGTGTTGGTTGCCGTAACCCACTCTCACCAGCGCTCTGGTCTGGCTGACCACTGAAACACGGCGCTAGCTGACGCTACCATTAAACTGCAACACGTCTCTCTCAAAGCCGAAGCGTCGGGAAGTTGTCTGCAGGGCTCTCAAGAGTCACGCATTGAGCGTGAGACTTACGCATTTCGGTCTTAACTCACACATTCGCGCCACACATCGTATTTCTCATGCTGAAAAACACTCTCGGCTATTTAATGTTTTAATGTGCCACCGCAGCGCCAACATGAGCCGCGCTGCTCTCACCGTGGAGAAAGAAAAAAAAAGGCCCAAATCCCCGGGCACTAGTACCTGGGGGGAGGCTGTTCTGGCTTTCTCACTCTGCAAGTAGCGTCTCTCAAAGAGCCAGGATGACAGCCAATGAGTTGAGCTTAAAGTAAACGATGCACCAAGTGAACTGTAGATCCAGGTAGTTACAGAATGTCAGGAATTGTTGATGAGTGTCATATTTTTCTCCATTGAATGGTAAATTAGACACTGGACTAGTTCATCTTTATCTCAGTGATAGAGTCCAAAAGAGCAGAATGTCAGAGGGGGGTATTTGATCAATATTCTGTGCGGCCCTCACACACCCCGTGATTTTCTTATTCGGCCCACTTGCTACTGAAGTTAAATAGCCCTGCCTTAATGAGTCGGATGTATCTTAGTGACAGCCAGGATGGCAGGTGTCATTCACAGTAAGCATGCACTAAAGCTTACCTGCTTTAGGGTCTGTTTGACTAAATCAACTTAATTTACCTAATGAACATCACGCTGTATTGAAGAAGACTTGAAACTAGAGATTGAGACCATAAACTCATGTTTACAATGTTTACTGAGGGAAAAAAAATAATTACAATTTTATTTCAATGGGAAACAGTGCTGGATCATATACATTTTGTTTATGTAACACATAAAACATATACCATTTACCACCATTTACATTGATATAATTAAACCCAAACTGCAATGCTGCAAATGGTTACTGCTATTGGTGAACTGAGTCGTGAAAGATTAACTCCATCTTCATAGATAAGGAATAGCATATTGTAAAATACATAAACAGAGGCTAAATAGTTGCAGTATGTACATATTGAATTAGCCAAGACTTCAGCAGCATCATTATTTACAAGATGTCTCATAAACAAAGAGGAATGTGAGGAGGAGAGAGTGGTAGTGTGGGTGCAGATATCAATAGAATTTTAAACAGTGCAGTTCTGATTTATACTTCAGGCACTTTGGAGTGTGAGAAATATCTTCCTGCACAGATTGTGTTGAAGAGACACTTCATGATTTCCATTAGTTTCCGCAGTCACAATAACATTGACGGCGCTCCTATGTTAAAGTTGTTTTATTAGTTCATACATATTTACCACACAGTTTATCTGAGGTTCACGATTCAATGATGCTATGAATGTTTTGTGACACTTACAACATTTGATAACAGTCTTGACACACAGGAATAATACAATATCATTTTAACTTTGAATGCATCATCTATTCAAATATCAAGAGCAATAATATTAGAAATCACCAATCTGGATTTCCCAAATATTAGACTTAATTACCTGGCAATAAAACGACAAGTTAAAAAAATAACATATACAGGACAACATCATTTTCAAAGGGTATTATGTTTATGGTTGCCTTCTTTTCGTATTTAAGGAAATACATGTAAGCATGTTGAGTTGTAAAGCAGACTATGTTATTTCACACAGATGGGGGGTGAACACCCAAGAAAGAAAAAATAGCACCGATACATTAAGAGTCCATCAGAATACATATAAAGAGGCTGAAGGCATTAATATAGCTGCCACAGCGTTAGTGGATACATTAATCAGCAGTGACAGTGAATCAGACAATTACAGTAGTCTGGTGCTTTGTATAGCATTCCAATAAAAACTTGCGGGCTATATAATCTCTGCTTTATTCCTATCCATTT
This sequence comes from Liparis tanakae, assembly GCA_036178185.1. Lineage (NCBI taxonomy): Eukaryota > Metazoa > Chordata > Actinopteri > Perciformes > Liparidae > Liparis > Liparis tanakae. Next base: position 15,936,768 of record CM070088.1, read on the forward strand.
CCTGACGCTTATCTAAGTTTGTGAGTGCTGCAGCATTGCCTGGGTGCTGTGGCTTTCACCCTTGTCCTCTTCACTAGTTGTTTATTACATTGCTTATCTAGAAATTGAATATTGTCTGCTGGAGCATTGTACGTGAACAGAAAAAAAGGCTTAAATATCTATATTTAAAATAGTCTGCAGCTTGAAATGCCTGTGGTGTCATTGTTGTTAAAATAGTGCTAGACTCCTTTCATTCGTGCTATCATTTAGAAACAGCTAAATGTGTAAGAATAGCTACAATATTAATTAAAAGTGTAAGAATAGCGACTGTAATAATTTGTATGCACTAGAAGAACAGCTTTATGTGTGACAGAGATCATTAAACAGATGCATTTTTCAGCTGCTAATGCAAATCCATATAGAGCACGTCTCTGACATATTTTAATGACAGTGCTGTCAGCAGGAAGTGGGGTCTTCTTTAATCAACTTTGGCTAGTTTGAAAGAAAATGTCACCGATCCAGGCGCTGCCCTTCCTCTTGTTTTGGCTCCATTGATAACATCTGGTAGCAATAAAACTGCACTTTCAATTTTAGTATCGAAATGTCAAGGAAGCTGGGGAGCCATATGCACAAATACTGTTGCCGGTTTTAATTTGAAGGCTATTGTTTTAAATTGAAATACTAATCTTCTTTTGGGATATGATGGTGATGGACCGGTAGATGAGCATGGGTTACTTTGTAATATGGTCGAGTAATATGAATTTAATGAGCAGTCAGTATATAAATAACAGAATTAAAGAGGGCATTATTCCCTGCATAAATTCCAGGATAGAGAGTTCAGGTTTGAGGTTGCAGCTGATTGGATGCAATGATGATTCAAATGCAAGTATGTAACACAAATCAACGAGCCTTCATCAGGCGATTCATTGTGTTATGGATGGCGATATTGATCCATCAGTCGTTGGGTTGCCATGGAGATTTGGACAGATATTCATGGTCATCAGAGGATGAATCTTAGAGATGTTGGTGATACCTAGAGCTTTCCTCAAGTGCCACAATTAAATTGACATGTATGGACTTAATAATGAACATAATATATCATAATAATAATAACACCTGGATGGATTGCCTCACAATTAGCAGATATATATCCAACATTCTGGCTGCTTGATTCTTTTAGCGATTCTCTGACTTTTCCTCCAGCAACTCACCGTGAGTTTCACATTTGTGGTTTTGTCTGAAATGTCCCAACAGTTGTTAAATATTCTAGCAAGAGCGTTGCTATATAGTGAAGGTCTGACTCCCAGAAGCACACTGGGTACGTATATCTCCAGCAGATGTGGAGCAGTGGAGGCCTGCACTCCTTCTCATTACTGCCTCAAACCCCCCCCCCCCCTTCTGTGTTTAAGTTTCTTTCTTGGCAAATTGAAGTTTAAAATGTCTTTTTCTATCACTCCAGAATGGGGACTTCAAACTTCTATTCTACAGCGTAGGGAAGGCCACACACACACACACACACACACACACACACACACACACACACACACACACACACACACACACACACACACACACACACACAGGAAAGTAATGCAGCACATATGTGCATCCCAACCTGACTGTTGAGGAGATCTCCTGCTGACCTTCACTGCTTGGCTGAACAGGAGAATTATTTCTGAGGCTGTTCAGAGAGAGTTCTATGGCGACAGCACGCTGACACAGCAAAACGGGGGGAATGACTATCTTTAAATACTGCGGGGAGACCGTGACCCTCTGGACATATAAGAGCTGGGCCCGAGATTTGAACATGTAATCATTCTTTTGTCCTGTTGAATCAAGCGTTATTTTGCATTTGTATATAGCAGATTATATATGTTTATATTGTATTTTTATTTATATACATAAGAGTTTGACAGAAATGTTGGTTTAGCCAAAGGTCCAAAGACAACCTGCATAACCCTCCTGCATTTTTCACTCACTATACTTAGATAGATAGATAGATATATACTTTATTAATCCCCACGGAGAAATGTGTCGACACAGTAGCACCAATAAACTAAACACACGAGAAAAATATATAAATATAAGAAAGAAAGAAACAGTGACTGTGCATAAAGTATACAAAGTGAAATATAAAATACAAAATAAAATATATATGTATATATATACAGTATATATACATTTATGCCAATACAGCAGTGTAAAAGTATATTAAATTAAATATTCTGTACTAACGTGTCAGTTTAACTCAACATCCAATAAAAGAAAACGAAAGAAAAAAAAAAGGAGAAATAATTGTGTAGTATTGTTAAAAAAACGGCTAAAACTAGTGGGTCAGGTCCGAATGGAAGGCTGAGAGAACATATTGCATCGATCGGGATTGATTAAACATATTTGTTGATTTAAAGCCCCATAACCAGATCACTTCCATTTTAATTAACCACTTCATCTTACTGAGTACCTATATGTCCAGCGCTGCTGAAAGGCATGGTGGAGGAACATCTGCCGTCACTCCACAGTACAAAGCCGTGGTATTTGTTGGCAGGCTGAGGGGATTTGGCACACTGCTTCTCCTTCCGCACAATCCCTCACTCCTCCACTGTCCTGACAGGCCTCATCAACTAAGAGGCAGGTCTGAGGTTGGCATTTAATCTCAATGACCCCCCCTGCCTGTGCTCAAATGCAAGTAACACGGCAAGCTGTATCATCTTTAGATAGAAGGGAAGAATTGATGGGTAACCCAGAAGTGTCCAGGTGTTGTGTAAACGTCTGTGCGTGTGTGTGTGGTTTCTCCTACCATCATCTCGCTTCCAGTTTATTTTTATTTTCCCATCCAATGTTCACAGAGGTTTTTATAATCTGTCACTGCTGTTTGGATGTACATGTCCGTGTTCTCTCCAGTTGTCTCTCGTCTAATATCTTTGCAGCAGAATATTGCTGGAGCAGAGTGCTGAGCCAAGCCACAGAGAAAAATCAATGACCTTGACCTAGAAGTGCGACGGCGCTGCAGGCCTCAAGCTGCCACTCTTCTGATTTGTGCTTCCATCAACATTTACCAGTCAAGTAAAACAATAAAACACCCTGATCATGCAGATATTGTAGTAAACGCGACAGATTTTATTAATGTGCAACCCTGGGCACTTCCCATAATACTAAGTCTAGTTGGGTGAAACATTTTCTCTCTCAGATTACAGTCAGAGTTTTAAACTATTTAAAACATGTGGTTAATGTTGTATATTGAAATGTACTAAAGAAAAACGTAAAAAGCAAAAGTGTTTTTTAACGCAACTCTGGTAAGAGTTTATTCCCTGAAATAAAATTGGAAAAGAACGAAACAAAAAAAATGATTTATATATTATACTCTATAAGAGAGATTAGACGCATATACAGAAAACAAATGTAAGAAAGAAGAAAATATAAGAATGATGTGTAAATAAGTGAAGAAACAATATAAATGCTATAGTATAAATAAGACCTACGTAATAACATTTCTTGAAATGTAGTGTTGCACTGTGGAATTCGCTGTGCTCCTGTAGTTTTAGCTCCCTTTTCCATCTCTCTTGGTTTCACGGTCGAATAAGAGACTGAACTCGGTTTCATTTCAATACTTTGTTCTAGACAACCTGCGGCGCGGTTACATTATCTACACACAAGGTAGCTGTTTCCATGAAGTATTACACACTCCGTATTGGATCAAGAGGCAGTTTAGGTCCATCCATCTTGGTTTGTTTTGATGCCACATCGCATCTGGACTTCATCATTTCTCCTGCAACTGGACATCAGGTTTCAGGGACGCTGACCTGGTCCTCAGTGAACAGTCAAATATATCATGTGAGAGAATGTGTGTTGTGTGGACTGTAGTCAAGGTTAAAAAACACACTCTCTACTCGCATCACAGCAGGATTATCAATCTGAAATTTAACAGGAACAGATATTAACACTTTATTTGACCCCCTTTTTAATGACCCCAAGCAGCACATGAAGAAAGTTGAAGCTGAATTTCTTGTTTTTTTTTCCTGATCCGATGTGAGGTCCTGGGACAGGGATGTCGTATGTGTACAGATTGTAAAACCCTCTGAGGCAAATGCGTAATTTGTGATATTGAGCTATATAAAATAAACTGAGATGAACTGAAGCGATGACATATTTCTGTTAGCATCGCAATTAGCATCCACCATTGGAATTTGGATTATTGGTGAAAATTGTATCTATGTCACAGAAGAGTGTGTGTTACTGAATGAATGATACTGTTTGGTTCAGTTAAATAATATTCACAAATGAACACACTTTTGGTATTTTTTTAATTGAATACAAATAACAGATATCAGCAAGTCAATCCATCGAATATTGAATTGAATTGAATTGAAATATACTTTATTAATCCCCAAGGGGAAATTTGTTGACAACAGTAGCAGCACCGATAAAGCTAAACACAATAAAATATAAGTAGAAAGAAAGAAAGTGACTGTGCATAAAGTAAAGTGTGCAAAGTGAAATATAAAATACAAAATAAAATAAAATAATATATATATATATATATATATACACAACATATATGTAATACAGTACTGTAAAATTTAATTAAATATATCTTCTAATTACCATTGTTAGATACATAAAAGAAAACCCGTAGGCTGTTTTTACCATCTTACTTCAAGCATACTTTTATTGTTGAGGGCATATTGAGATTAAACACCAATACAACAGGAGAGCATCGTAAGAGTCTCTCTCCAGCCCAATAAAGGCTTTAATAAAGGCGTTTTTACTACATCCTTGGCTCGGTTCGAGAGGCCCTGAGGGTGAGCCTAGGGGCTGCATGTCAGTCTAAAAAAAAAAAATATATATATATATATATAGCTCTGTACCTGTATAGCATTTTTCTAGTCTTCCGACCACTCAAAGCTCTTTCACACTACAGCACGAGTCACACATTCACATCCTTTCATACCCATTCCCTGATGGAAGGGGCTACGGTTCAACCTGCACACCAATGTAATTAACATTCTTAAACATGTATACACATTCATAAACAGTCATACAAAATAGAACAGTTACGGGAGACATATTGGCTCAAGTGTCTTACCCAAGGACACGTCGATATGGGCGAGTGGAGACGGGGATTGAACCACCGATCCTCTGATTGAAGGACGGCAGATACACAGTAAATTCCGCAGTGTTAAAAATTCAGTGTCAAAGTAAATTGACTCTTTCAGAGTTTTTCCACCAATAGCAAGAGTAAATAGTCCCCAGTGTTGGTTCAAATATTCATAGTTAAACATGTGTGTGTACTATATACAGTGTTACGGTGAATTGACTCAGCCAGAGTCATTACAACTAGAACAAGAGTGTTATTTACATTTGACACTCGGACTAGTGTTAATCAAAATTAACACTTCTCGGTGTAGAGTAAAATAATAACTGTTACCTGAGTTGTGTTAACTCTGAAATGTTAACACTATGTTCTGTGTTACAATAACAGGGACCATATGTTCACTGGCTGAGTCTTAAAATGTATACTCTTTAAGTGTTAAATTGACACTGCCAATTGTACTTTATATACACACACACACACACACACACATACAAACAATAAAATCATGTTAATATTAAACCACAATCATGCTTTGAAGTGCAACCCATACTGTGGAAAAACAAGTAACCATAAGGTAACTGCAGTCTATAATGAAACGTGTTCATGATTAGTGCCACCTCTTACTCTCTATTTGATAACTGAGCACAGAGCTTTATGATGGGGACACTATTTTTGGGTCACAGCTTCTGCAGTAATTGTTCACCCATGTTTTAATAACATTATAATCTGGATTATGACATATACATTAATGATACCTAAAAAAGTCCAAAGTTTGGGTTGCCAGAAGGCTTGCATACTTCTTTGCTTAATGTATTATTAGTCACAGTAAGCTCCTCCCCCTTTCCTGTAGGGGAGCTCATAGGCGTTTGATTTAGTCATCACAAAGAATATAACCACATAATAATTAGGTGTGTCGACCTTTCCACCTTAAGATGACATTGTTATAAAGATCTACTGAAAAAAATGCAAAGAGTAGAAAATGTGTTTATTAAGGTGTCTACTCGAGGGAAGCAGTGAGTGTGTGTGTGTGTGTGTGTGTGTGTGTGTGTGTGTGTGTGTGTGTGTGTGTGTGTGTGTGTGTGTGGGAGGTCGAGGGGGGACATCTTCTAAAACAGCTGTCGTGTCAGAGTGTGCGTGTGTGTGTGTGTGAGAGTGGAGGGGGGGGGGGTATGTGTGTGTGTGTGGGTGTGTGTGTCTCCCCATCGAAAAAAAAGTGTTGTGATGAATAAACAAACAAAGCCCACTCCGTTGCCATAAATAATTACTGAGCTGCTGCCCGGCTCTCCAGATTATTGAAACAGATAAAGTGCTCCCTTCATATAGTTCCTTCATGCCTTATATTGCGTGTATTAGTGAGTCCATCGCCTGCAGCCACTTTTTATTTTAAACGTTGCTCCGGGCGACCACCGCTGGTTGTTTACATGGATATGGTGGCGTATGAAATATGGCTTCAAATCACTTCCCTTCCACACGCGGCTCTCACACGGAGGACAAAAGGAGGCGCTTGTAAAAAGGCTGCTTCCCCAGTGGCGAGGTGCCATCTCGGGCTGAGGACGTGTCAAATTGTTTTCCTTTGAATTTATTGCAAGACAAAAGATAATACACTAACAGAAAACAATGTATATGGCCAGGGGATGAAAGAACAGCGTGATCTTAATTTAATTAGATTTGTGTGTGGATGTCTATGGGAAAGCTTAGGAAAATACAATAATGAATTTCACTAATAATGTAATATAATCCTAATGATACCAAAAGCAATGATGATAATGTACACTAATACTAATTCTACTTCCTACCGCCAGGTGTGTCTGCAACCACGACTGCTGTAATCTTTGATTGAGTAACTGTCCAACCCCCCATCTACACTGGAAGTGTGTCTCTAACCGCAGATCAGTGACGATTTGGTCCGCTGTGTTTCACTAGACGGAGGCTGAGGAAGAGTGTGTGAGCAGCCGGCAGTCTGTCAGCATGAAACAGGAAAACAAAAGAGATTTTGATAACAGAAGAGTCCCTCGAACCATGAGAGGTCCTAGGATAATGTACAGCCATGCCCATGATCCTCCTATGGAGAACATTTTATTAACAATAATAAAGTCATACAGAGTGCTATCTCATCCGATGACCCTATCAGGCCGTTACAGGAAGTTGCCTTAGTGGGTAGTGTCCCTTTAAAAAACAGCTCCCAGAACCAAATACGATGACAGTCCTCAGATACCATGATTGTTATCAACAAAATCATGGTGTCGAAGGAGTTTTAGATGGAACAAAAAATAAATAATAATGCAAGAACAAAATAACAAAAGAAAGTGTGAAGGTGTGATAACATACAAATTAAGAAAAAAAGCAAGATATAATATTCATGACTAAAATATATATATATATATATATATATATATATATATATATATATATATATATATATATATATACATATATTGGTAGTTTGTTTATAATTGTTTTAATTATATAATGATAGTAATAATAACAAAGATACTAGAAAAAACGCAATAATGCTGTTATATTGACAGTAATCATAACAATGACAAGCAATATATTGAAACAAGATAGCAAAAATAAGAATACAAAGACAAACAAAGTAAAGTCAAATATATTATGATGTATGAACTCAACATGCCTCACCATCAGGAAGCCATTGCCGGTGGGTGAAGGGGACGACTTAGCCTGGATCAGTCTCTTTAACAACGTAATGGTCACTTTCTCCAGGGGATGTCTAACACCTAAGGGGCACTTTGGCATTGATCGCTCGAAGCCATCGTGATTAAGATCTTGGCAAACGCTTGCTCTTGGTGAGTGTCGGGAATGGGGGGTGGAGCGGAGCACGAGCCTCCAGGCCAGATTGTCCTCTGATTCGGTGCCAATTGGAAACCTCTCCCAGACCACAAGCCGCCGTCTTCACAGCCACTAAACCACAGCGTCCTCTCCCACAGCTGCTATCGCCACTGTTTGTTCACTCTTAATTATTGTTTTCCTCCAAGAGCCCAAAGCCCAAGTCAAGTGCTTCCTGTCCGCGCATCTGCAAGTCCTCCAGCACAATTACTTAGACGTGCAATCACTCGCACACAACGGGGAAATCTCGCAAAAACACGTTATCTATGTCTTTATTTTTCTCACACGTCTCGATTGAGATCCAATTATACTCTGAGCTTGATTCTACACTGCGAGGAATGTGCGTGATTAATGTGCGACCAATTTTCCACGCATTTTAAATCATCACGATTTTCCAGAGGCGTTGGGTATTTCACCACGTACAGTCGGGCGAGCTGTCCAGCTGACTTCCTTATAGTCAGATCCTCCTGCCGCATTGCTCCCTTCTGTCTGCCAGGTGATGTTTCATTAATTGCCAATGACTAAGACCTCATTAGCCCAGCTTCCCTAGTGGACAAGGAGAGTCTTAAAGATGGAGGATGACCATCTGGAAGTCATCGAGAGGGATCGCAGTGCAGAGCAGCAGAGATAACCGTTTAACTCGCCCTTCAGAACAGCAGAACGTGATCCATTTCATGCACATCTGGCCTGTGGCTCCCAACTTAAGTGTGAATTACACTGTGAAAGGTATTGCAGAGTGTTGGAGATCAGGGGCGACTGCTGTTTTCTCTTTCTCCAATCTAACAACTTCTTCCACTTTGCATTGGTTATATAAGCACTGGTTGGCAAGGCAACCAGTGACGATATATAATACATGGGCCATTAAGCCTGGTCTCTTTGATTGATAAGTACCTTTTATATAAATGCACTCATAATTTCAGTGAATCCATGTTAAGATGCCGGATTGAGAAAATAAAGTGGATATTTTGTATGTAAAATCATAATTTGAGGTCAGTAAAGAGGTTTGAATATTGAAAAGAAAAGCATCCTATTGCCTGAAGCATCAGGCTCATTAAAACGAGCAACTGTAGATAATACATTATCAACTCTTTTCTGGGAACCATATCAGAAATGATATAGGATAAAAAGACAAATAGCACTTAATTTTCAGTTTGCCTGACACAACGGCATGTTTTTCTACCTGAGGTTAGTCTATGTCCCAACACTGTCATAGTTAATCATAAGTAATCATCTTTGTGTGCTACTAAAATGCTACAGCAAACATATTTAGTGAGAAACATGACGATGCGCCGATTGAGCTTGTTTTAAACATCACATTACCTTTTATTTAGCTGACGCTTTTATCCAAAGCAACTTATAATAAGTGCATTCAACAGTGAGTATAAACTCAGAACAACAGGAATCAAGAAAGTATAATTTCTTCAAGAAAGCCAAACTACCACCGTTCCACCACTCAGGAGCCAGGGCAGCAAACAGTGAGGATGTGTTTGTTGTGTTTAGCTCGCAGCGACGGCTAAACAAGTCAATAGGTTGTTGCAGAGCGGGGTGAACGTGCTGGGGTGTGAGGCTGTACCATATCCTGGATGTTCGCAGCACAGTGTGAAAGTACCAATGTTCTGAAGCGGATGCGGGCAGCCACTGGTACCCAGTGAGGAGAGCAGAGGAGCCGAGCAGTGTGGGTGAATTTAGGATCGGAGGAAGCCGAGCAGAGTGAACGTTCGGGTTGGGGTGTCCGGTTTGACCATGTCCTGTATGTAGGCAGCTAGACCCGATCTGTTCGCAGCACAAGTAGCAGATGCTGCAGCGGTACCCAGTGAAGGAGGAGTGGAGTATGGTGTGGGTGAATTTAGGGAGGCTGAAGACCAGTCGGGCTGCTGCATTCTGGATGAGCTGCAGAGAACAGATGCCAGGAGGGAGTTGCAGTAGTCTAGGCGTGAAATGACCAGAGCCTGGACCAGAGTCTGTACCGCCTTCTGAGTAAGAAGAGGACGTATTCTCCTGATGTTGTGCAGCATGTACCTACAGGAAAGTGGTGTTGCAGTGATGTCGGCAGTCAGAGAGAGTTGACTGTCGAGTGTCACCCCGAGGTTCCTGGCAGTCAGGGTCGAGACTAACAGAGTTGTTGAAGGTAATAGTCAGGTCGTGGGTTGGAGAGCTTTTTCCTGGAAGGAGGAGTTTAGTCTTGTCAGGGTTCATTTCAGGTGGTGTGAGTACATCCACTGAGAGATGTCAGACAGGCAACATAATGAGGAAATTACTACATTCTGAATTTATCTGAAAAATGTTCAATGACAACTATTTGTTCATTCATTCTACAATATCTGTAACTGAAGCACCATTAGTGTGTGTTTGGTTCTGTTTTGCACTTGCAGAATGTGTTTAGGATTCGAGAAAGATTGTGGTTTGTGTTTAGGATTACTCAACAGTAACTTGAAGTGTGTGATATGTATGACATTGAATGATTTGGTATATTAGAAAATAATGCAAACAATGTCCGGAGCTAAAGCAAAGTCACTGCCAGACTGTGTTCAAAGTTTGGTTTCAATACATGAATTTAAATATCATTTGAGAGATAATAAAAAAAGACATTAAAAGAAGATGTATCTCTATTGTAGGGATTAAAACGCTAACATAAATGTAAGAATGATCAACTAATTTAATTATTTCAAAAAGGATTGTTTATAAAGCTATTTTTGAGGGTTACAAGTGTGATTAAAAAAACATGTTTCACTTTCTTTTTTCTTTTATATTGAATTATCTTCAGGGTTACGTAATTGATAATAATTCAGGATAGGAATCTATAAGCGTTATGCTTCTGCCTATACATTTTCAGTCATACTGTATACTGTACTAGATTGTCTGTAGGCTTTATTTATTGAATTGTATGTAATGAATAAAACACTACTACTATGACTACTACACAGAGGTAGAGTGTGTGGGTGTGAAGGCTGGTGGCCATTGAGTGCCTATAGCAAAAAAAAGCATTTCTTTGAAACGACTTCACGAGCCATGGCCAGAGTTATTGTTTCATTTTGCCACGGAGGTCAAGTGTTTATGAGGTTGTGTGTGTGTGTGTGCGCGTGGATACAGGCCAATAATTGGACTCAGCATTTGAGAATCTCTTCCTATCCACCAATGCACATACACTCAACTCTCTCTCCCACTCACCCACTGGCATCGACAGTATTTGCAACACTTTGATTTGATAGCGTGTGGTCACCTATGCATGCCTACATCATGCCTAATGTACACATAAATGCTGGTAAAATTAAACTGCATTTGAGCTTTTCATTATATACTCTAATGGCTTTGATGTCTGTGACCCATCGCTCGTCCTCCTCTGAAGGTACACTGTGGTTTCTACCGTCCCAGTTTGATTGACGTGTGTGGAGGATTGCCTAATGGTGGTCATTAGACTGATTACACTGATTAGCGTGTCATCACAACACACTAAACATCATGATGACATTCATCTGTCAGTCTTTCTCACATTCTCCATCCACTCAGTCTTTTCCCCTCTGTCATTCATTCCAATTAACACTGAATAAAAGGTCCTTTGTTGCCTTCAGGCGCATTTGGAATCTTGGTCGGAGCCAAAATCTTCTCCCGTAACAGAATGTCAGTTTACATTGAGGTAGCGAAGTGAAAAACTGCGCTGAGTAAATGTGTTTTTTACAGAGACGCACAGCTTCTGCTCCGGTGGAGCTGTCCGAGGTGAAGCATTTGACTCCTCGACAGTATTCGAAGCTGGAGGCTCTCTCGCTGCCTTCACCCAGCTTTTCCCAGCGGGTCTCCGATTCAAACCACCCAATTAAGCCTGCGTGATTACCGTTAGTTTAGTTAAATGCCATCATCATCATGTAGATGGCGGCTTGTGTTTGCGATTGTTGTCTTCTTGTGGTCTTTGTCGGCTCATTCTCAAGGCCGACACGTTGGCAGGCCCCCTGGGAACTCGATGAGACACAGCTGGACTAGAACTGGCTCCAGTCTTTGGCCATTGCACATGATAACTGGTTTCAATTGACTTATATGCTTAAATAAAGGTATTTAACAAATAAGCAATACGTTAGACCAAGGATCGGGAACCTATATATGGCTCTTTCGATGACGCCATATGGCTCGCAGACAATTTTGAGTGAAAACAAAAAAAAAGGAATTTAAATTCCCAGACAATTTGTGGGTGACTCTTTGGGTCTTGGTTCAGTTTGTGTTGCTCATTTGGGAGTTTGAACTTCAAATATTAAACATTAGTAATGAGTAATATTAGTAATAATAGGACGCCCCTGCCTTGCATAGTCCCATTGGAAATCTTAATTGAGCATGGGACACAAGCTAAGGCTTGATCACCCTTTAGCTGGCCAACTTTGATGAGGGTGTTTAGTGATTAAAGGCCGAAACACCCACTGATTCGAAGGCACACTACTGAGGATGGGTCCCAAATTGACATCTTAACCCAGTCTAAACTTCCCATGCCACTCTGTCAACATCTCATGTGAGTGCATAACATCTATTGGCACAATAGACAGTTTTAACATATCGTCCCGTGTTTTATGATTCTATATATCACATGAAGCCATAACTCAGATTATATGGATGAAATAAGGCAGGCTACCAATTCAATTCAATTCAGTTTATTTGTATAGCCCATTTTCACAAATTACAAATTTGTCTCAGAGTGCTTTACAATCTGTACACATAGACATCCCTGCCCCAAAACCTCACATCGGACCAGGAAAAACTCCCAAATAACCCTTCAGGGGGAAAAAAGGGAAGAAACCTTCAGGAGAGAACAGAGGAGGACCCCTCTCCAGGATGGACAGAATAATAGATGTAATGTGTACAGAAGGGATCATTACAAACAAATTAAAACACACCTAATGGTCAGGTTGGCCTATGTTCAGATAATTGCCTCTTACATGTCATCAAATAATTAACAGGCCTCTATTTCATGGTGGTTCAAAGGTTTGTACGTCATTGAACAGATTGTTTTTAAAATCTGTTTTGCATCCCTAATATTCACAGCTGGAGGCTAATGTCTCTAATGTCTCGTGTATAATCGAGCTTCAGCTCTTGTGTCACTTGTTTGGGTGACATGTGGTCCAGCCAGTGTGCCGGTGACAGTGAGTGATTGACTCGACTGAAGGCGCTTCGGATGGAGAACATTCCATGTCACCAGAGGAGGCTTCACCGCGCTCATTCATTTACTTGACAACTTCATTCAGGTGAGATGCAGAGGGGCGCCGAGCCGTGGCATTTATAGTTCTGCTACACAAGTGGATGTGGAACCTCCATTATGAGCCGCAGTGCTCCAAGCGAGTCACATGACGTGACTGGATAGCTTCCTGGGAATGTGCAGCCGGGAGGCTCCTTGTTCTGGATGGTGACATCTCATTCTGTCCCTTTCAAGATCGGGACTATAAAATATCTTCAATGCAGTGAAGCCTGAAGCACACCGTCTTCCTCTGGACACCTAATGGAGTACTCACCGATGTTAGGGTGGATTTGGTACAGTTTAGTATCCTTATTATCCATATCATAGCAACAAATTAACTCAATTTGAATTGTATTCACATGTTCAGTCTGCATATGAGTTGTAGAAAGAAAAAATGATGCTCTTGCAGAGAGTGGAGTCCGAGTGAGCTTGAATTCCTTTACGTAATAAATGCAGGCTGTCAAATTCACATTTATAATGAATTTTGGCATTTTTTGGCTCGGCAGCTGCAGTTTTGAGGCCTTCAGGCAGAGACACAAATGACTTACTTGCACCTTGGGGGTCAAACTAATTCAAGCTTATCATCATTCCCATTTTGTGGAAACATCAACCAGAATATGAGTAAACCTAGACATGAACAGAGTTCGTACGGTCATGGAAAACCTGGAAGAGTCATGGAATTTTGAAATGGTCATTTCCAGGCCTGGAAAAGTCATGGAAAAAACTTAAATCATAAAAGTTTTGGAAAAGTCATTGAAATGTGTTATATTCACATGTTCATTTACGCCGAGTTTGAAATAATTCATATGTTTTTTAAAGAAAGACGCTCAAAATATAAGCCGCCGTACGCTCTCAATGCGCAACATGTTCTAAATTGTTCATGTTCATACCGAGATTTCAGTTTGTTCCTGGAAATTTGTTTGAAAGTCATGGAAAAGTCATGGAAATCCATTGGTCAAAATGTGTAAGAACCCTGCATGAAATACAAGATTTTAGATTTCAGATTTAATTAATATATATAAAAAACATTTTGTATTAAAAAGGCAAATTGTATGTTCACTCTTGAGATTTACATTTGTATGACTTCATTACCTCCATTCTTCAGTGTGACAAATTAAGGTAAAAGTGCTGAGAAGCAAAATATCGGGGATGGGAAATCACTGGCGAATGTCGGGATTAAATGAGTGAAAGTACATGTTGTTGGGAGCACATGCTGAATAACTGCACGCTGCAGGGTTGTCCTGTACGCTGTGCAGGGGAATAGGACGCTGCTGACCGGACGCCCAACTCTCCATGAATGGATTTGAGTCATTATTAGAGAAGCTGTCTTTCCACCATTTCTCATGTTTATTAAATCAAGCATCAGAGCAACATAAACATGAACAAACTAAAACTTTTTGTATGAAATGTGTGTAATATTGCTCATAAGATTTCGGGCAGCTTCACTTACTAGTGGATGAAACTGGTGTTGTTGCTTGTTTGGGTTTAAGACAAAGACACCTTACTGGTGAACGACCTCATGAACCATTCAACACAGTAGCTTTCTATTTCTTGTGTCCAGCATCGCACTTCAGAATTCACCATGGAGATTTCTTCCTTAACTGAGACGATGTCGGAATGTCCTCCTACTGCACAGAATGTGCTCTTCATCTTGTATCCAGGTGCCTTTATTTATTTGAGAAGAGTCAGAGCTACCTGATGTTGGTCTGTTGTTGTGTTTTGTAGGTTCTGAGCATTGTTACGTAACCGTAAGGAGTGTAACCAATGAATCACGAGCAATAGGTCCAGGAGCCCTCTAATGCTTAATGACCTCGTTTGAAGCCGTTGGGAATAACGCGGTGTGTTTTTTGCAGTAGTACACGATGTGAAGACCCGCCCTACTCGGCCTCTGATTACCTTCCTCACAGAGATTGGTGGAAGGTCGGTAGGTTAATGAATTTAATCCAGATACGGATGTTTTCATAAAGATGGCCTGATTGGGTGATGATGTTTAAATTTCGTTATGTTTCTGGGCACATTGTCTTTACGGCTGGAATACAATTACAGATATGTTGAAGATTAAAATGTGTATGCGGTGTCATAATTCAACTTCATATTAACCTTGAAGTTAACACTGAGAAATAAGAAAATGGAAAATGCCACTTGATCAGAAAGGTTGGCGACCCCTGTTGCAGAATGAACACAGCTCCCAGAGGACGGAGAGCGGACCGCTGTTCTTCATGTTGCTCTGGTTTCATCCGTCTGGGTCCCGTGAACCCCTTTGACATCCACATTCAGAAAGTGGAACGACGTCCTGTTCCAGTTGGCTGAAGCAAATCGTACGACTTATTTCTAGTTGTTTAACCCTTTTCATTCCACCTGAGTTTTTTTTAATTGCGTGCCGCTTCCTTTTGTGAGCTACAGGTGGCAGAATCCTCAGAGGTAGTTCAAGTGAAATCAGAGTAATCGAGCATCGACAGCGCTGAGAGAGCCAGAGAGTGCCGCGCGCACAGCGAGCGGCCGGCGGCTATAAAAGGAGCGCGCAGCAGGAACCGGTTCATGTTAAGCGCGGCTCACAATGCAGGTATTCATCTCAGGCTCGCAGCTGCGTCTATTACAAGCAGCATGACTTCCGACTAAAAACAAATTGAATTGGAATTGGAAATATTTGTGTAATAATAATGGAATGGTGTGAATTATAAACCATAATATGATGTGTGTGTGTGTGTGTGTGTGTGTGTGTGTGTGTCGGTAAATTAGACAAAGGTAGATGGTTTCAGCCACTTAACGTTTTACTTATTTCTACAATACACTTATTTATTTTTCACTGATATCTTTTGCGTCAAAAATAAACATAAATCAAATTGCTAATGATGCTCCATGTGTTTGTGGTTTACGCAGCCAGAAGAAAACATTGTCCATTGTTCTGTTTTTCTGATAATTTATTTCCCTAAACAAAACAAGCAAATAAAACAAACCAACAAAGGAACTCCTAAAGCTGCCTCTGCACTTAAAAACAACACCATAGGTCTACCCAGGTGCATGCTGGTCCTGTATCTGCCTACTCCTACCTATAACCACAGGTGCCCACATCGTTACCCAATTAGTGAACAAATGAACAATCAAAAGACTAAATATATCTAGACAACAACAACAACAAATTAATCTAAACAAAAACTATCACAAGATAAATCTATTCGAATATATCAAAACATCTAACCTAAATTAGCAAAAAAGTAAATGATTAAACAATACAACATGTTAATAACATAACTAATATCAAATAAATAGCTCCAACAGATGTAAATTACCTTTATATTTAATGGCTGCATAATTGACAACAATACAGTTTGAACCATCCATCCATCCATTATCAATACCACTTATCCTCATTAGGGTCGCGGGGGCAGTTTGAACCATGAACCTCTAAGATGAATCTTACTATAATGGCTACTTAAATTTAACTATCACACAAAGTAGCAAATAAAAGCCATGCTTTTATATTTTTATCTTTAAAACATCAGCATCATGGTTGCCCTAAAAAAAGCCGGTGTGTAAATGTAACATTCTATAATTGTAACTACTCTCGAGCATATTGTTAAATAACTGTGTTTGCGTTTTATATTGTTTTTCAATTGTAAATCATATTGTACAAGCATTTTTATATATATATATATATATATATAATGTATATGCAAATGTATCTGATATTATAACACAAATCCATTTATTTTAATTATATTTATTAGAACCCACAGTATTGTATCAACGGTCAAACGCAAGTTATTATACACACTTTGTGAGCTGCTAAGAACATGTGTGACAGATGTGGTCTGGGACAGTGGTTCTCCACTGGTGTGGCTGCGGGACCCACCATCATCCTCATTCAACATCAAAATGTTACACTTTTTAAATTGGTTTAATAAAAAAGATGTTGCAGTTTGAACCTGAGATAGTAAAGAATACCACAGTATGCAAAAACAATCTAGTTATAAATATTCCCTTTTATAGTAAATTATGATTCAAAAAGTGCATCTTAAGGACACAATGTAGTACAACATACTTAACTATTCAGTAACTTCCGATTCTTTTTAAGTACTCAATGAAATTAAATAAAAAGTCAGAAGTAGTTTTAAAAAACCTTGAAAGATGTAACTTATGGCTCATTATCTGATTCTATGACAACCAATGTTACTATGGAAACAAATTAGTTTCTTGAGGAGCAGCTTTTATCCACAAACTCAAAATAAATTAAACAAAAAGAGTAATTAAAAAAGATTCAAGTATGCAACGTTAACTTTTCTTCTGATTAGAAAGGTCTCCTTGTTATATAAATACTGAAACACATTAAGCAGCACTCACTTCAACCTTAGTGTCCCACTGACATAGACTTGAGTCTGGAGGAATTCATCATGGGAGAACTGGGGATGTTAGTTAATAAAAAGTCACTGCAAAGACGTCTGGATGTGATTAACGCGTCATTTCCACCGGGCGCGTGAATAACAAGATGTGAACAATGCAGCTCATTCACGCACACAGAATTTTAAAAGTCGGGCGACAAGCGTGTGAGGCTGTGTCGTTACAGCCAATCAGCGTGATATCACTTGTTGAATCAGAAACTATGGAAGATGGGGTGATTGTCTGTAAGCGGCCGACATCCAGACTCAGTTTCTGGAGAAGCTGAATGCAGCTGGGGATAATATTATATATATAATATATCATATTAATGTTATGAAGCCAGACACGAGGGTTTGATGGTCCCACGTTTGTGTGACTTGCACAACATGTGCAAATAGTGGTTATTTATACCGTTGTGTTGGTCATGCACCACTTACATGCCGATAAGCCACGCCTCCTCTCCGTCACTTCTGGTGACTGGTCAGCAGCCACTATGACCACTAGAGGCCATTAGAGAGATAATGATAAATGCATGGATGGATTACTGAAGGGAGGACAAAGAAACAGAAATAGACTGCAATGAGACCAAAACAACCACAAAGAGATCCAAGTCAGCTGCAAAGTGACACAAATGGTCACAAAACGACTATGAAAAATGGGCAAAAAGTCATAAAGGGACAGACGGCAATCGCAAAAAGACTCAAAATGACCACAAAGATAAACAAAACAACCACAGAGACAGAAAGCAATTACAAAGAGATCCAAATAGACATCAAATTAATACAATATCCACAAAACAACGTAAAGAGACAAAGTACATACACATAGTTTTCCCTGAACTGATGTGAAGTCATGCACCACTTACATGCCGATAAGCCACGCCTCCTCTCCGTCACTTCTAACTCGAATGATCACAAATAGTCCGGCGATTAAACTCACGCGAGTAAAAAAACACACAAGAGTTTGCTTCTCTTTTGGTGTGAAAGAGACTCCGCTGCCGAACACATTGCCTTCAACATATATTTTTTTAAGAAAATGTGATCATATGTCTTTCAAGCCATCGCAGGGCCACAAACAATGAGGTGGTGGGCCTTGTGTTTGACACCTGTGATGTAGAGGATCGTCACATGATAGTCCTTCTCCCAGCAGGCATTGTGACTTGCGTTAGTCAGAAAAGTTCAGGCGTTACAGTGATTTAATGATGGTTACATTTCCCAGCAATACCAGGACTGAAACTGAAGCAGCTAAATAGATTGAATAATTTACAGCAAAGCTTTTGCTGCTGTCACGTGTCCGGATGTCTTGCATGAAACAGGGAGCTTGTTGTTTATATCAGCTGGTGAATGCCTTTTGAAGAACATATATCATTGAGAGGTCACTTTTTTAATTTTTTTATTATATATATTTTTTTTATTTTAAGTAAGTAAGCAAGCACACAACGAGATAGTGCAATTGTGATACATTTATCTTTTTCTTTTTTTACACAAAACACAACAAAACTAAAGTAAAACTAAACTAAACTAAATCTAATAAAAAAAACTAATATATATATATATATATATATATATATATATATATATAAAAAAATAAAATAATAATAATAATAAAAAAATGATCGCATCCTGGAGGTCAAGCACAGGCTCGGAAGTGTGTGTGTGTGGGGGGGGGGGGGTGGGGGGGGCGCGCTGGGGGGTTATTGAGAGGTAACTTAAGGTCCATTTTTAGTTCAAAACATTCTCAGGACATAAGATGACTGGCTGCTTCCTCCAGTAACTCAAACATACCCACAGAGCGAGAGGCAAGATACACAGTAGCTCCTCTGTGATCGTAAAGGCTTCCTTGCTGCAAGCATCCTCAAAGTGTTTCCAGACCGAGTTGCTAACGTGCTCTCACTGTCTGCCGTGCCTGTAGCCGAGTCCCTTTTGCTTTGAACATATTCATTCGGCCTCCCAACACATCCCTGGAGCTCTGTGCTTAAGTGTCTCTGGAGCTTCGATGGCTCCAGCGCCTCATGTGACAGGATTTCATCTCGTTCAACACACTGTGATGTCGGCTCAGCATCTCCGCCGTCATTATGAATCTGAATTGAATGTATTCAGGGTCATATTTCCTCACCACACGCCTTGGAGCTTTTCCTGGCTCAGGGTTGTCTTGTCTCGAAAGCGATTAGTTTTGTGTCATTGCATTTGCAAACATTTCAAACTGGTCAGCAGCCACTATGACCACTAGAGGCCATTAGAGAGATAATGATAAATGCATGGATGGATTACTGAAGGGAGGACAAAGAAACAGAAATAGACTGCAAAGAGACCAAAACAACCACAAAGAGATGCAAGTCAGCTGCAAAGTGACACAAATGGTCACAAAACGACTATGGAAATGGGCAAAAAGTCATAAAGGGACAGACGGCAATCACAAAAAGACTCAAAATAACCACAAAGATAAACAAAACAACCACAGAGACAGAAAGCAATTACAAAGAGATCCAAATAGACATCAAATTAATACAATATCCACAAAACAACGTAAAGAGACAAAGTACATACACATAGTTTTCCCTGAACTGATGTGAAGTATTGAATGTGTTGTTACCCTGTAATGATTGTAAAGCTTGTATAGATTGTAAAGCTTTTTTGGGCTTCACACAATTAATTGAATTTAAATTTAAAAAAGACATAAAGTAATTACAAATATACACAGAACCAAAACTAAAAGTATATCGTCTGTCTTTCTTCTGTAATCAGGAGCCCCGCTGACTCATAATCCACCCATGACTGTAATGTCAGTTCACACAAAATGGGCTTTCAGCCTCCAGCAGCTCTCTAGACTACATACGTAAACTGTATGTATGTGTGTCTTTTATTGCTTATGAATTATATATTTCATTAAGAGAAGGGATGTGAGGGGCTGCTTTTCATGCAGATTGCACATCATCCATAAATCAAAAATCCCAACAGTAAAAATATGCAACGGTTTGTGTCTCTGGAGAAGTGCTTTGTGTGCTTTTTTTTAACCAAGGATCATTCTTTTTATTCGGTTTTATGTGGACCATCTTAAGTCTAATACTCGATTAGTTGATCACTGGAATGTAATCAGCTAATATGTTCATGATTTATTGTATCTTTTAAATTATGCTTTAAAGAAAACAAACCCTCTGGTTCCAGCTTCTCAAATATTAATAATAGAACACATTCGAAGAAGTCAACTTGAGATTTTGGTAATTGTGTTTGATGTGTTTCGCAATTTACTAACATGTTATGCACAACATAATCAACACATTTGATAATATAAGTCTACGTGTAGGGCTAGTTGCAGCACCATAACAGATGTGTTTAAGTTTTAATTCCAAGAGTAATGTTTAGCTATTTCTGGGGAATTGCATTATAGGAATATAATTGGTTTGCAACATAACAAATGGCAAACATAACTATAACTCACACTGCGGCTATACCAGAGGCACAGTTTACAAACTCAGGAGCATAAAATGAGATGAGCGGAGATGATTCCTAAAAAAAAGTATTTTTTTTTGCTTTCGCTTTCATTTCACGAGTCTATATGTGATGCAGATGTGAATCATCACCACGATCACAGCTGTCCTGAGCAACGACACACAACTCATTGACTACCGATGCAAATCCCCCCCCCTCCCCCCTCTATGACTGTGGTGTCTACCGGGGGTCCGCCGGGCAGCTACACTGCAGCTACTATGCCACCGTGAAGCGCAGCGCGCTGCTTCTTGTCTCCCCGCGTGTTCGAGACCTGCTGAAGTCCAGACCGGCAGCGGACGTGGACCGGCTTCTTTTTTTTCTTTTTTCTCTCTCCTCCGGTCCTTTTTGTAAAGCAGCAGGGAGTTATCACCAGTGCATGCACCGCGGTGCAGTCAGATATAGGGACGCGTGTCTGTCTCCTCCCCGGCAACAAGATCTGGATTAACACTAATGAACTGGGGGGTAAATAATCTCCACGGGACCGTTGGCACTGACTCGTTGTCCGCTGTGGGATCTTTTCTTTTTTCTTTCCCCCTCTCGGTCTGAAGACGATGTCTGTCCCGGGATACTTTATCGCTCTTTCCAAATGCACACTTCTTCTCTCTCTGAGGATGTTGCTTCTTGTGCCTGCAGGGTTGCCGGTCCGCAGCCAAGGGGATTCTCAATCCGACAACAAAGTGATGGACAACATCACCGTCCGGCAGGGAGAGACGGTCTTTCTCAGGTGAGTCGGGCGCTGCTTTTTTCTTTTTTTTTGGAAATGTATTGTATTGGATTGGATTTATTATTATATTATTCATCCGCTGCCTCGGAATCCTCTTCCACTAAAGTTGGACGCTGCCTGCAGGCGGTGGTAATTGCGGTGCTTAGTAGCTGAAGTATTTCTGCTTCATCATGTCCCCGCTGTTGGGAAAATTAAATTAGGGGGGGGGGGGAGATGTCAGAGGATTATTATCTGTGGAAATCGGGGTCACTTCAGAAGCGATGCTCTGCTCAACTTTAGCAGCTGTTCACGAGGGACTTGGTGGTTTGAGTTGTTGTGTGATGGTGCGGAACTAAAGGTGGAGAGGAGGAAACAAGTGCGCTTCCGGAAGGAGAGGAAGAGCAAAGGCGGTGTGTGCTGAGGAGGAACGGAGTAGGGGAGGAAATAAAAGAGAAAAATGAGATATATCAGATATATAATAAATACTGTAGGAGTAGAGAGGAATTGACGACTAGCAGTTCCCGAGGACGGGAGATTGTCTGCGGTGACCTTTCCCCTCCTCCGCGCCCTCAGAGGCTTACTGGACGTAGACGGATTTATGCTGCATTCAAGTGCTGTCGGGAAATGTACAGCAATAATCACAACGGCCAAAACGAGGTTTCTTTGTGGAGCAGAGTTGGTGAGATGTGATGTGTGGGAGGCAGGAGGGCATGGGGCCAGCGTGAGCAGTTCAAGGGTCGCTCTCTTCTGCTCTCACACTGTGGCGACGGAAGGGCCTGAAGGAACCAGTTCAAGTGAAAGGAAGTGACACGTGTGTTTGTGGTTTCCGTTTTCAAAAGGTGAAAGTTTTTTTTCAGAATTTAGGTTGGACTCAAATGAGGGTACTATGTATAATTATATGGCACAGGTCTGTCTCAACACAACATCATTAGTACATTTACAACAACTATATTACACAACCAGGAAGGCACATTCAGTAGTGCTGAACTCTGCCACGTCTGCCTGCAACAACCACTGCTATGTGTGTGTGTGTGTGTGTGTGTTTGTGAGTGAATGAATGAACACAAGCCACAGTTGGCTAACCCCCCCTTTTAGACTGAAAGTGTATTCGACAGGATTTTCACTCACACGTCTCTTACGACTCATTTTAATTCATGCAGAGTCCTGCACCATGTACACAAATTTGCTCCGTCTCGTGGGCGTATAACCACGGTTTCAAGTTTATATTTACACCGATACTACTATACTACTACTACTAATAAGTGTTTTTATATATAGCACTGGTTCTTTCATATATACTATATTTAAGACTCCCTGTCCTGTGTCCATTTTACAAGTGCAATATAATTGCAGTGCTTTTCACTCGAAACATTGTTATGGGCCCACTGGGAAGAAAACTCATTTATAGGAAGTTTGGTAGCTGATAATTTGACATGTCCTCTCAAAAGAAAACGTAGGCTTTTTCAATCTGGACCCTATTTTATCAGGTGTTTGTGTGAGAGCGCTACAGACGCCGTACGGGCTGCAATGATATCCTTTGGGGCAATTCCGCATCGTTAATGTACATCCACTGAAAGTGCTTTATTTCAACTGACAGGCTCAGATTGTCATTATAGGTGTTGAACATCATTACGGAATAAACCCATTTGGGGAAATATAAACGTTTTCTCTTGATCTAGTCTCTTTATTATTCTGATGAACTAAGTCTCGCTCAGGTGGGGGTCCTGTTCTCAAATCTCACGAGAGAGGACTTGTTGCTGGACAACAAAGGAGGAAACCTGAGTGAGAGCTGCAGAGAGGAGATTTGTTTTGGAGTACAGAAAGCATAGCTTAGAATACCTAGAATAATTTCAAAGGCATGACTGAATATTTAGCTTGCATTACACAGAATGTATCCTTGAAGATTCATCTTTTTGGCGAAACATTACATCTCTTATGAACTCATAATGAATAGAAATAAGTACTTTTTTATTCTAAGCACACTAAAGAACCATAGCAGTAGGCTCCTGTTGAAGTACTTGACAGCTCCAGTTGAGTATTGTGCTCTCCTGATTTTCAGACTTTACTGATGCTATGGAGATTATAATGCTGTCATCCTTCAGTATCATGGATAGCATCCTCTTGTCCTCATCAGGACCACTGAGGGCATCCTCTTGTCCTCCATTCAGGTCCATTGAGGGCATCCTCTTGTCCTCCATTCAGGACCATTGAGAGCATCCTCTTGTCCTCCATTCAGGACCATTGAGAGCATCCTCTTGTCCTCCATTCAGGACCATTGAGAGCATCCTCTTGTCCTCCATTCAGGACCATTGAGAGCATCCTCTTGTCCTCCATTCAGGACCATTGAGAGCATACTCTTATCCTCATTCAGCACCATGGAGAATACACAGCTGTCCTGTCCTCCTTCTGGACCGTGGACAGCACACAGCTCCAGAGCATTACACTGTAAGCTGGCGCAAATAACACATCTGTAACAGTCCCATGTGTCTGCTGTCTATCACACTCAGGGTTCGTACGGTCGTGGAAAACCTGGAAAAGTCATGGAATTTCAAAATGGTTATTTCCAGGCCTGGAAAAGTCATGGATTTATTTTGGAAAAGTCATGGAAATGTGTTATAATCACATGTTCATTTACACCGAGTTTGAAATAATGAATATGTTTTTTAAAGAAAGACGCTAAAAATATAAGCCGGCGTACGCTCTCAATGCGCAACATTTTCTAAAATGTTCTAGTAAATACAGAGATTTCAGTTTGGTCATGGAAATGTGGTTAAAAGTCATGGAAAAGTCATGGAAATCCATTGGTCAAATTGTGTGAGAACCCTGACACTGTTAAAGTTCATTATTTACTCTGATCAGTCCCTTATTACTGCTGTGCATGTGAGCCGGCCTCCACCGTAGAGCTTGTATTGTTGATGGAAGACTCGTTCCAGTTTTGCCTCTATTCCTATTGGCATGAACTGTTCAGCTGTACTCAGGTCAGCGGGACTGGCAAGGTATGCACATCAATCCTCCAAGCTGTGTAGTAATGTCTGTTTCAGGCCCACATTGATGGCTGTACTTTGCTTTCATCTTTTCGCTGAGTGCCCCACTCATACCATCACCTGTGTTGAAAAGGCATTTGAATCTAAAGTGCATGCTGTTGTAAGGCTGTACGCTCAATTTGTAATGCGGCCCAGCTGTCTAGTTGTCCATAAAGTCAGCCGTTCACTCATCTTGACGATGGATAACAGCATCACTTTGTTTTCAGTAACCGTATGGATCACGTTTGCATGGTCACAGGTAATCCATGAGGCTATTGGCATTTTTAAAAGCACTAATTCCGTTTGATGAATTCAAAGAGTTGTTTCCCTTGGTGTCCGTATTATTCCATTTGCTCATGGGACTTCCTGAGTGATGTCCACCATGACTTCTAAGTGCACACACAACTGGAAGTGGTCTTATCCGGGGTGGTGGGGAGACGGAGCATGACAGTCCAACAGGACATGGAGGGTAGGAGCAGGATAGAAAGCCGAACCCTCCAGGCCACCCTCCCTGAGCTGGCTGAGCCATTTGTATTACCTTCATGGTCCCTGGATAATTAGGATGTATTCTCTTCCTCTGTCACACACAGTGTTATAGACGTGAGTCTCAGCCCTCCTGTTGTTCTCTGTGTTAACAAGCTCATAGTTGCCCTTTTTAACAACTGCAAAAACGGAGGGTGGTTTCACGTTCTAAGCGAAGGAGAGCCGGAGCTCCCGATTTCTTTCCGCGTTGTTTTTTCAGGGCCGTGGCCTAATTTGTGGAGTTGATGAATAAATATCACTTTATCTCAAAGTGATCTGAGCTCCCACTCCCCTGCGGATCCCCCGATAAAACCTCCTATGCAGAGATTATAGCACAACTACAACTATCACAACACACACATTGCAGATATACAGGGCGCCACATTTGTTGGGGGAGAGTGTGTGTGTGTGTGTGTGTGTGGGGGGGGGGGTGCCCCGTTGCCCCCCTCTGCTCTATATATCCTTCACCTTCCCCTCCACCTCACAGTGATTGATGCTACTTCATTAATAGAATGATTAAGAGCTATTACATTCTTCTTTATTTTTAAATTAATTTTGTATGGGTTGCTTTAACTATGTTTTAATCGGTTTTATTTGTTTTTACTATCTGTGTGGCACTCTGAGATTCTTGAAGGAAGAGTGCGATAAAAATAAAATGCATTATTATTATTATTATTATTAGACCATATACAATTCCTAAAACAAAATATATGTTTGAAATATGTCGAAATAAAGTGCTGCATCGTGAACAAAGTTTCACTCTCTATTTATATGAATACAAATAGGAATTCTCGTCATTAGACAGATGGAAGTTTGTTGTGTCATTTTCTGACAAAATGTTGTTGATTACATACCGCACAGCCAGAAGCAGAGCGTGTCTGGAGAAGATGATTTCTTAACTGTGATGCCGTTTGATTGCACCCAGAACGAGATGATGGAAGTGTTTCTGTCTGACTGATTGAGCTCAGCTCAATCAGACCACAAAGACCACCCCGCCATTGCAAAAGCAAATTGTGAACTACTTTTAAGTAGTGACTGTAAATCTCCTTCCATAATAAATCCGGCGCTATAAACGCACAGTACTGTGCTTGTCATATATCACAGACTCTAACTGGATTCAATGAGAAGCACATTAATTTCCCAAGACTGTGTCCATTCAAATGGATTTAAAAAATGAGACACGCTGCCTCTTGAGACTGTGATTAATGAATGTCACCACAGTGGCCGAGGTGAGCCGCCAATCTTCCGAGACGCTTATCTACCTGAGCAGACCATGCCGGTCTCAGAACCACATCATGTTAACATTTATTCCTTTCTCTCCTCGTCGCCCAATAGAACGCATCAGGGATTCAGGTTAAATGTTCTAGGAATGAGGCTTTGTTCCAAACAGGGACACACTTTTAACGCCCTTGATATTTAGTTTGCATGTCGAAATAGTTTCCTGACACACGTAGGAATGTGTGTTCCTATGCTGTATGCGGCTTCTAGCTCGTTGCATAAGAATACATGCATTGGTGTAGTGAAGTTTAATCTGCTCTCTCGGGGACGTTCATTTAATTCCTCGGATGCCATGGGCCAAGATTGGAAAGCTGATAATTTGATTTCACAGACGGATGCTAACGATTCTCTCTGTAATTCCATTTTCTTTCACCTTGCATCGTCTAGCCGGGCTTTTATCCATCAGCCCCAAGTTTTCACTTATTGTCTTCACATTATTGTCCCAGAAAGGGCTTTTCACCATACAAATAAAAAGGCTCTGATAGGAAGAATGGCAGCACAATAGGACCACTGTACAATGTCATCAGTTATAAGGTCCTTTCTAAAAGAGTTGTAATATAGCTGAAAGCATTTTTCTCATTTCAATAAACATTGGTAGATGTGCTTTTTTTTGGGTGTGTATATCATTTATTCTATAGTCTCAAAATCATACATTTTTATCATTCCAAAAGAAACGATTGTAGCACAATGCAATGCGGTTCCTCTACTATTTGTCTACAGCGTGGGGATTTACTATAATTTAGGTTTGGCACATTAGAGAGATATGTGGATATCTTTTAGGATTGGATTCAATCTATTGTCATTGCACAGAGTACAGGTACACAGGCAACACAATATATTCTCTGCATTTAACCCATCCTTAGTTATTAAGGAGCAGTGAGCTGCAGTGATGCGCCCAGGAGGCAACAAGGGGTTCAGTGCCTTGCTCATGGACACTTGGAACTAATGGGGAGAGCGGGGATCGAACCGACGACCTTCGGGTTGCAGGACGACCCCCTTACCCCACTGAGCTTACCTCCTTTATTGCTTAAGTGATCATCAAAATGGCTCAGATTGATTATGAAAAGCAGAATGTGCATATGCAGATGGCTCATATGTCAGTCACAAGTATAGATCAGCGGCCCCCAACCTTTCTTGAGCAACAGACCGGTTCCGGGTCAGAAATTATTTTCACGGACCGGCCGTATAAATATGACATAATAATATTATACGACCGGCATAAAGTGCATCAAAATACAAGTCATCACTCAAACTGTTAGATGACTCTCTTTGCGTTTGATTATTGTTTATTCGCGAGTAGAAATATTGTACACAAGAACATTTCTCTAATAATAGAACACAAATCAATTTAAATTGAAACCTTCAAAATAAAAGCACAAGATATAAAGGTAATCATGTA
Organism: Liparis tanakae; assembly: GCA_036178185.1. NCBI lineage: Eukaryota > Metazoa > Chordata > Actinopteri > Perciformes > Liparidae > Liparis > Liparis tanakae. The sequence continues at coordinate 15,964,688 of CM070088.1, forward strand.
AGCACGAGCCGTCGGGGGCCGCATAAAATGACGTGACGGGCCGCATTCGGCCTGCGGGCCTTGTGTTTGACACCTGTGCTCGAGCAGATCTTCCGGCTCGATTCACCGGGTGTGTTTGTTTACAAATAGGTTGTGGGTCTTTTCAATTGCAGTCAGGTCATTTGTGGTTGGGGGAATACAACTCAAACTCTTCTAAAAGCAATGACAAGTGATGGAAATCCGCTTCTTCCACTAGTCAATGTTTGAAACATGTCTAGTGTTCCCCTGTTCACTCGCCGCCCACACAGCAGCGACTTGATCGGCCAACTTGAAAACCGTTGTCATTCCCCTGAAGTGGCAGAGTTCAGTGAGCAGGTTGAATATGTTTAAGACCCATTCCTAGTCACTGAAATGTGCCGCCAGCAGAAGGTTCGGCGCGTTAGACTTGCCTGCAGCGATAAACCCGAATTTTAAGACTCCTGATAATGTCTTTGAATGCAGCTTTCTTTTGAAGCTTTTCTTCTTCTGTCTCTTTATTGAGCCTTTCCCCTCGGCAAAGGAGCTCTCCAGTGACCTTTGTTTTGTTTCACTCGTTTTCGCTACCTCGTGGGTTTGTTAGAGCTCGTACTTTTGCTAGCTTCTTTTTTTCGTATTACGTGACCTCTTGAGATGTCACGTATTTCGGGACCTCGTGAGAGGCTAAGACGCACACACTGGTGTATCCGGTCCTTTATCCAAATAAAATATTTTTCAGAATTCCTTTTTTTTTCTTGACTTATTCTGTGTGGCCCTGGCGTTGGGGACCACAGTACTATTTAGTTCACTAGAATAAATATGAATATTAGTAAGTAGAACTTTAATTTTAAAATACATTTTTGGTCACTTGGGAGAAGCAGAAAATAATTGTTAACGTAACCATTTTTAAAGGAGCAGTTAATAGTATTAAGGGACAAATAATTGTGAAGTTGCAACTAACTAACTAAGAAAGTCAACATGGGTTGATTTTTCATGTTATTACGTACTTAAGTAACACCGCAGTTATTATTCGTCCCAAACCATGATGTTTTCCTAAATCTAACTGAGTATTGTTTTTGCCTAAACCGAACCAAGTTCTTTACTGTGAAGATGGAACTTTTATTTGAAAAGACTCTGTGCATGTAATGAGCAGAAATATACATGTTTGGCTGGACTTTATTAGGCTAACACACACAAAAAGCATATTGTATGAGGCTAAGCTAGTATATATTTTTTTCAAAATAGCAGGTGGCTTAATATTGATCCCTGTGGGACACCTGAAACAAACATCTGAGACGTCATTCACTCCCATTCACACCGTGATGACAGGGGCTACTACATGCACCATGACTAACAATCATAATCACTGATCCTCTGATTAAAGGACAACCCTGCTCCCTACTGAGCCACAGTTGCATGCAAGGAAGCCAGTTATATAACTATGTTTCTTTCCTTAATAGCCCTCATTAATAATGTTCTATTAAATTGGTTTGTTTTATTAAACTTTAATTACTACCTTGTATATATATATATTTGTATTCCTCTGTATATTTAATATTGTTACTGTATTTTGTATTTGTATTTTTTATTACTGATCTACTGTGCACCCACGGCTGCAATTTCCCCACTGAGGGAGGAATAAAGGAATATCTTATTTTTGATCTTATTATAATATTTCAGTTTGACAAGCTTACAATGCTTTTGAAAATAGCAAAGACATTATTTTGGAACCAATGGAAAATCTACGAAAAATAATAGTCTTGATGAGGGTTACAGTACGATAGTGTCATATACATATTTAGAGAGGGATTATAACTGTACCAAATTTAAAGATACAGTTGTATTACTTAAGAAGGTTAAATCAGTGTGAAACCCGTTAAAAAGGCCAATCCTTTCAATGAGATTGTAAGTACAAGATAAGACATGGATAATTAATCCACTATCTTGAAGGCAGCTGCTTAAAAACTGTTATGTCATATGCTGCAATCCCACGTTTCATCTCCAAATCTTAATCAGAAAGACAGTGGAGTTGTATTTCGTGACATAGACTTGTGCAGATGTTCTGGGAGAGGGCTTGACCTACATCGAGCTCTCCATATTGTTGATGAGAATAATCTCATATCTCCAGTGGGTAACAGTGTGAGGACTTTCTGAACTGTGGAACAGTGGCGGTTCATTTTTAGTCATTTGTGGAAGATATTTTTTTCGTATTTCTCTTTGTCTCCCCTCTCACACTCTCTTGCTTTCATGTGATTTATTCTGCTTTGAATCCTGTCCAAGAAATTACAAAGCGTCTGTAATGAAGTGAGACTGATTGGACAAGTGCCCTTGTGTGAACATTAATTTTTCGACTTTCCAGGAAGTCTGAAATGAGTGCTGGGAAGGTTGGATTGCGCAGATTGATTTTCATAGCCTAAACGCCCAGCAATTTGAAGCTTTCTGGTACCCATTCTGTGGAAGTGATAATCCTCTGATAGGTCTGTTGCTCAAATAACCAAGATATTCCAGTCTTTTCAAACAGCTCACGCTTGCCACAAATATACTGCTCAGTAGAGTTAGAGCTGCCATCCGCCATTGCGGATAGAGCCACAAAATATGTACTATTGAATGGGGGGAAAGAGCGAGAGAAAATATACAATAGAATAATATAAAAATAATAATTGTAGTACTTGTGAAATGTTTTTACAATGGATACATGTCATTATTAAAACTTAAACCAATAAATATACTCATTTTATTATTATTCCTTTCAAAAAATGTAAATGTTTCAATACAGTGCCTTTTTTCAATGACACCTTTATTTCAACTACCAATTTTTTAAAATAATGAATATCCCCTATTATGTAAATAGGTTGTTTTTCGTGACAGTGGAGTGGTCATCTTTGCCCGCCCCCTCACCTTTCAGCCAATCACATGCCGGCTAATAAACCGCTGTTAGCTCGTGTTAGCTGTAAACAAGCCGAAGTGATTCAGAATTAACCAACTGAGGCTGCTGCTGCTATTAACACAGTAATTACCTTCTTCTTTAATTTACTCTACAACAAGGGTCGGAAAACTTTTTGATGTTTTGTATTCCCTTGTTAATTAGTGTGCCATGTCCACTTTCCGGTTAACATTAAGTTGAATTCTGATACAACATACACAGCCTCTTACGGATCTGTAAGTATATTGCATCCATATAGGCAACGTCCACACAGCATGACAAAAAAAAGTTCTACCATAGTCTGGTTTCTTTATGCAAGATGGCTGCTATCCTTATGAATACACCGACAAACCCGACCAACCATCTTTTCTTTGGTTGTTATAGCCAGCATAAGCTGCTTCACACATGGTGGGCTGTATCCGCAAATAATCGCACAACATATTGTATTTACTAGAGATTTGCTCTACATTTATTGGACAAAAGTCATATAGCAGTATTTTTTACAAAAATACTCGTTAAAATAAATCTTAGTTTAATAAAAGCAAAGTGACTGATTGTCAGTTAGTAAATAAAAGTAAAACATGTTCCTGTATACAATTTCAAAATTATAAAGATATTTTTATAGATTTGACCTATTATAGATCTATATACAAATGTTGAATTTGATCTTTTAATAGTGAACATATTGGGGCTCCTGCTCGTGCCACTAGCATGGTTAAACTCCTCTCCCTCTTGGGGTGTGATTGTAGTAAACCGTTTGACCCTTGGTCAGCCCGAGCAGAGCTGCTGCTGCATGGCGTCGACGTCAGGGAAAGGGCTGCCGTCCGGTCTCAGACCGAGAGGAGGAGAAGTGTGGAGAGAGCTGGAGAGCCCGGGATTATGTGCTTAAGAGATTGTTAGCTCCACCTCCCCTTCAGCGCCAAGATACCAATACCCACACACACACACACACACACACACACACACACACACACACACACACACACACAATGTACTGCACTTACAAGAGGTGTATTAGTTATGGACATGGCTCACCGTAGCTGTGGCGGATCAGACACAGGCATAGTGCAATATTCAGAGCTTACACAGAGGTCAGGCAATCTGCAAAGGTATGAACAAATCAATGTCCTTTAAAGTATGAACAAACTAAGTTTGTTTGGGAAAAGGTAGTCGAGAGTTCGATCAATAAAACTGATTCCATATTAATTGCAGCCGGGACCCAACAATAAGTAATACTTTAACTCTCCAACACAAAAAGAGTTGGAAAAGTATGGAATTACACAACAACAAAATGAATATCAATGTTCAGAGCATGTATGGCCAACTTTTATAATGAAATATTCATCTTGAATTATTTTCTTCATTCCTTTGTGTCAGCTGGTCTGGAGGATTGTCATCTTCTCTCTGTCTTTACAGATATTACTTTGATATGTGGCTTTTGAACAAAACAAGCTATTTGAAGAAATCACCTTTAGCTCTCAGAAGTTGTAACTTGCATATTTGATCAATGTTCTGTGCGGCCCTCACACCCTCCTTGATTTTCTTATTCGGCCCACTTGCTACTGAAGTTGAATAGCCCTGGGCTAAATGATTAATCAATTATATCAATCGATTGATCAATGACATGATCAGGTTATCAATAGTGACAATACAGTTTTCAGGATGTAAACTATGCAGGTTGTGCTTCTGTTCCACAACACTGACTATAATACGCATACGGACCATCAGGCATGAGGTTAAATCAGATCCATTCTCCTCCACCTATATTTCAAATATACATTATATGTCACTCAATACACATCAACTGATGGCTGTAAGCTACTAAAGACTAGCATTCAGCTTTTGGTTTAGATTGTCACATATTATATTATTTAATCATAATCCTATTCATAATAAATATGAGTAAATGTTTGACTCTATTCTATTCACTTTAGGCCACATGATATTTTACAATTTATTAGGCAGATCATTTTTTTCTCAAATAAGTTTGAATTTCTTGTAAGTGATAACGACTGGAACTCAGGTGTCTTTCCAGAGTCTCTCGGGCAACAGCAGTCTGCAGCAGTCGGGCAAAATAATGAGGATGAGATGTTTCTGGCCTTTAATACTGCTTCAGCACCGTGAAATGTCAGAGCATGCGAGATAGTAATGCTCACAGTAATCTGCCACGCGGCAACATCAACATCACTTCAGCACTAAGGAGAGCGCACAGATCACACTTCCAGCATCACAACACACCGTCCTCTGTGACATTAGTTTTACGACTGTAGGAATAGATTATCCTCCAGCCGAACAGTCTACAAACACAAATGCATTAAAATATATTAAGGAGCCCCGATTCAAGTCCAACAAATCAGCAAAACAAAGGTCCTAGGGCCCCGTGAAGGGGTACCAGACATATTATATAAATACAGCAAATACATAGCCCACTGCGTGATATTAAATATTGCCTTAAATACTGGAGTGAGTGTTTTGAATCGGAATAAAAATGTAATTACATTCATGGTAAAACAAGGAAAAAAAGAAGTCCCCATGGTTCCTCTATGAGGCCCTTTTGGAGTAGGCCCTTACAGTTTAACCCATTTTATGTGTACATACACATGCAGTCATGCTATGTTAACAGTCGTCACCTGGCTGACTTTCACGCATGGTTCAGATTTGCATAATCCAGGTTTGCATAATCCGGGGTTTGATGCCCAAAGTAATGTCAATTCAGAAAATGGAACGTCTGGCAGACACACTGTAAAAAAAAAAGAAAGAAAGAAAAAGTTGCTCTTCCAGATGCATATGTCCTTGCATCTGTGAAGGGTTCCATAAAAGGTGTCATTGGCTGATATACTGCCGCATCAGCAGTAAACATACACTGTGGCTGCAGGATATGGCTTCGCCGTTCCACGAGCGACTGGTAAGAAGAAATGAGCGATCGAATGGGCGCATCCGATCGATGTGAACGCCTTACCTTGTTTCCACTCAAAAGCCAGCTGGCGTTTAGGTGTGAAACAAACGGCTTTATTTATTTCTAGCCAGAATTGTGCCCAAGAAACTTCTCCTATGGCTAAAATAAGTTTTTACTGACTTTACACTTCAAAGTGAAGAGACGGCAGAGAGCAGTTAGAAGAGGCAGGGCTCCGGGCTAAAACTCCAACACACCCTTCATGGCTGATCAGAGACGGCCTTCCTGTCTCTTAGTGTGTGTGTGTGTGTGTGTGTGTGTGTGTGTGTGTGTGCTTATGGTTATATCTCTCTCCTCACACAGACAAATGTCCCCACAAGGATACACAAGAGAAGGCATTCAGCAGAATGACAACATTTAGCTTGCCCTGACTGCTGGAAGTGGTAGTTAAAGTTTGAGATTAAGATTTGGGTGTGTGACTATGAATTTTAGAGTTATAACTCTATTTTAAAGCTATTGTGTGAAGTCGGATGAAGATGAACAGGTGTAACTGAAATATTCTGGCACGTTTGTTATTTTTATACTTAGTATTTTATTTAGATATTTTTACAGAAATACAACCTTTAAAAGTAAGAATGCAAAATAATAATAAAAATAAAAATAAATAAAATAAAATAAAAGTTAATCATGCATCTGGCCAAGAAGGGCCGTAAGGAAACACAAACATACAAATATTAAAGTAGGAAAATAATTGTGAATAAGGAAACAAAACAACCATGCAACATTCACCAACGTTGTCAGCCAATCATAAATTCGGTCAAACAAACTCTAAGTACTAAATATATTCAAAGAGTTCTATTCACAGGGTATTTTTGACTTATATTCAAACTTATATATGTGGGTTGCATCTTGGTGAAACATATTTCTTTTCTGGCATGTTTGTTCAAAGCTACCCAGAACTGTATTCACTATAATATTTGGGGATGATAATTCAGGATAGTGTACTGTTGGAGCCCTGTTTTTTTTCTTGAAATAATACGTACAAAATAAGACTTGGATAATTAATCCATTACCTAAAAGGCAGCCGGTTTAAAAACTGTTAAGTCAAAGGCTGCGATCGCACGTTTCATCTACAAATCTTAATCAGAAAAATAAGTTGTCTGGTGATGTCAGCATGTCCACTTATTCTTAGAGGGGGAGACTGCAATGTCTGATGGACTTTTGTAAGAGAAGAAATGTGACAAAAATGAGCGTCCTTTCTGTGTGAGTGCTTCCTGTTTAATTTAACTATAAGGTCAATGGAGGAATTGGATGTGATGAACGCACACTCTGTCAAGGGTTATGGGTGATAGGAGGAGTGGATAGGAATCTGTGTTGGGGGGAGGGAAGCAAGGTCAACAACAGGCACCAAGTCTTATTTACATTAGAAAACAGCAAGATTTATTTGACAGGCAATTTAACTATGGGTGCATAGATATGTAATACACTCCGTCTGTCATAAATCACACTTATTCAGGTATGGGGTGAAGGCTGGAGAACGTAGTTGTGAGGGTTTTACCCCATCACAGAAATGTTTATACACTGCCTTTGTCAGGGTAAACATTGATGGCATTGTAACAGAGCACATAAACACAATGGGTTATCTAGACTCTTGGTTTTGCTCTGAAAGTGCACCAGCTTACAAAATCACATTAAAAAATATATAAATCTTTTTTTTCCAATATCGTGCAGCCCAAACAGCAGTGTGTGTGTGTGTGTGTGTGCGTGTGTGTGTGTGTGTGTGTGTGTGATTATTTTTCTTCTGCATTTTTCAGAATTTAACCGAGGTGAAAATGAGAATGTCATGTTTGTTGAAATGTGCTATTACTGTTTTAGGGGAGTGGAAATATATAGTTTTTACCCATTGCACTGGGGTTTTAGCCTCACATGTGACTGAATGAAAATGACTGATGCTGTAGATAGTTGAGACGTGACTTCTCTACATCTCTTTTATTAGTTATGGATCACCCGGCCTGTGTGAGCAGCGTATGGAGGCTGCGTTCTCTCCCACAAAGACACAAAGACACCGTTGTTGCTGCTGCTGCTGCCGGTGCTTTCTACTTAGTCTTTTCCTTTAAAAATGAACAGGATTTTTGATTAATCTCATTCTCGTTCTAAATATAATTTATATTCATTTTAGACCAAAAAAGAAGCGAATGCTCATTTGTAAATAATTATTACAGTCCAAAATGAAAAACGTATGGAGATGTGCAACTAACTGTATTTTCCAAACACCGTCCTGCAAATATTTCAGAATAGAAGTTTACAAATGATAGGATTCTGTCCAAAGAAATCTGCTACTTGGAAAATAGAAGCAGGACGTGTCGAGGTAAACAGAGGCTGAAAAGAGACATGTAATGTCATAGGAAAAAACAAATAAACATATATGAAGGTTGTTAATGTTTGCCTATTTCCCTTTCAGTCAATGCGTTTACATGATGGTATAATTTAAATCTTGCTTTAGTCGGACTATGCTATCTTTTGGGGGATCTGCTATTATCCCAATATACATGGCAGTGAGTAATTCGAATCATTGGCCGAAAGCACGACACCTCCGATACGATAGGTGGCGCTGTTTTCATTACAACTCGCGGTGGTACAACCATTTCCGCTTGCGTGCGCATGCGCAAAGACGCACAGTCCGGTTCCTAATCCAATTCACCGCTACATGCCACGATAGTCGGATTATCAACCGGATCGGATGGAGTTATCCAGGGGTGTTAATCGGATCGTAGTCGGACCGCACATAGTCGAACAAAGGTGTTTACATGAAACGGATAATTTGATTTCAGTCCGACTAATCCAGTTATTCGAATGCATGTAAACATGATCAGTGTCCATGTTATCTTCATCAAATTATTAAGCACATTTTTTTCAAGGTGCATGTTTGCCAGGTTGTATTGCCTTGACATAAACCAGTAGAGTTTTGGTATAGCTAACTAGCTAGCAACCATAACCCAGTAGAAGAAAACCTTTCCCCTCCAAGCGTGATTGAGAAAGCAGTTTATCGGTATGGGAATGGTATTTTGAAATGTATGCCTTCCAGCTGGACTCTGTTATTTGTGTTGGTATACAGCTGTGGTGTTGTGATTTGTGTTGGTATACAGCTGTGGTGTTGGAGCTACAGCAGAGCCACATCAGCTGTAGCTTCTAACAACCAGATCTTCTGTAAAGCTTCATGTCTTTCTGTTAGTGGATCTTCACTTCTCAAAGATGCCTCCTCCATCCTTGCTCCTCGGAGCCTTCATTATGGTGTGCAGTATACCCAGTGTCCAGGTCAAGCGAGGAGCTGGGTCTGATCAAATAGGGGAGTTGGCATGTAACCATGGATACTCGTGGTCACATCATAACCTTTCCTCCTGTGCCATCTTTGGACCGTACAAAAAAAGCACATGAGCACACACACTCCACATGTTTTCCGCTTTCTAGTCAAATTGTCAACTTTGTAGAGAAAATATCCCATTCACAAGATTATGATTGTGCCATTACAGTTGCTGAGCATGTAGCTGATCGAGCTTGTAACGTATCCATTTAGAAATTTGCTGGGGTGCAAAACATTTGTCTTTGCTTTGTTTTGTTGATTCAACACAGTTACTGTGGTCTAATGTACATTCCACAAACAGTATGCATGCTTTTTCTATATAAAGTGCCTTGTCTATGATTAGGCAATAGTATTATAATGTCCCTGAATCACTTTTCTACAAGGTCAAATATGTTTTGTAGTTTTGAAAATGTTTCTTTGTTTTTTTGTAATTTCCTCGACTCATATTAGTTGTATTTTTTCCTGTTTTGCTTCATATATATATATATATATATATATATATATATATGAGTAGTATATTCCATGAATACCAGATGACGGTGTAGTAGGCAGCGTGATTGCAGTATTACTCAATGCTAAGTGAAAAATGGCGGTCCTTTTTTTAAATTGATGGTTCCCAAAAGCCAACATTGTTGCAGATGTATCCATGCACACACATCCTTCTATTAACAATGCCCTCGGTGCCTTAATACATTTAGGACAGTTCATAAGTTGATAATCTGTTTCCAAGCTGCGAGTCGCTCTGCAACTGGAATACATTCTATTCCTCCTGGGCATCGCTGCTCCATTAACCACTGAGAGAGGACATGCAAAGTCTCTTCCTCAGGATAATGGAAATCAGGTGGTATTCAAAGCACATTATCTTCCCCCGAGCAGCGGTTCACCTCACGTAGCTAAAGCGCTCACATGTCGGATTCCATAGCGGCTGTGGAGATCTACTGTACCAGAGTTCTTTGCCGTTAATGCACCGGGGAATCTGAAAGAGAAGGAACGGCAGGGATGCTCCTTCTCTCCATCGAGTCACTTCACAGACTCCGAGAGCGTCTGAATCACAGTGCAACACAATATAGTGCTGAGATACCGAGATGCAGCAGCTTTCCATTCATCCGCAGAGAGATTCCACCCTGGTGTCTCCATTCAGCCCTGTAATACAGTATGAAGCTAAATACAGGGAGTGCTAGAGGGCAGCATTTAGTTCAGCTTGCTTCCTTAAAAAGTATCTTCCTTCGTATTTTTTTGGTGGAAAAATATGGAAGCGGTGAACTAGAGTATAGTTCCCTGAACAAAATAAAGAAATGGGTTATATGCGTCAACTTTTCTTCAAATACTACTATTTCATTTCGAAATCAGTTAATTAAAATTTAATTAAAAAGCTAAGACACAGACGGACTTAATATTTCTACTACTACTAACAATAATAATGATAATACATTTTCTTTTCATCGCACTCGCTTTACATAAATTATCAGATGTTTGGGGGAGTGATTTCCAGAGGGAGGGGGTAGCTATGGAGAAGGCTCTCTCACCACCGCCTGACTGGTGGAGATAGGAGGTGGGCCTCAGAGGAGAGGAGGGGTATGGTGGCCTTTGTGAGTGAGGGGGAAGTATTTTGAATTGGATATGTTGTGCGACAGGAAACCAGTGGCTCAGGATTGATGTGATCACAGGAGAGCGGGCGGGGCCGAGCAGACGAGCGGCACGCTTCTTAATGTACTGGAGTCTTAAGGTCTTTGGAAGGATGTGCCGTAAAGAACGCTGTGGCTGCAGAAGTCATTCTGGGTGGGATGAAGGCATGGATCAAAGTTTTAGCTGTAGAGGAGCAGAGAGGTGGGCGGAGGCGAGCGATGTTTAGAGAAGGAGAAAAGCAGTCCTGGTGATTTGATAGATGAGGTGTTAGAAGGAGCGGTTGCTGATTAAAATGACTCGGAGGTTGGGGAAGTGTGAGGAGGGAGACGGAGTGAAGCATCCATGTGGAGGTTAGAGTGTGAGTGGTTTTGGTGAGGGATGCTACTTTTATCTATTCTACTTTTACTTCCCATTGTGTTCATGTTTTACGGTGGTTTTGTTCCATTTAATATGTAGCCTACCCTAAAGTCCATTATACGGCGATTCTTTAGACTGTCCCATTTGCAGAGAAGGTGGAGGTCTTTTGTCTAGACACCTGGCCTCCCTATACGTCTTGTTTTGTGCAAGCAAAAATCCAAAACAGTTTGCAGCGCGATAATACGATGAAGGATTCAGCTACTTCTGTATTGTTTAAGTCATCTGTATGTCCTAGCACCCTCATATTCTCATCCGTCTCTCACTGTTAGAACAAAAAAGAGGGGAGATTGTTGAAACTCTTGCACCCGGCTCTCATTAGAGTTGGGAACACCGTAGGACTTTGGAGACTTTCCCCATCTTATGCTCATCAGTTTTCTATCTGCTGTCAAGTCACCAAGGCCCCAGACTTCAGTGTCTGTGTCTGATGAGTGGATGGAGCGAGTCGTCTAGGTTTCACAAGGTTGGCAGTACGACCCTCAGCTCCTCGTGTCCAGGCGATGAAGTGTACTTGAGCAAGACACTGAAGCAAAACCTTGCACAGTGCAATGTGAGTTAATGGGTGAACGAGCTGCACAATGTTAAAGTGCTTTGTATGTTGAACACAAGCAGACAAGTCGGATCAAGAGGTAACGGTACACCTCCTACCCGCCAACGATGCTGCCACAGCAACCTGTTTTGTTGTTAGTGCTTTAACGACTAATTTGAGGGAACTAATTAAATAATGTGTGTTTATGACCTGTGGATTTTATATGATTGGTTTCTGCTCCCAGAATATACCCAAAAAACACATTACTTCTGAGCTCTGTGGCCTTGATAGACTTTTTCTGGCACAAGGTGCCTGTAATTCAGAATTTCAGGTGGGAAACAGATGTGAAATGCAAAGTGCAGGATGATGCATGTTGTTAGAGGCACTGGGCCATGCAATTCTTCCTTTTTCTAATTCATATTAATAATTGATAACGGCCACAGGGTAGATCAGGGGCCACCTGAGTGTCTCGGTCAGTGTTGTATCCCATAATGCATTCTGATTCACCACTTTTGCATGCTGGGCTGATTGCAAAGTGTGTCCTCTCAGACCCGGTCCACAGTTTGACAAGCTGTCAATGTCAATGGAGGGGAGGCATGTCTCTGATGCCTGGGATGGCTGTACCTGTCAGAGAGAGAGCGAGTGTGTGTGTGTGTTTGTGTACGTGCATTTTTGTGTGTGTGTGTTTGTGTGTGTGTGTGTGGTAGAGAGACAAGAAGAGTTTGAGAAAAACTGACTTTGAAATGTTGGTTCTTGTGTTTTTCGCCCTTTGCTCCTATTTGAATGCCACTCGTACTTTTGCGATTTAAGAACACAGGACAGGTTTGCACTTGTTGTAACAAATGTTTTGCAATTAGCCTGCACCAGTTAGAATAGCAGGGATTGTATTATATGATTGTACAGGGTTCTTACGGTCATGGAAAACCTGGACAAGTCATGGAATTTTAAAATGGTCATTTCTAGGCCTGGAAAAGTCATGGAAACAACTTAAATCATAAAAGTTTTGGAAAAGTCATGAAAATGTGTTATAATCACATGTTCATTTACAGCGAGTTTGAAATAATTAATATGTTTTTTAAAGAAAGACGCTCAAAATATAAGCCGGCGTAACGCTCGCAAAATGTTGTAAATTGTTCATGTTCATACCGAGATTTCAGTTTGGTCATGAAGATTTGGTTTGAAGTCATGGAAAAGTCATGGAAATCCATCGGTCAACATGTGTAAGAACCCTGATTGTAGATTATGTAAAAAAAAAAATTTAGTAGGTGATTTTCAGAAAGACAGATTCTTGCTTATTTGGTAATTATCAGTGGTGAATCTGAAGGTGAACCTTTAGTGGAAGGATACAAAAGTGTTAAATGGTCTTTGAATATATGTCCAATAACTTTCCAATGTAACGACAGCATACACATTTTACTTCCTTGGTCAAACCTGAACATGTCATAACAACCTTTTTATTGCTGCCTGGCTGCTATACTAGCTACCCAGTAAAAAGTGTATTTATACTGTAAGCGTGCTCTGACCCCACCGGAGGGCCAGCTGTTCACCCTCCCGTCTGCGTGCAGACATTTCCCCATTTCAGAAAAGGCGGATGACCGTAGTGTCGACTGCAAACCTCAGGAGGTGAACAGACGGATCCCCTGAGGTGCAGTCCTTGTTGCAGAGGGAGAACCGCAGTGGGGAGAGCACACATTCAAGGAGGACACCTGTGATGATAGTCCAGGTGCTGGAGGTGATTTTTTCCCCAGCCTCAACAACCGGTTCTGGTCTGTCAGGAAGTTTGTGATCCTCTGACCGGTGGACATTGGCACAATGAGTAGGGTGAGGTTGGTGGATGTCTGGGAGGATGGTGTTGAACACTGAGCTGAAGTTCAACAAGATCATGTCCCTGGGGTGTAAAGGTGTTGCAGGATGTACTGCATCATCCGTAGACCCGTTCGCCCAGCAGTCAAACGGGAAGGCGTCCAGCAGGGGTCCTGGGATGTGTTTCAGGTTGTCGGTCCATCTCTCTAACTTTCCTCTCCAGACACATTTTGTATTCCAGGCCCCTTCATTGTCATTTTTCCCTCATCGACCAGCTTACTTTACCTACTTTCTCCCTCACCTGATGCCCCACCCATCTATCTACACACCGGTTTCCACACCACACTTCACATTTCCTTGACTAGTGGCGCCGGCTATTATTAAGATTCCTCCCCACTTTTACCTGATAGCTCCGATGATGCAGATAAACTTTCCTCAGCAATTCATGACGCTTCAAAAACGCTTAACCTGACGATACTGCAGTTGCTGCTCGAGGTTACTCTGTGGCTTTGGCCCACATTTAGCTGATCTGGGCAATTGTCTAGTTTGCCTCTATGGACAAGTATTTGCAGTACCATGGAAGAATATGTGCACATTAAACTAACATCATTGTAAATTTGTGTCAGAAAGCTTTACACACTTACCATAATGCAAAATAGCCATTCAGCCAGAATCAATGTATGCCTCCTAACAATCCGATTAATTAGATTAATGAAACTCTGTAGAGTTCGGAAAGAGCAAAGACACTTCAGATATACTCGATAATGATCCACATTACAATTGGTTAAGAAAATCTTTATCACCTCAGCTCAAAATATCCACAAGGAGGAGGTGCTGAAATATTCTATGGAGAAAGAAATCCAGACACTATCTATTTTAGAAGTACAGATGCAAATGAAATTATTGACGTTGTTCACAAGTTTAAGAACAAAACATCTCTGGATTGGAATGGTATCAACATGACTTTAATAAAACAAGTAATTGACACCATAGTAGAACCTCTAACTTACATCTGTAATCTATTGTTCGACTTGGGATGCTTTTACAGTAAAATGAAAACGGCTAAAGTGATCCCATTACACAAAGCTGGAGAAAAACACCTATTTACTAATTACAGGCCAGTTTCACTGCTCTCCCAGTTCTCTAACATTCTTGAGAAGCTCTGTTGAAAAATATGAGTTGCTTATGGACAGACAATATAGTTTTAGAACGAATAGATCAACTGCAATGACTTTAATGGATTTAGTCGAAGAATTAACAACTTACAGTGATAAAAAAATATATTCAGTAGGTGTTTTTGTCAATCTAAAGAAAACGTTTGATACAATTGGTATTTTAATACATGAACTGGAAAGGTATGGGATGAGAGGGGTAGGGCTTAATTGGTTAAAAAGTTACATTGAAAACAGAAAACAGTTTGTAGATGGGTGTAACTAGGTCTCCTCTCTTAGATATCTTATGTGGTGTTCCGCAGGGGTCAATTCTTGGACCGAAATTGTTTGTACTGTACATCAATGACATATGCAATGTTTCTAAAATACTAGATTATGTTATTTTTGCTGATGACACTCATGTATTCTGTGCTGGGGAGAACCTTCAGCAGCTGTTGGAGGTTGTCACGGCTGAATTGAGCGAGATAAATGTGTGGTTCGATGTCAATAAATTATCAGTAAACATTAAAAAAACATAAATATACATCTGAATACTCCGGTAGATTTAATGTGGGATAGTGTTATGCTGGAAAGAGTTTACGAGAACATATTTTTAGGTGTGATAATTGACCACAACTTTAGCTGGAAACCACATATCAAGTGTGCCAGGTCCAAGTTAGCACGTATTGTAGGGATAATATGCAAAACAAGGCACATACTGAACCATAAATCATTGCAGACATTATATTATACTCTCGTTCTACCATACATGACATTGTGTTGAAGTGTGTGGGAACACCTACAAAAGCACCATATAGTCATTATGCATCATGCAATACGAATAGTGAATACTTTAGGATATCTTGAGTACACCAATGCACTGTTCTTAAAATCACGCACACTGAAATGTAAGGATTTAGTAGAGTTCAAAACAGCACACATTCTGCACAAAGCTAAACATAATTTACTTCCTGGCAATATTCAAAACATTTTTAGAGATAGAGAAGGAGAGTGTGATCTAAGAGGGAGATGGAATTTTAAACAGCCAATTGTTCATACAACTCTAAAAAGCATGTGCATCTCTGTCTGTGGGGTGAAACAGTGGAATATTTTAACTGATGACATCAAAGAAAGTAAAAATCAGGTGATATTCAAGAAAAAAATTAAAGACATGACTCTGGAGAAGTATAGACGTAACAGATGAAGCATAACGGTTAATGGGGACAAGCTCTTGAAATTCGCTTTTCTCTTTTTTGTTTTTGTTTTGTTTTATGTATATATGTATGTGTATGTATGTATGTATGTATGTGTGTGTTTATATGTGTATGTATATATATATATATATCTATATATATAGATATATATATAGATATATACCTATGATTTTTGAGAAATCATAGGTTAGGGTACTTATAAGCTAGATCATTTTAGCCTTGACCCTTTCGGTGAGCCACATTCTTCTTTTGTTGAATTCTGATTCTTGTATATTTTGCTGATCGAAATAAACTAAACTAAACTAAACTAAGCTCCCAGGACCATGCACGTCTTTTGTTGAGTCATGCATCTCTCAAGAAGGCAACCGTGAAAAGAGAGAGCTGACAAGGGAAAATTAATTGAAATAAATTTCCATATCACGGAAGCTCTTGAGACAGGAAGTTAACATGATGAAGTTGACGATGATGGCCCAGATGCCCCAGCAGAATGCCTCTGATCATGGATGCCCTCACTAGATAAGCATTCTGTCCTGTTTCTCATTACCTTGTGATAACAGGCCATCTTTATTCGCATCTCACTTCTCTTACTTATGTGCTGCAATAAGTGTTAATGATGTGAGTGGTTCAACCTACACACTTCTTCTGGGGAAATGCATCAAAAACAAACTGCTGGCCCTGCAGTATGTTAGTGTTGATGTGTTATGGGAAGAATCCCAAATAACTAAACACATATTAATTTGAAGTATAAGTTAAGTAGTATAATATTGCAGGGAGGGGTTGGTACATGAAAGTGGCCCTAGCCAGAGGGGGCAGCCACTATGAACACTCCCCTACTGAGCTCATAATGTTGTTTCTGTTGATATTGTCAGAAATAAGTAAATTAACCGAGATCATAGTTAATGGTGCTTTTTTAATGTACTACATCAAATTGAAGTGTTTCTAACATGTTGTCCTCCCTGTTTACCAATATTCAATTAAATTAAATTAAATTCAGTTTATTTTGTATAGCCCAACATCAAAAATTATGAATTTGCCTCAGGGCTTTATAATCTGTACACATATAGGACATCCCTGTCCCAGGATCTCTCATCAGATCAGAAAAAAAAACCTTTCACTGGGAAAAAAAAGTGAAGAAATCTTCAGTAGAGCAACAGAGGATGACCCCTCTCCAGGATGGACAGAAACAAGAGATGGCATGTCATGTGTACAGATGATGTTACAGAGTTACTACACATTCAATGAATATGACAGAAATGTATTATTAATGAATAGTAGGCTTGGACCATGATCCAGATTACCACACCCCATGAACCAGAATGAGGAAAAGAGGACAGTAGTTGGGGGGCATCATCAGGCATGGGGCATCGCGAAAGAAGCCAGACCAATGAGGCCAGACCCCCACACACACACACACACACACACAATATCCAACAGAGAGGTGCCAATTAAATTAAACAGCTTCAGAAGATAAGAAAAACCTCTTGATATAATGTAGTCCAATACAACACCATAGAGCTGTGAACAATAGAGATTGTTAAACACATATATAGATTCTAAATCCTCATATTCTGTTGAGGAAGGCCAGCCATGGGAGTCGTTGTTGTTCTGTAACTCCTTCGTTATCTAAATATTTTCTGTACAGGAGCCTTATATTATTTGGTATAATTTGCGATCCACCAGAGGGGCTTAGCGCTCACCTCTTGTTCTCTTCGTTCTACCTGTATTTAAATATGTATGAGGCATCTGTTTTTGTCGAGAATACTTTTTTCTCCGAGGTACAGCTTGCAGTTCGTCGAACCATTTATCAGTTGGAGAGTGTAATTCAGGCAGCCGAGCTCTGTGGCTGTGGCCGGTGTTCTGTCATTTCATGCTACTTGTCAAGAACCGATACCTTGTGGTATTGCGCATGCGGCGAGTCGATTTTCCGAGTTTTTTTTGACACGCCCATAATGTTTTGCCATCCTGTCGTTGCACGTCTGATAAAGGGGAGTGACATCCTCAAAATCCCGATTGTTTCCCTAGTTAAAAGTACATTCAGCATGTATATTGTACAGGTAGTAATAATGTGTAGTAATGACATGTAGATTAATGAGTGATAAGCAGTTGCTATTTCTTTTGTGTTAACAAATTATTGTAAATATGAGTTTGTTCACATTATCATAATAAAGCACTGGTTTATTATTAGGGTATTTAGTGTTGAAGATAAACACTTTAACAGTGAAAAGTGAAACATTGAACTTTGAAAGAAAAGCATATTTTGATAATACAATAACATCCTATCAGATAGGGTAGCATGAATCGATACACACCTATCAGTTTATGCAGCGGGTAGCAAATTTTTACAAGGCAGCAAAAAATGACAGAACACCGACTCTGTGGAGGAGCGGAGGCTTGGTGGCCGATCTCTTGCTCCGCTGGTGCCTGCCGGGTATGAATAGTCTGTTCGATAGTCAGGATGAGCGGGTAGCCCCTCCCATCAGTGGATGAATGGCTGTGAATGGGTGATTGATAATGCCGTGGTAACCATTGAGAGACACCAGCTGTAAAAACTGGTTAAACACTTTGCATTTTGCACACTATTTAGATATATATATATATATATATATATATATATATATATAGAGATATATATATATATATATTTTATTTTATTTTACAGTGCTTTATTTACATTTACATATATATTGTGTATATGCTGTGTTTATATATATATATACATATATATTTTATTTTATGTTATTTTGTATTTTATATTTCACTTTGCACACTTTACTTTATGCATTGTCACTTTCTTTCTTTCTTATACATATATGTTATTGTGTTTAGTTTTATCAGTGCTGATTCTGTTGTCAACTAATTACCCCTTGGGGATTAATAAAGTATATTTCTATTCTATTCTATTCTAAAACAACTGGATGTTTATAGGCTCTGTAGCTTCCACAGAGTTCGTTAGCCGGGGAAGCTAATACGCCTGAGTAATACATAGAACATTAATTTAATGAACAATCATTTTTTTAAAGAACACAAACTAATTATGTCATCAGTGACACAAATCTAACAGTGTTGATGTACAGGAATGAGCCTGTGGTAATTAAGTTTCACATATTTACACTGACAAAGGTGTCTTTACTTTTGAAAGGCCCATGATGTATTGTTTCTCCTCTCTGAGAGGAATTCATTAATAGATCCATCAGTGTCCACTGACGCTGGGTCTCGATGGGTTTGTAACAGCCGGGCTGTTCAGCTACTTGGAGCTGCTACTCCAAGATGTCAGATTCCAGAATTGAACCACTCACCAGTGAAGGCAGTGACCAGAGATGAAAGTGTAATTTTTCATATATCTGGTGAAGCTTGGAAACATGAAAGACCAATGAACACGTTGTCATTTCTTAAGGCTGCCAGAATGACCAATGGGTTGCTCATTGTGACATTTAGAGCCTGCAACCCACCCCGCATGGTGTTAGTAGGCTGAACGGTCAGCAGGCCAGCAGTTCGACCACCAATGTTCCAAAGCTTTATCTTGCTAACTTCCTACCTGGGGAATGTTTCTAATGCTACATCGTGATACTACAGGGTTCGTACGGTCATGGAAAACCTGGAAAAGTCATGGAATTTTAAAATGGTAATTTCCAGGCCTGGAAAAGTCCTGGAATAAACTAAAATCATAAAAGTTTGGGAAAAGTCATGGAAATTTGTTATAATCATGTTCATTGACGCCAAGTTTGAAATAATTAATATGTTTTTTTTAAAGAAAGACGCTCAAAATATAAGCCGGCGTACACAATCAATACGCAACATTTTCAACATTGTTCATGCTTATACCGAGATTTCAGTTTGGTCATGGAAATTTGGTGAAAAGTCATGAAAAAGTCATGGAAAAGTCCTGGAAATCCATTGGTCAAAATGTGTAAGAACCCTGATACTACTTCCACTTTCTGGATCAGGATTGTAGAAGGCTGCATTTACTTCAAATCAATATGAATATGACTAATCAATGAACGTGGGTGGTGGAGCTGCGGTGATTGGGTCCACATTTTTCTGATACTACTTTAAGTTACATTTTTTGTAGGATTAACATTTTCTTTCACTCACTTATTATTTATACTTTGTCTTTATTTTCCTTTAGTCCGCCATAGTGTATTTTTTTACATGCAATACTACATTTCAATGTAATAGCAACATTATTTTTCAATAACGTACGTACAATATCACAATTTACTACAACGATCTCTCTCTATATTATTTTCAATAATGTTGCTGTAATTCACTTTTTTAAAGTAATTATTATTTAATAAATAATTGTTATTGTGTTATATTTTGCAATGGTGTCCGCATTAGAGTTTTTCACACTTTACACTAATTATTATTCTATTGTTCACATATGTTTATTTTTTTTTTTTTTTGATATTCTCTTGCAAATAAATTTCCTTCGGGATTATACAATATATATTTTATATTATCCAATCTTTGATATAACCTTTCAAATCAGGCTCTTGTATGAAATGTGCCATCTCTGAACTGATATAGGTGTGAGGACTCATAATAATAATATTACATTCAACATGTAGTGGTTTTCATAGTACTCAAAGACACTTTAAAAATGTTTAAAATCATCATAAAAGAGCCCCCCCCAAAAAAACATGGAGCAGATAATCACAAGCCGTTCTGAAGAGGCTGGTTTTGATTTGTGATTTTAAAATGGAAAGGTCAGTGCAGTTTGGGGAGAGAGTTCCAGAGGGAGGGGGCAGCTATGGAGAAGGCTGCCACCCCATGTCATGATCAATCATCCCACTGAAGTCTGCCATTTACTGAACGCTGCTCGGCTTTCACACACTGACGTATTTCTATCAAGCACATTCACACATTTTAGAACATCTTCATGTTTTTCCAGCATGTATTATATTCTGTTCTATGGTCTATCTTGTGTATACATATTTGCTTCACAGACTTCTGCTAATGTCTTTTTATTGTGCTGCTGTATTAATGCATAATGACTTAGAATATTTTCTATAAAAAAAAATATATTCAGCGTTTCATTTTGAGGCTGTATGTACAATTAGAAACATGAGTTTTTGAAGATCATGCGCAAAATATAAGCAAGACTGATAGAAGACAATTTACCACCTGCAAGGGTGACATTTTCAAAAAACAATAAAAGGACAGACTGACTCCAAACACTTCAGTCGACTCATGTCACCTTTTACGCACCGAGACAAAACACACAAACCAAGACCTCAGATCAGTGTGCAGTTTTTCCCGTTTTTCTCTAGGAGGATTATGCGCCAGCTCACGTGTATCGTCTGTGAGTGAATGTGCGCTTCTGTGTCTGTCCATAGTTTGTCCAATATTCTGCTGCACCAATTTGTATGTGTCCAGTTATCTCCTTCTGCATACAAAAATATCTTCAAGTGATCCTCCAAAGTATTTTACTACGTAATACCCTCTTTTTGTATTTCTTCCTTACAGCTTAAATGCTGAAGGAGTTACACAAATCAGGGGTTATTTTTTGGCCCTAAAGCAAAGTAAGGAACAAAGCCAAGTCTGTTTTATTTCTTATAGCGCCACATCTTAACAGAGGTTATCTCATGACACTAAAAGAGCAGGTCCATAATGTACTGTCCAATTCACAGAGAGCCTAACATTGCCCACCGGATAACCACTAGAGTGACAGAGCGTGTCGATGCTGCACAGACTGAAGCCCATGGAAGCAAATTGTGATTTGTGATATTGTCCTATAGAAATAAAATTGACTTGACTTGAAAGATTCCTCTGAACAACAGTTCAATATAAATAAGATAAATCGCTTTTCATTGGTAAAAGAACGACCTGAATATTCTTTCAACCTATGCTGAAAATCATTATCAGTATCCGTCTACTAGATAGAAAAAAGAGATCCAACATATGCAGTACGCAGTACTCTTGTACAGAACACCTGAATGTGTGCAAAGATTATAAGGTGCACAGTGACATCCAGATGCATTTATTGTTGCCTCCTGTGTATCAGTGAGCCAGGGGCCTTGGTAGCTACTGACAATGATAATGCGTCTTTGATGGCTTCTATTCATCCGCTGTGGCACCTTTTTGTTGCTGATGGAAATCTCATCATTGCCGTCGCTATTGAGTATTGAGCTCCCGGTGAAATGGATGGCATGGCCATTCCACATGGCGGTAGCATTCCACTGGGGCCACAACTTTAATGAAAGGGAAGCTCTGCTCCATGTTTGAAGACAACCATTGGAATGATCACGATTGTTCTGTAAAGCTAAATTGAACCCTTTTGGAAATGCTCTGAATCTTCACCCCTCCAATTTGTGTTTGTCAAACACGTATTGTCATATTATCAGAATGATGTACACTCACGTGAACATGGGTGGATTTGGTTCATCATAAGACGTGGACGTGACGAAAAGAGACCGCATTCACGGATCATTATCTTTGAATAAGAGTATAAATGAGAGCGCTAACTCATTTCGCTCTTCTCTCTTCGTTGGGGAAGTCACTTCAGGTGATGTTGAAATAGAGAATGTTTTATTGCTCGGGATATCTCGTAGGAGCCGTCGTTAGTTGGAGCAGGCATTGACTAAATGTGGAATTAACTAAGTGTTATTCTGTATCTGTCTTCTCTTTGAAGTTATTTAGGGCCTCTGCATGTGTGTATTCAAAGCTGTAAGCTGACATCCGGTTCAGGGATTCTCCTGTCGTCCTATTGTCGCCTCTGTAGCATTTTTCTTGAATTACGTTAAAGATGACTCATTTTCCTAAGCTTTGTCTACTTGTAAGTATCACTGGAACACTTATTGAAAATTGTTATTTACAAATGTCAAGTTTCAAATTAGACGTAAAAATGGTCCGATGAAATGTTTAATAATCTAATTTAGCCGGAGGCAGTAATCCTAATTTGTGTGAAATAGTTTGTTCTTCAAATTGAGAGGAGACACTTTGTCAAAGAATTACCTCAGACAGATGAGCATCGTGAACAGTATACAAAGGCTTCATTGAGTAATGCCATGCTTAGCTGGTTCTTGTGGATGTGTTCTTAAGAAAGGTTTGGAGATAAGTCTAAATCTTAAACCACAGACTGGTTTGCATCACTCTCCTCATGAGAGGACAAAGGGATTCATTTTGTGACATTAAGATTGAGATAGGGGAGCAGTGTGCACACAGAACATGAACAGAAAAAGGTGTGAGAATAAAGATGCCCTGATGGAAGTCTAAAGAGGATGGAGCACCAAACCTTTATCATATTTCAATTATCATAAATTATGTGGAATAGAAAACCATTGCATTATTACATACAAGTACAGATACGTTAAATTAGAACTCAACGTACTGTATTGTTATTTTGGTACTAAACATTTGTGAATGACGAAATATTTGTAGAAACTATAAACGGGCAGTGCACAGAAGTGTTTTTAATAACCAGGATTAGCTGTTGATGACCTCTGCGCTCTTGGCTACGACAGTTGTTGAACTATACCCATGATGATGTCATCCGGGCGGCCGTGGTTTAGTGGTAGAGTCGGTTCTCCAGCAGATCATCTGTTCAGTCTCCCAGCTCCTCCAGTCGGAATGTCTTGGAGCAAGATACCGAACCTTAAACTGCCTCCTGAATTGTGCCATTGGTGTGTGAATATGCGAAACGACGCAGTTTAGTTGAGATGTGTGAACGAGTATTTGAGTTCACATCCTGGTCCTGGGCAGGTAGCAACGCGTGTCTATATCTGAATAGGTGAACATTGTAAATTACTTTTTGTAATCGAAAGACAGGAATAATATATGAAGATATGTGCTGTTTATAAATGCTATATAAATGCAGAGTATCTACCATTGACCATGCATGACTACCTTCATCATTTTGTGCCACTATAGAACAAGCCAGTTGAAGGACGGAGGGTGTGTATGCTCTACAGATTGTGAAGCCCCCTGAGACATGGTTGTGATGTGTGATATTGGGTTATATAAGTACAATTGACTATGATGTCACTCTCACATCTGCTCTGCGGTGAACTGTGAATCAAATGTGTCTTAGTTGCCTAGATTGTTCGTCCTCTTATGTGGGAGGATTGCCGCTGAAGTCCTTCATTTTATTTTAAAGAGAAAACGAGAAATGGAACACCTTTAGTATGACAATCTATTTTATTATGTGAGTCATGTAAATCCATCACACTCACTGTCACAGCTATATATTATGTATCCTGATATTATGTGAGGTCCTGGAACAGGGATGTCTTATGTGTACAGATTGTAAAGCTCTCTGAGGCATATTTGTCATTATTTTATTTTGGACTATACACAAACGGAATTGACTTGCATATGTGCACCTACTACACAAAACTATGCTTTTGTCACCTTTTAGAAAGACTGCAATATTGAAAGGGTCAAACAATAGCTTGATGCTCTCATCTCTGAACTACTGCAGTGCTCTTTTAACCTTCATATTACCTTTGGGGTCAATTTGACCCCATTACATTTTGAATGTCTCGAAAAAAATGATTGACATAATTTTTTATTGCTTCATATTTCATGATTTTTCCTAATTTATTGTGGACAACTGGGTAATCACAAAATTCACATGATGATATGTTTTCAATGTCCTGAACACAATTTGAACCCAGGCTGTTTTTCACTGTGTAAAACATATCAGAAATATCAACTTTTGTATTTATTTAAAGGGCTATTTAAGTAGTCAACAAACACACATAAAGTGACACTTAAACTTGGGAAACAATATACATTCTAATAATTTTCTGGAGGTTTTAATTGCTGGGGTCAAATTGACCCCAAGTGTACATTTGGAGGTAATAGGAGGGTTAACTTTACTGCCATGAAACTCTGGACAGACCTCACATGATACAAAACTCAGCTCCCAGAGGTTCAACACATTTTTAAAGCTCTGTGTAGTTTAGCACCTCCAAACCATCTGTACTGAATGGACAGGCTGCCTTGTCTTATTATGGATTAAAGGTGTGGAACAGTCTGACCATAAATATCTGCCATGCAACTTATATTAATTACTCCAAAAAAACATCTTCAGACTCACCTGTTTTATGTAGCTCAATGAAAGTGTAATTGTATTCTTCTCCGTTTTATGTATTGCAATGTTTTACTACCATCCCCTTTCAACACTGTGGCTGTTATAAAGCACCTACATCAATCAATATTGAGTTAATCCATTTTCCAGAGCAACTGTGGCTCAGAAAGTAGAGCGGGTCGTCCCTCAATCAGAAGATCGGTAGTTCGATCCCCGTTTCCTCTCGTCCAAGTCGATGTGTCCTTGGGCTGGACACTTAACCCCAAATTGCTTCCGTGGGTTGTGTCATCACTGTGTGACCGATGGGAAGGTGGCACCTACCATGGAAGCCCCTGTCGTCAGTGTATTAATGGGTGTGAAGGGGTGAGTTATGACATGTAGTGTCAAAGAGCTTTGAGTCGTCGAAAGAAAATAAAAGAAGGTTTCTACAAGTACAGTCAAATTATTTTTTACAGAGCATACACTGTCTTTTATTCTAACAGCATATTACTGTATGTACGTTTCAGTTTGTCTGCATGTTACTGTTTATTGCATTTTTTTCTCCATGAGTTAAAAAAAAGTAGAAAACACTAGAACATGTGTTAAGTCCTTTACACAAAGGTGAAATGGAGAAACGTAATATTTGGAAAATTTGTATTACAAAACTGACAAGGTACAGCAAGTTTGCTTCAACATTATTGACAAGCTTTACTGAACTCATTAAATTAACCATATACGCTGAATTTAAATAGTTTCAAGAACAGTGACCGTGTTTACATGCATTCGAATAACTGGCTTAGTCGGATTGAAATCGAATTATCCGTTTCATGTAAACACCTTTGTTCGACTATGTTTGGTCCGACTACGATCCGATTAACACCCCTGGATAACTCCATCCAATCCGGTTGATAATTCAACTATCGCTGCATGTAACGGTGAATTGGATTAGGAACTGGACTTTGCATCTTTGCGCATGCACACGCAGACGGAAATGGCCGTATCACCACGAGTTGTAATGAAAACAGCGCCACCTATCGTATCGGAGGTGAGATGCGTTCGGCCAATGAGTCGAATTACTCACTGCCATGTATATTGGGATAATAGCAGATCCCCCAAAAGATAGCATAGTCTGACTAAAGCAAGATTCGAATTATACCATAATATAAACACACTGAGTGTCACAGTCTGAAACCAACGGTACAATATGAAACTAGAGCAATACAATGACTTCAGGCATAACAAGTACAAGGTAATAGAGAACAGCAAGAGGAAAGGAGAGAGAAGGTGGTTAGGTTAGGGAGGGAGGTGACCTCAGAATTGGGCTCAATCAGTTGGTTGTGGTATGAGGAGTATGTTGCTAAGCAGAGCTATAGTGGGAGGAACAGAGCCAAGCAGAGAATAGAAAAGGCTTAACCTGTATGTTAGCTTCAGCTTGAAAAGAAGATTGTTTATTCATTTCAAGCACTAGTTCAGGCAGTTGAAGTAATTGAACTAGCTGAAGCAGTGCGTCATGTATTTTAAGAAGTTTTTCCAGAGCAAGCCTCCGAATGCTTTGATAAAGTAGAGTGAAATCAGAAGCAGCTGAAAATGTGGAGCATTTATTTTTAATTCTCCTGTGTTTGAAGAGCACAGGGATTCAGCCCGTACCAGTTTGAGCTTTATTCGCGCAACAACTTAAATATGTACTGGACTGTTTTCAAGCCACTGATCTTACAAGTTTGTATTTCATCACCTATTGCATTGCTGTTCTTCATTCAGGTGCAGATCATTTCAAAGGTTCTAAACATTAATCAGTGTCACGGGAGTATTAGGGTGGACCCAAAGACACGACTTATGAGACATAACTGGAAAATAATTAACTTTACTCCAAGTACCGGCAGGAACAAAACAGACGGGAACAAATACAAACACTTGCTCAAGAAGAACACAAGACAAACTGGCAGAGGGCAAGTGAGGGAACTTAAGTAGACAGGGACTAATTAGGGAATGGGCAACAGGTGAGATGAGAATGAAGACCAGGTGAAGGTAATGAGGGACTAACGAGGGAGTGATCAGAGGCAGGTGAAGGGAGTTGGACTGACGAGATGGGAAGCAGGATCTGGAATGACATGATAGTTAGACAGGATGAAAACAACTAATAAAAAAGGAAGGTATGGAGCTGAACTGTTACAGATCAGAGTAACTTTTCATTATAATTGATATGGGTATCATTCAACCTGCTCTCTAGCAGTTGTTTACGGAATTTAAGCCATATTGGACGTCTGTGAGGGAGTTGCTTAAACAAATAGAAAGTAGTACTTAAAGTAGCTGAACCAGTACTGGAGGTATTTAAAGCAAGAAACAGTAGTTCAATGTATTTAGTAGAGCCCAAAATAACAAATTAGCCTCAAACGGCTATAGTTTAAGGCTACTTTCCTGTAGTAATTAAACAATAGAAAGGACTGTCATTTGTAGTGAAATGATCAGTTTGTGGTAGTAGGATGGTTAAATATTAGTATTCCAATTAATTTAAGCTTACTTGACTGGAAACTTAAATACTACTATCACGGTGGATGCTAGGTGTGCTAGGTGGTTGGCTTGAGTGTTTGTTATGGTTTCCCACGTAGTCCCTATGTTTTAATACGGTGTTGTCAGATGGTGCTTTGGCAAGCACATTATTGTAATGTTGATTTGCATTAAAGGAGTGTTACGTCTGCTGTATTACTGGAGCTGAAGCGAGCGCAGAATAGTGACACGACAGCTGTGACCTAGCGAGAGGAAGTCCCAATCAAAGTCAAGAAAGTTCTTCAACCGTGAACATGTTTGTTGGCACCCTTCGAACCACCTTCACAAACCCTCTTGAAAATAACGTTTCCATGGGTGGTATTGCTACATCTTTTAAAATGTATACAGAGTAGACCATCTTAACAATGACAGAGACATTAAGAATACGATAAAAGGCACAACCAAAGAACTTTTCTGGATCTGCCAACTTGGCTCCGTTCATCAGGAGGACAGTGTTGCGCAACATGAGCAGCACAGGAGCAACACGGTGTGGCCATTTCATTCTATGTTCCTCAATTGAGGATGATGGCAGTTTATTTATGTGGGTGTTCGGAAGACTGTACGTAGCCTCTATGGCAGCGGTCGGGAACCTATGGCTCGCAAGCCATATACGGCTCTTCCGGTGACGGCATATGGCTCCCAGACAATTTCGAGTTAAAAAAAATGTATCTCCGCCCGCCCCCCTGTAATTTTCTCTATCGTTCCAGATTACAGCAGAAGTTATTCAAGGTTTCTTTCCTTAAAGAGCACGTCTTTGTTCTTTTATCAAATTAAACGTCTGTTATTGATCGTATCTACACAACAGCATGTCATTTCTGTCTCCACGTGTCGGGTTAACACTTCTCGCTCTCCGTCTCGCGCGCCGCAGAGCTCCGATGCCGTTTCCCCTTCCATACCTTTTCTCTTCCAGCGTGTCAGCAGCCTCTTCTGATGGAGGCTCTGGCTGGTATCTGGTGCAGCCTACAAGTATCAGTGAGCCCCTGCTGCATCCCACTGAGTCCCACCGATATAGTTCCAGTTGATGTCCTTAATCCAAGTTTTTACTTGCTGAAGAAGTGAAGCCTACAGCTATAAGGAGTCCTTATAAGGACTCCTTATAGCTGTCGGCATGACCTTTTAAATACTGCATCCCGATGCACTGACAGACTGTGCTGCAGCAGTCGGAGTGACTCTGGTTTGCGTCACATATTCTAATTCCATCTATCAGCACTTGTAACACC
The DNA here is from genome assembly GCA_036178185.1 of Liparis tanakae. Taxonomy (NCBI): domain Eukaryota; kingdom Metazoa; phylum Chordata; class Actinopteri; order Perciformes; family Liparidae; genus Liparis; species Liparis tanakae. Next base: position 15,993,370 of record CM070088.1, read on the forward strand.
TGGGTCCGATTTGTAATGGGTGAAACTATTTCCTGGGGCATTTTGTACCATGGCACCTTGAAGCGATACTTATTTGTAGAGGCACATCGCTGGCCCCGCTTGGTAGTCGCTGTGGTGATAAGCTGAAGGAGGCAGTGTAGCTGGTGAGGGGATGGGTCTGTGTGATGGTTCTTATAAAAAAGAAAAAATACATAAATCAATGTTAAAGATGAAAATTACCATTCCTTATATGTATCTATGAAAAAATAATGTCATTATTATTATGCACCTTAAACAGAAAGGACTTAATGTTGCTGATTGGAAATACACGTGTATTGCTGGGTATGAGTGACCTAATCTGAAGAACTCTTTGATGTTTAACAGGCAACAGGCTCTTGATGTCCTCCAATTTGGCAAACTTCATCGTTGTGGAAATCTGTATATGATGGAGACTGGGCAGAGCGAATGGTTTGCAGTAAAGAGATTACTCTATGAGGTTGGAATGGCATGCTGAAGAATTAAGAGAGACATTCCCCAAACAGTGTATTATGTCAATGAATAAAGTAATAAACACCACATTTTGGCAGATGCACAGATTTGTACTGTTCATTAATGGCAAAAACACTTAGACACTTATGAATAAGGGCTTGTATAATTTCCCCAATAATAAAGCTGTCATTGTTGTGAGCTATAATTGACACACATATTGTTTCTGTATTCAGTCCCACTGGACATATCGTCCCCAATGCAGATGCAGCCTTGTGCGTCCTCTCAGCTGAATACAGTATGGCTGAATATCCAACTAACCCAAAATAGTGTCAAATCTACAATTTAACATCTACACTGTAAACATACCAGCAAACTTGTCATCTTTCGGTGAAATTCACCATTTTGAAATAAAAATAGGTAATCCACGTGAATCGTGAAGATCCAACGAGTTTTTGTTTTAGGGTAGGTGGGGGGGGTCACATAGTGTACAATCAATGCTATAATGGCACCATGTAGTTTCATTAATATCTTGCTGTAGGCTAATACTAATATTACTGCCACTTGTTAAGTGTTGAACAAGTTGGTAAAAAGTGAAGCATACATATGTTGTATTTATTATTATTATAGTGTTTATGGTATCATATTTCTTTTTATGGTATTGTATTGAATTCTGGTATCGGGTATCATGATATTTATGGCAGGTTTAATATTGAAGTTATAATGTTAGTATCGTGACAACCAGGTAGAGGCAGAACAGACTCAAGGAAAAGTCCTTGAAGACTTGTTCAGGCCCAAAAAAAGGAATTTGGTTCATGAATGACTAGCCATATTATATATAATGACAATGTATATTTGTTATGACTGTAGTTGTAGTTCTAAAAGCTATCAATCAACGTGGATGTGGTGTGGTAACAAAAAAAAAAGACGTCCTCCCCCTCCTGTCACCTTTTTCACCCCTCATGGGTTTGCAGGTATGTGTTAGGGACTTGTCCATAACGTCCTATGCACTGGTGACTACTAACACACCTTCGACCAGAAGACCCCCCTGGAAACACTGGTGCCCAGTCCAGGGTGTACCGGATCAGCTGGGATCAACTCCAGCTGCCCGTAACCTTAAATAGGATAGGCGATTTGGAAAATGGAAACCAGGAGTTTGCATTTTGTGACTATTTCAAAGACTGCAGTGAGACTGTTGGAACATCAGTAACACCCGCAGACATTTTTTCATACTATAAGTAATTAAGAGGATAAAAATCAGCAAATTTTCATTAAAGTAAGTAAAACATCTCTTTTTTTTATTACTTCATTAGAGGCATGCACTTAACTCTAAGGTAAAGTATTTATTTTTGAATATTTCTCTTTTGGGAGCGCTGTGCTGGTGACTCAACTTGTATGCTTCCTGAGTAATGATCACATACTTTTTAATTACATTGATTCTTCTTCACACTCCTTCTATAACCCAAGATAGAAATAATCATCAGTAATTTAAAATAAAAATATATAAATACATTTGCACTTAACCTGATCAAAACATCTAAGAAAACTCAATAAACACAGTCAGACTTGATAGCAGTTCTAGTTGAATGCATCTTTGACTGACACTTTACATTTCTAAACCAGAGATTAGTAACACATGTTTTTCAGTGGGTTACACAACACTAACACCCATTCTGGCACAAAATGACCCACCTGAAGACTTTATATTCATCACGTTTTACATTAGTGTGTTCTATAATTTTTTTTTCAGGTTAACGCAAATGGAATTACATTATCACTAATAAAGAAAAGTTACATACTTGGTGCTTTTCTCCATGTTTCTGCTTCCCCCCCAGTGCCAATGCATTTGAAGTGTGTTGTAGACTCTCTAGTGAAGTCTGATAACAGCAGCTCTTCTGTTTCCTTCAATGACTCCGCCGCAGAGACAATTATAGAAACACATTCCCTGAGTCACATTGAAGACACTAAAGGCCATTCAAGCATATTTCTAAGCCACACAACAGCTCAAATGCACTGCTCTTGATACTGTTATCAAACGTTAAATCTGAAGGACTCTTGAATCATTATTGCACATTGCTTTTCTGTCCTATCTGAATTCCAGCATGTTCTGCTGTAGCAGCTGTGTAAAAGCCCGGCGGTGCGTAACAGAGATGAAGCAGCCAGAGAGATAATCAAATAATTATAAATGAGAGATGTTATGCTTCGTTATGCCTCCCTTTGAAAAATGCCCTGATTCATTTTTTCCATGACAAATGTAGATTAGATTTTATCCAAGGCTACAGGTTGTTTCATGTATATTTAGCCTTGATTAACACTGTGCTGGGAACGGTACATGAGTTTACAATTCAATTCCCTGCACAGTCATAAGTCTGCCTTTTGATGTGTGTTAAAACTCTTATTGTCCATATGTACCCCTAAGAACAGAAAAAAACAAACAGTATCTCCGAACTTGTGTATATTTTATTCTATGATTTAAGTAGCATAGCCTGCTCTGTAAATAATATCCTTACTGCAGATTATTTGTATTTAACTTAAGTCTTAGGAAGAATTGTAATATCCCTTTTCAATAACAGATATTTACAAAGTGCGAAAAAGGAGTGAAACACAGGAAATATAAAAAAGACAAATCACATAAAAAAGATGGAATGCAATATCAAGGAACAACTTTTGTTTTACCAGAGCTATACTGCACCTCTGAATACTATTTGAGACAGTATTTTTTCTTTAAATGTATTTCTTTTAAACCTAAAAACACTTGTGTGTGAAATGAATCCATTGCTCTCAAAAACTCCAGTTGACGATGCACTTTGTCCAGGCTAATGCGGCGCTCCCTGGGAGGCGTGGCCGGGCAGAGAGGGCTGATTGCTCGGCCCCTGGGAGTGCTGCTTGCAGCCTTCTTGAGAGCTGCTCATCGCTCCTTGACTCCAGGGATGTGGAGAAGAGCCCTCCATAAGTGAACTCGAGTCAATGAGGCGTGGCCTGTAGAGGCTCAACTCAGAACCCTGTTGCAGCTCACAGCCATATCTCTTGTTTATTACCTTCGCATTGAAAATGTGGAAGGTAATGTTTTGATCGCCATGTATTTGTATGCGTGCGTGCGTGTTATTCGCATAAGTCAAGTATTAAACCGAATGGCATGAAATTTGCTGAGATAATTGGTTATTACCCAGGAACCATTTGATTAGATTTTGGGATCGACCGGGTCAAAGGTCAAGGTCATGAAAAAGGTCAAAATCTTCTTGAATCGCATGAAATTTGGTGGGATGATTGGTTATTATCCGGGGACCATTTGATTTTATTTTGGGATCGATCAGGTCAAAGGGCAAGGTTAAGTTCATGAAAGGTCAACATCTTCTTTTTACCATAGCACAGTCAATTTGTATCCAATTGGCATGCAACTAATGCAAACATGTTCACAATTCAATGTCCAATCTTGTGATATGCGAAGGTATGCGCTCTACCGAGTGCCCGTTCTAGTTTAAAGTTTATTAATAACGAGCGTTTTGCACCAACTTTTTTTACTGGATGTCTTTTGGTCCCCAGCAATCAACTTGCCAAGAGTGAAGTAGATCAGATGAACCCTTCTGGAGATAAGGGAAGAACCTCTTCTAGTTCAATAACAAGCCCAAAGTGTAATTGTGTAGTTTGGCTAAGTTACAACACATTGATCATCGTGTAAAATGTGGAAGCAGGAAGCCGGCTACCAGCATTGATCCATGTGCTTGATTGGATATGGGACAGTGGGTGTGCAGTGAAGTCACAGTGATAGAACATTTTATGTTTTCAGGGCATCATGCTCACAACGGTGCACTCTGGATCCGACTCCGACAATGATATACAAGGGGACAGTAAATACAGATTATACAGAGTCCTGCTGTAAAAATGAGTCTGAAAACAAGATTTTGTTCCAATTATTATCGTGGCTTACATTTCCCTCAGCCAGAGACAGTGTGCTGCTGAAAGGCCGCTCTCAGGGCCGGGTGGAGCTGCTCCTCCCGGGGCACCACTGTGGTAACCTTAGCCCCAGTGCAAGTGATAAAAGCAGAGTGCTAAGAAGGTCACCTGGGACTCGGCTGCATGTCCGGGTCTCCATTATCATACTTTATTAGAAGTGATACCTTCTGCTCTTTCAATTATACAGGGACGAGATTAGGACTTTTTCATTAACCTTCTGTCTCGCTTACATAGAGAAGAAGTTTTGGGGCGGTCACACAGAATTACAACAATTATCCCCGATAGCTGTCTTATTATGGGGGTGAATTGCCTCCGCCAATCATTTCCTCTAGATTCAGAAAAGTGATTAATCGTGATCTAAAGAAACCAATCTCTACACAACACATTCTCACTCCCATCTCATCAAATATGGCAGATCGGTCAGTGGTCCTTTGACACTCTAAATACCACTCTAGCATCTATTTATCTATCTGTCCATCCATCTATCTATCTATCTATCTATCTATCTATCTATCTATCTATCTACCAACTACCTATCTACCTACCTACCAACTACCTACCTACCTACCTATCTATCTATCTATCTATCTATCTATCTATCTATCTATCTATCTATCTATCTATCTATCTATCTATCTATCTATCTATCTATCTATCTCTCTCTCTCTCTCTCTTTCTCTCTCTCTCTCTAACAAGTACTGCTTGCCCATCTTCTAAGCGGTGACGTCCCACAGCTGAGAGCTCTGTGGTTGGTTTACATGACATAACGATTGGACACGTTGTCTATCTCTCTCTGTGGACGTCTGTTGTTGAATTATTCCTTGTTCCGGTTCACATCATGTTGCATTGCAGTCAAGGAAAGTGACGTTGTGTGACTCATGTCCGTCAGTGCACCTGTGGCCGACAGCTGCCCTTGTGCTGCTTTTTTTTAAACAGTCAAATATTGCTTTTCATATTTCATATATTTTTTTAAATGTTGACTTTGTTGCTGTTTATGCTCTTGAAGTAGCATCTAATCACGATGTGGATGTTTTTACATTGGAGTTATTTGGAAACCCGGTGGGTGTAGACACTTACGGGGGAATAGCACTGACCAAGCTTCAGCACTTGATAATTGGGACTAAGTCTTATCTTTGTTTTTTAATCAATCCATGTCATTGCAATCTGCATGACATATTTTGTCAGCAGCCCTATGTGCTGCTTGTCCTTGTTTGCCCTTTTTGTCTCTTTGTATTTTTCATGCAACACAGCTGCCAGGGCGGAGGCAAAATTCTTTCTTTATTTTCATTCAGATATGAGTTGGTCTAATTGGCTCAAGCTCAGATGTCTCGCTGCTACAGAACACTTCAAATAAATGTCACAACTCTAAGTCATTGATTTTTTATGCTAATATACGGTGCCTGGTATCATTGATTGAAGTAGCACTTTAAGATCCAAGGTAATACGCCTCTTGGTGGCGTCGATATGTATCTTGGCCTGAGCTCTTTTCACGACTTGTCAAACATGGCACATGTATATCCACTGAAAACAGCCTGACAGCAGCATCCTTTACGATCTCATTGTATGGCACGTGGGTCATTATCACTGAATGGCAACATTGTGATAACAGTCCACTTGTATCCTGATAACAGTGGTCTGAACATGAACACAGCAGCAGGAGTGAAACCAACATTACGGTAATCAAATTATTTTATCGTCCTTATCTTAATTGGCAGAGCTCTGTGGTCAAACTAATTGTTAGCAGCAGCCTTTACCTGAATTTCAACGTATTCTCAGTAAAGAGTTGAAAAGAACGGACAAAGTGCAACTCTTAAAAGATTCTAGCACGGCACAAAATGTCAAAATAGCCTCAGAAAACGAGGCCATCAAGTAACAATGAAGCATTATCAACAATTAGACACCACGCACAACTCAGACAACGTTATCTGTTTTTAAAATGTCACTCTACAAAAAATGATGAATATAATGGGAAACCAATGAGCTACATTTTAAACAAAATGATAAGATTACAGAAAAACGTCCGCGCTTAAAACGTTGCTTTGTTTGGTGTGAAGTTGGACAATTAACTTCCACAATGCTTACAGTGCATGTTTCCCACATTTATGTCTCACTATCAGTCTGGGTATTCTGTACTGTGAGGGGCCATTTAAATGTAATATAACTGTCATAACTGTATGTTCCCGTTTTAGTGAAGTTATGAAACCTAAATTCCTTGATTCTGATTTAGAAATGCAATTGTGTTGTCTTTGTTCATAATAATTGTACACTGAGCGCAAAATAAATGACCTGTTATTCATTCAGTGTGTACTTTTGGCAAAAGTCTTTTGCTCATGTCGACTTGACTTCGACCCCTCCAGTTTAAAACGTTGCTTTTGTTATTTGTCGAACTTGGTGCTCGAAAAATAACAAGAGAGAAAACAAATATACTCCATCCAGCTTGATACTTCTCAAAGTAAAAGTTTCTTTATATTCTGAGCAGAAGGAGCCTATTGGAAACTAAACAAACCATGAACTTTAATTTAAATTCAAAAATATATTTTACATGAATAACTAATCTGTATTCATTACCAGTATTTGTGAACATAACTAAATATTATCTTAATAATATTTACTAATCTGCTTATTGCTGAAGGGCCTATTTTTTCTATGATAGCAATATCAATGCAAATGTGCAATACTGCATATTAAAAGTAGTAACAGCCATCAGTTTAACTAGTGTGCCATCTTGGCATTGACCTCTCCTGTTCTGTCGTGTTGTGACCATCTGCTGGGCTGGATTAGAGGAGCTGGAAATGACTAATATTGTGGCAGGAGGAGTCCTGTGAGGCCGCATTACAGCTCGATGTGAAAAGGAGGGACTTAAGGTTGGGCTCAAACGACCACAGTGCCTAGTACCAATAAAACAAACGTTAGCCCAAATAAAATCTTAATTTCTTCTGTAAGGGCCCTTTTCTTATACATTTACGTGATTAATAAACCGGGGTGTGAACTGAACTCTGACTCCTAAATCAGGATTTGAACTGAACTGCGACTCCTAAACTGGTGTGTGAACAAACTGTGACCCCTAAACCAGGGTGTGAACCAGACAGTAATTCCTAAAACTGGATATAATCCAACCTGTGACTCCTTAATTGGAATGTGACCAAGATTGTGACTCCTAAACAGGGATGTGAAGCGAAGCAGCACTCCTAAACTGAAGAATAAACTAAACTGTCAATCTTATTTGTGCTATGAAGTGAACCGTGCCTGTTTACAGTGAAACCCCTGTTTAACAAATGAATATGGAATTGAACATGTTGTAGTATACTGTACACAAGCATATGCAGATGGAAAGCCCTCTGAGGCAAATTTTTAATTTATGATTTTGGGGGATACTAAATAAACTGAATTGTCACAAGCGGACAAAATTAGTTTCCTCCGTAGGGACCTGACATTACTTCTGCTGTAATCTGGAGGATAGAGAAAGTTACGGGGGGGGGCGGGCAACGATTATTTTTTTAAACTCAAACTCAAAAGAACCATATGCGTCACCGGAAGAGCCATATATGGCCCGAGAGCCAGAGGTTCACGACAGAGGTTCCTGATCGATAACTGGGTATTTACGACACTGAAGTAAACGTTAAATACCTGAAGGGGGCGCTACAAGGGAGAAACTACATAGTAGGGCTTTAAAACTGACATCAGGAGGAAGCTTGGAGTCGAGCCGCTACTCCTTTGCGTCGAAAGGAGTCAGCTAAGGTGGTTCAGGCATCTGATTCGGATGCCTCCTGGACCCCATTAGAAGTTTTCCAAGCACGTCCAACTGGGAGGAGACCCCGGGGAAGACCCAGGACACGCTGGAGGGATTATATCTCCCAGGTGGCCTGGGAACGCCTCGGGATCCCCCGGAGTGAGCTGGAAAGAGTTGCGGGTGAGAGGGAAGTCTGAGTCAGCCTGCTGGGTCGGCTGCCTCCGCGACCCGACCCCGGATTAAGCGGATGAGAATGGAATGGATGGAATTGAATGCAGAATCTCTAGTTTGGTTCTCAAATCCACACTATGAGCCTTTATACCTTCAGCTTTGATACGGCTGTTGTTTGATCTCATCCCCTGACTCTTCTTTTTTTCTTCTTACATTGTGGGCTTTTACATTTCTCCTGTAAAAAGGGGCCAGCATGTGCTCCCGCTGTAATTTCAAGCTTATTAAAAAAGAGTGATGAAACTGAGGGAGAAGTATTAAAGGGTAGAATTAGCATGTGGAGACAATCCACTGTGAAATTACTGCAGACGAGGGCGGCTGAAGTTGCCTTCCAATGTGCACTGTGTCAAACAGATTCACTGTGTTTACCTGTTTCCCCAAAGCCTTAATTAACCCATCGCTCACTTCTTAACCCATTGTAATCATCATCCAATCAGACAAGCCATCAATGTGCATGTGTAATTGTGAAAAATCATTTAATTTTGACTTGCTAATTATTCTGCAAATAATTCTTGGGGCAATCTGAGCACTAAATCTACCATATCATATTTTTAACTAAAGTGATTTTCATCATTTTGAAATAGAGAGAAATCTATTCCTCTTACAAGTTCACACGCATCACACATCACGCTACCAGCTGTGCTTGCTAATGCGCTTGGCAAACTGCCCCCAGAGGAGCTGTGCTTTAGTATAGGCGTTTTACTTTCAGGGTGGTGAATGCCAGCCTGGGGGCAGGTTGTACACTCACATTTTTTATTATTTTCGTTCATGTTTGATGCTTTAATGACTCCTTAAATTTCACTTTGCTCAAGTGACTCATTCAATGAACATCATATCTTGGACCAGCTTGAAGTGATAACTCGATACAGTATGTTACCAGCCCTGCATACTTTTCAGCATATTGATATCTATAACAACTTATTCCACCTTAACATTGATTGTTAATGTAATGTCATTGTGTGAGGTGCTTAATTTATACCATCAATTCATTAATTTTATCTATGAAATTAAGGACCACAGCAGGACTTTATATCATTTATTTAAAGTAATAGAAATTTCACAGAATATAACAGAAAACAATGATCTGAAGCTAAGATCTAAAAACAGATGGAGAGCATTTAACATGTCAGCAATGCAATGTATTATTGTTCTGTTGTTACTGAATTACAAGAAATACAAATAATATGTGTCTCAAAAAAAATATTTTGTAGATTTGATGTTGGGCTAAGGTACTATCTTAGTGTTTTGATCACCTGCATATTTGGATTATAATATATTTTAATAACATTGGTAGATTCCTTCCATGTTGAATATGTTGTTATTGAAAATCAAAACATTGCTTGGTTTGGAGATGTCATCTTTAATTACCTCTCTACGCCAAACGCCAACATGAGACTATCTTTAATAGAACCTTGAAGAAAGAAATAAAGAAAGAAATGTACACTTGTATTGATCCACAGTGGGTACATTCTCCTCTGTATTTGACCCATCCTTAGTAATTAAGGAGCCGTGTGCTGCAGTGAAGCTGCCAGGGAGCAGCTGGGGGTTCAGTGTCTTGCTCAAAATGCAACTATGGGGAGGGCGAGTATCGAACCGGGTACCCTGTGGTCACGGGACGATCACAGAACAAAACAAAACAGGGTATTTACAGTAAAGTGCTCTGACAAAAGAAAGCTCTGATTCCTTTTTTTTCAATAATAGAAAAGTTTATTCACATGCTTAAAATATACAAAAGCTCATCACTTACAGTGTAATATAAAGTAACACAATTCAGAGCATAGAGAAAGCCTAGCACTGAGTTTATAGACGAGGAGCTTCCTGTTAGATTTCATACTATGTCTCCATCCCTTCATTTACATGAGTAGGCTTTAAGAGTTTGGACCGTTGCTGTTCAACTGAATGACTACTTGATTGAATATGATATTAATCTCACAAAATGCATTGGAATATCCCTGAGGGCCGATGAGAAAAGTGCTCTGTAATTCTGCTCATGTGCCAGTAAAGGACATCAGAAGCTGACAGCCTTGCACTCCCCACCTCACTTCACTGTGACTGTCACTCCACTGCCATCAAGGTTTTATATTCTCATGGAAGCAGAATATCACACTCCTGATATGTACAGCCAGCCATTGCAGATGTATAGTGAGATAAATGGTTTATGTGGCCCCACACTAAAGGGCTTTTCGCCAGATTTGGGGTCAGATTTGCCCCTCCCCATAGTTGTGAGGGTGTTCCTGATTCGAGGCTGCTCTGCACAGATTATCTGCCCAAATGATGTAGTTTGGCGGTTTCCAAAACATCATGTTTTTGTTACCAATTGGATTTGAGTCTTCACTTTAATAAGACCTTAATCATATTGGTCTTTTCCATCTGGTCAGCGCGTGGAAACATTCTTCCTTCAGCAGATGCACGTGAAAACATCCTTCTCGTGTCCATCACAGTGAAAGAACAATAAACAAAAAAAAACTTTTTTTATTATTTATGTCAGTGACCGTGTTTACATGCATTCGAATAACTGGCTTAGTCGAACTGAAATCGAATTATCCATTTCATGTAAACACCTTTGTTCGACTATGTGCGGTCCGACTACGATCCGATTAACACCCCTGGATAACTCGATCCGATCCGGTTGATAATCCGACTATGCATGTAACGGTGAATTGGATTAGGAACCGGACTTTGCGTCTTTGCGCATGCGCACGCAAGCGGAAATGGTTGTATCACCACGAGTTGTAATGAAAACAGCGCCACCTGTCGTATCGGAGGTGAGATGCGTTTGGCCAATGATTCAAATTACTCACTGCCATGTATAATGGGATAATAGCAAATCACCCAAAAGATAGCATAGTCCGACTAAAGCAAGATTTGAATTATACCATCATGTAAACGCACTGAGTGAAAGAACAATAAACAAAACCCTTTTTTTATTATGTATGTCACTTATTGGTAAATGGAATGTACAAGTATAAGGTTCTTCTCGTCTTTAACACCACATGTCATCATTAACCCATTCACACCCATTCATATGTGGACGCGAGGAGCTGCTCTGCATGGAGCCATGTGGGAGCTATCAGGACCCTAACTCACCATCCATACGCTTCAGACACAGCTTGTGGAAGCAACGTGGGGTTAAGTGCCTTGCCCAAGGATACATTAACGTGGACTAGCGGAGTCGGGGATCAAACTGCCGATCCTCTGATTGAAGGACGAAGACCCTGCTCTATCTGATCCACAGTAGCCCACACAATAAACAGTCAGCATTACAGCTGAGAAAAAATAACTTCAGGTATGTATTACTTGTATTCTAATGTAATTATCTGCTTCATGATTGAGCTGGTGGGCTTTGAATATATTGGAACAAATTACCGGACAGCATTTGTAGTACAATATGGATTGGTTGTACATGGTATCACTATTTCTTTGGTAAAATATAACTAGCAAGAATAGAATACAAAGCATTCACTTTGCAACACAAGTGTCATTTCCAAATGTGATAATCCTCATTTTTATAACTGCCATCAACTTAACTGTGTATGCATTTTGAAGACACATTTAAAAGCGGAATGTAAACTGCAAATACTGATAAAACTTCTTCTTACTTCCACATGGTTAATTGTGCGAAAAAGTGTTTACGCTCACTTGATTCGGTTTTTTACTTTTAGAAAGTCATCAAATGGAATATGGAAAGGCCTTCTCACATTCTGTTGTAGGGAACATTCAATTCAGTTTATTTTGTCCAGCCCAATATCACAAATTATAAATTTGCCTCAAAGGGCTTTACAATCTGTTCACATACGACATCCCTGTCCCAGGACCTCACATCGGATCAGGAAAAAATCCCCAAAAATAGAGAAAAAAAACCTTTCACAGGGAAAAAAGGGAAGAAAGTTTCAGGATAACAAGAGAGGATGTTCCCTCTCCAGGATGGACAGATACAATAAACATGTAACTCACATGACTAGTGAACTATTTTTGCTCTCGCTTATCCTTCCTTGAGCATTTGAATCGTGGCATTAAATTAACGCAAATTCCTGAGAACCTTTAAGTTTCCACCATTAAGGGTTAGATGGGCGAAGAACGTTGTTTGGGTTTGCGGTTCACAACCTCTACTTCTTCTGTTTACTGAAAGTTAGCGTTTGGCCAACTTCTGATGAGGCTACGCTATGATAGAAGAGTTTATTTGCTCCACAGCTTTCTTCTTTTTTGCATCATTTCAAAAGTTTAGGGTCTAACAACTCCAAAACCGAGTGATTTCTTATCATGGATCATTTAAATAAAACTAATTTCATAGTGAACACGCCACATTGTCAAAACCATACTTGAACACTGCTTTTAATGTCAACTAGTAGATGTATAACCACAAATCTAAATTGTGTCTGAAAAGACAACGCATGTTCTCTCAATCAAAATGTAATTTGAAGTCTGTCACTGACATCAGAGACAACGCTCTGGAAACGGATAAAACAGTGTGACTGTCAGTTAAGAGTTAGTGCTCATGTGAGCTCTGCTCATAAATTAGTGAGACGATGAGCATTATGCAACGTGAGTCGGGCAGAGCAAAGAGAGCAGCACTCCCGTCTGCATCGCCATAGTACCATATCACCGGGGGTCACATGGTCACCATAAAAATTGATTTTACAGCATGAATTCAACTTAGAGGTGAGACTTACAATTTTCAAATGCTTTTTGGAAAAAAAGACCAATGTGGTAAAATCCCTCAACAGTGTTTGGTTCCTGTGTGTCTGCGAGAGCGTGTTTTGCCGAGGTTCGTAAGTTAAGGACACCGGCAAGCAAGGCCTAATTATATATTCATTTAACCCTGCAACGAGACAGTGATAAGTGGGATGTGGCAAAATGAATGCCAGAGCTGTGTTTCTCCACCGGCAAATAAACCATCCACATGACTAAAGGGTAGCGATTCAATTATGACCGTAGTGGGGGAGCCTCTGGGTGGTGAAAGCCATTCAGCAGCTCGTAAATGGGACAATTTACAAGCATCAGTTCCATCTTCCTTAATCTTCAACAATTGCCAGGGAAACAGAAAACTCCCCAGCTCACACATCTGTTCATCACCCTTTGTGAAATTCTGTATTTGCCAAAAGCTACACAAGCTCAGGAACAGGAGCTAATGGTATTTAGTAACAGTGTGGTGTTGGTGCAGAGAGATACGAGGCTGGCAGTGCTTGGTAGTTAAAAACACTCGGCGCTGTATCAGTACACAGCATCACAACTCCTCCAACGTACGAGGCTCGGCATTACACGTCGATAAGGGCATCAGTAATGCAATATTTTAAGTGCAGGTTGTAAAATACCTTTCTCTGATTATCTACCCTCAAGTTCTCCTCTCCCTCTCTCCCTCTCTCCCTCTCCCCATCTTACTTTACAGCTGCTGTCAGCTGTCGTCTTGTAGTTACACAACCACCTCATAAAAAGTAAAGCAGGTTTTTCCTCATATAACCACACAAGCATAGGAATATCAGTAATGTTTGCATCCAATCTCTACAGTAAGATACTGCAGTTTACCTGACATCACACTAAATCAGATGGAATCATCTTGTCCTGGGCATGAGAACATTATATATTTTAGTCATAATTTCCTACCAGCATATGTTTACTATTACAGTATTGGACATTAGTAGCTATGATAACAAAGATGGTTTTGAATTTAAATCTGATGGTGGATGATGGTGGAATCAGGTTGTTTATGAGAACTAGTAGTTGTAGAATCCTTTGCTGTCTTAGTAAATGTTGTTCCTTTCCACATTCTACATTCAAACATGTCCACATGTTCAGTTAATATGGCCGTACACCACCACATGCAATGTTTGTCCTTCATGCTACATACCATTTAGGCAGAAGTTGATCACAATCAGTGGCTAAGGGACATAGTTCATATATCTCCTTACGAATAACATTTCTTTATTTAATTTAATATACAAATATCTGCTTCGACAAACTAAATCATCTACGAGTATCTTTCATGGTTGCGTTCCGGCCAGGCAACAACCTTCGGTTCTGATAAGTAAAACCGATGTTGAAGTGTCCTAAAGATGCATTATATCTACTGACCACCAGGGGGCGACTCCTCTGGTTGTTTAAGTCTATGGAAAATGACTCTACTTCTCTCTTGATTTATCCCCTCAGTAAATATTGTAAACATGAGTTTATGTTCTCAATCTCTAGTTTCAAGTCTTCTTCAATACATTATGATGATTTAGTAAATGATGGTCCATGTAGATTAAATTGCATCATAAAGGACGGTATGCTTTAGGGCACAGGTGTCAAACTCAAGTCGACAGCTTGAAAGACATATGCAAAAATATGTGTATTTTTCTTCTGATTTGTATGCAGCAGAGTCACACTCCTTAAGGCGTTTAATCTTTATAGAGTAATGCAGGTGTCTTAACCTTAAATTAAATGGATTTATGTTATAGTAACAGTGGAATTTGCCATATATTTTTACTTTCATATGCAGTAAATGCATGTTCAATATTTTTACACTTGAATAAACAATAATCAAATGCAAAGACAATTATTTAGCGATACTGATGTGACCAACGGTGGAAATTAGTTTGACAGCCTTAGGGCGGAGCTACAAGGTGATGGACAGGTCAAGGAGTTATCTTTAACTTCAACCCTTTCACAGTGTGTTTTCACTTCATCAAAAGATGTTGTCTTATTCAGTTTGGGGTTCTTGCTCCACCCTCTGTCACTTCTGGTTCCCGAAACTCCACAAACCCATAGGTGACTTCAACGTCCACTACATTCTTTGGTTTAGTAGCACATTACTCAGTTAAGATCGGGGATGAGTGTGTCCCGCCGTGAGCTCTGTGACTTTGTCAAATCTTTCTTCAAGGTCCTCATGGTGTTTGTGATGGAACAAAAGCATCCAGCAACTCTTTATTTTAGCTGCTGACAGATATCGAGACTCCAGTATAGTCCTCAGACCCCCTGGGTTTATTCTTTTTTTTTAAACAGTGGATTGACTGATAAATGAATGGTTGTCAAGTTGTCAACGCTGCTTATTGCTTATTCTTGAAGAAATGTCATCTGTGGCGATACAAGGATTTCCTCCTGCAGCAGTGAATGTAAATTCACCCTTTGCCCGAGAGGATTTAATAACATCATTTAATTCACAGGGGCAGCTGTTTATTATGTTGACATTCAGGATTGTTTAGAGAGCCTCCTCCACAGCATACGTACGTTGATCAGTGTGATGTGGATTGATATCAAATCATACAAATAAAAAACACATCACCCCGTGTGTTTTCGACCTTTATTTAATTAGTTGTTGTTGTGAACCGCCATTCATTCGATGGATCCAGCTGCTCCAACACATTGCCACAGTAGGCCTGGGGAAGACGTCTTTATCTTTGTTTCTGTTGATGCTGCTGCTTCACATTTCTTTCCTTCTAAAAATAAGAAGGTATTCCTATTATTGTCAAGTGTCCATTGTTTTCTCTACTTCCACATAAATCAATGTACATCTCCTTCAGGGTCTAAGCCAGGGGTCAGGAACCTTTTTGACTGGGAGAGCCATAAAAAACTAATATTTCTAAATATATTTCATTGAGAGCCATGTAGTATTTTTAACGTATAATTTTAATGTGACTTCTGGTGCTGCATGATATTAAGGGGTGTGTGTGTGTGTCAAAAGTGACATGCTGTTGGTTAGATACGATCAATAACAAACGGCTGTTTAGTTTAATAAAAGAACAAAGACGTGGTCTTTTAGAAAAGGGA
This sequence comes from Liparis tanakae, assembly GCA_036178185.1. Taxonomy (NCBI): domain Eukaryota; kingdom Metazoa; phylum Chordata; class Actinopteri; order Perciformes; family Liparidae; genus Liparis; species Liparis tanakae. The sequence goes on from CM070088.1 coordinate 16,009,490, forward strand.
CCTTACATTACTTCTGTAATCTGGCGCGATAGAGAAAAGAAAAGAAAAAAATGTCTATTCATAATTGTCTGGGAGCCATATGCCGTCACCGGAATAGCCATAGGTTCCCGACCCTATAATCTAAGCGCAATTATCAAGTAAATAGTGAGAAAAAGGATCCTTAATGGATGAATCTTTTTATTTTACAATGTGGATGCATTTACTTTACTCTCCTGTCTCGCTGTCATATGTAAAACAATACGTTACAGTCTGAGAGAGACAATAGCTGAAAGCAGCAGCTGAAAAAAAACAAATCATATCCCAGTGGAATATTCGTTGTGCGTTACCTTTAAATACCGCAGCACAATCTGGTATTAGTCGTTGAAGAGTGTGATGGTTTTCCCTGGGAGGGAGCCACACTCTGGTGTGTGTCTGCAAGTGATTGAGTGCAACGTGTCAACATGCACAGCTTCCTCCCCCACTGTAACAAATGCTTTGTCATTTCTGAGGTGTCATCGACCTTTTCGGGCTTCATTTCTCCACTTGCTTTGCATTTAGCACAGTTAGCTGTCACAGGAAGCCAAACCTGAAGGCGCTTCCTGTCAGCTGCTCCGCAGTCAGCCGTCACTGTCTGGATGGAGCGGAGTGAAGTGAGGAGCTCTTCATCACTCGCTGCAGGATGCAACAGAACTACAGCTCGGGAAAACTATTCTGGAGTGAAGACGCAGGATGAGCACGTCGGAATTCTGCTCTTGGCTTCAACAAAATGCTTTTATTGATATTGAAACACGTGTTTGCGTTGTTTGACGGGGCTCACCGAACCCCCCTACAGGCCGTGGACAGAAATACATTCAGGGATTTAATACACAACTAATGATTTATTGTTATTATTAAATATACTGCATTAGTTTAGTCTTCTTACTGATATAACTGCTAACATTAGTGGTGTTCTTTTCACTTATTTTGAATAACATTGGATGATGTCTGTCCACATAACAAAAACACGTACCTATCAGACTGGAGACGAAAACAAATGTAGGATAACAGTTCCTATCTTCCTTCATTTGTGCTTTTTAAATAGAAACCACTTTATGTGTTGTTGTTTTCACTATAAATGACATACAGAGCTGTTTATTGCCAAGTGCGTTACACATACAAGGCATTTTACTTGATGATAAGGTGGATAACAACAAACAAAACACTGTGCGGATGTGCTCACAAACATGAGACATCACTTAAAATGAGACTTTTTTTTTTACAATTTCAACAACAAATATTGTAAGCAAACAAACAAATAGCATTACTTAGCGATCTTCCTCCTGCCAGCTGCTGCCTTATTTAAGTTTAATTGGAAAGAGGATATCCATACACGATACCCGCTGGTCAGTGTGTCCAACACTTTCAACGTGGGCTGCAGGAATGAATAGAAACCTTTGCATCCAATAATAGTTGAGATTCAAGCGGTGTGGCGCTTTGTGGCAAGTTATGACTTCCCTGTAGGAAACAATGCAATCAAATAGATTTTATCACTTGACACTGGATGGCGAAGCATTCAGGTTCTAATTTATAACCAGTGGTGCCGGGTCGCCTCGGCCCCTGGGCCAGACCCCCGGACCGAAATTTTTGTTTTAGATCTTGTCACCTTTGTAGATTTTGAAACTCAATGGAAATATTAATAAGAGTAGTTCAACTCCTCTGCATGTGTGACGAGTGTGGAGGAAAGAGAGTCAGCCAATAACAGGGTTCGTATGGTCATGGAAAACCTGGAAAAGTCATGGAATTTCAAAATGGTTATTTCCAGGCCTGGAAAAGTCATGGGAAAAACTTGAATCGTATAAGTTTTGGAAAAGTCATGGAAATTTGTTATAATGTTTTTTAAAGAAAGACGCTTAAAATATAAGCCGGCGTACGCTCTCAATCCGCAACATTTTCTAAAATGTTCTGGTAAATACCGAGATTTCAGTTTGGTCATGGAAATTTGGTTAAAAGTCATGGAAATCAATTGGTCAAATTGTGTAAGAACCCTGCATTAATACAACGGTGAACGTCCAGCGTGAGATACTTCTTAAACGTCACTAAAGCACTGAATAAAACCCGTTGTGTGTAGTCCAGAGACGGGGGTTAAGCCTAAAGTCCCAGCAGAGTCATAGTCATCAGGCAGCAGCAGGAACAGTGAGCAGCACGTCGTCATGGCAGCAGTCCAGCTGATGGAATTAACAGAAGCCATGCAGTGTCGTTGAAGTCTATTTGTTGTACGACTTTTTCCAATGCCCACGAGATGGGAGGCGAAGACGCGTTTTACCGAAAGGGTAACCGTCATAATCGTAAAAAGAATAATATCATGAGGTTCACTGCGAGGACAGACAACCTTATCATTGTTTGTTACTGAGGTAAACGTGACAATAAATAGTGATAAGGATAATGGGATGTGTCGCCCATCCATGGGACAAACCCTTTTCATTATATTATCTTACTTTAGTTTGAATACTTCTTTAATAAGCAAGGGGAAAGGAAACATACGCAGACTGTGAGAAGGTTAAAGAGAGTAATACATCATTGTCACATCATTTTGAGATAGGGCTGTAATTACCATAAACAAACAGCGCCGTCTCTCAGAGGAGTGGCAGGCTTCATGTGTATTTCATAGTGTGCTCCACCAAGTCCGATTTTTCCGGACCAGGACCAGATGCATCGGTTTCCAGCACAGCAGAAACAGCAGCATGGAGCTGGTTCTTCAGCACGACCGGCAGAACTCCGGCTAACGGAAGACGTTGATGATGGAAATCACAAAGGTTTATGAAAAATGAGAGGCATTGTATATTATAGTATATATATATATATATATATATATATATATATATACAATAATAATTTATATATAATAATAAAATATATATATATATATATATATATATATATATATATATATATTATATATAAATAATGTTCAACTCGTACAAAATATCGTATGCACATTTGTAAAACAAATCTCTATTTGGTAAAAATATATTATAATACACAACAACAACATGTAGGATTGATTCTGGACCTTGCATGAGATTTAGTCCACTTATGACAACCTTTTGTTTTTCGACTCCTCACCCCGGTGCACACTATCATCCGTCTGCACGCTTTGGCCCTCTGGACCGTCCCTGTCTCAACCTCAGTGGCCAGAACAACAGCTTTCTCTTCATGCTGGATCCAATGACCCCGAGGCGCTGAGTGTAACCTCCATCCATATCATAATCAATTCTTCACGGGGGAGAGCAGTGCCCCGGGAAACGTGGGATATGGAGTTCAGATAAATGTTGGCTTTTACTTAGCGGGGGACACAAAACACAATGACAAATTGTTCACCTCTCAAAGGGCAAAGCTCTGGCATATTGAAAAGAGATCAAGAAATGACTCATGTTTAAAATTTAAATGTAACTGCCAATTGTTGAGCTTCTGCTTGGCAACGTGATTCACGGAGGAACAGCTGCTCCTCCGTTGCACTGGTTAAATGAGTAACAGCCACTCTGGATGAATTTAATCAGCGTCGCATGCATCACTAGGCTTAAATGAACTCCTCGCAGCTCAGGTCTCAGTTTCCCACAGTTACTTCTTGAGAATGACAAACTGTTTATGCAAAAAGACGTGCGCAGAGAAGCCATAACGCACGGCTCAAAGCCAAATGCAAAATGAGCATCCGGAGTGGCAGATTGTACGCTACTTGATACAAAAAGGAGAGAGTCCCAGCCGAAAGGACAGCGGCCGTCGTTTTCTGTGATGAAACGAAGTGACCATATATGGACGGGACACCTGAGCCCTGCTGATGGGACAGTACGGGTGTGTTTAACAGCTTCTCTCAGGGTGCCGAGCCATTTAGATATTCCCGGCTGTATTTCAGTTTCCATAAAAATGGATGTAATGCTTTAATGGCGCTCGCGGCATTGAAAGAAGACATTTAGGAAATTGAACAGCAACTGCGTTCCTGTTTTTCTCGGCGATCCAAACAATACCCCGACAACAGCTTTCATAGGGACTATTTAAATGAGATGGTTCAAGGTGCTGAGCACCACCTCCTTTTTATTGGTGTGGAGGCAGAAATGTCCTATAAAATGGCTTGATAGCAGAAGATATTTCTTTGTGGTGATTTGGGCGAATCACTCTTTAATTAAAAAGGTCCAGATTGTCGGTAGCATCAGGCTGCTCCTCCTCATCATTAATGTGCAATGTGGCACATGCGCGGCCCTCGGCTCTGTGATGAGGCATGATGACATTACCTACTATTATTTGCCACTTGTTTCATTCCGCCACCGCCACAGTCGACATGTTTGTATCAACATTTTCCGGATAAAGTAACCAATAAAGTGAAGTTCTTCACCCACTCCACAGAGCCGCCCACTTCTTTTGGTCGCCCGTCTGGGCATCTGTGGGCTTCCTTTTGATTCTCCTACTAATGGAACAAGCTGGTGAAAGAGAAATAGATACACACACACTCTCCCACAACCCGACATGTTTATTCTTTGGGAGTTTTGTTTACCTGCCCCAGATACCAGTGCTCCTCTCCCTCGGCTTTTAGCTCCACTTAACTCTGAATCGATGTTCATCAGCTGGGGCCATGGGTGACTGTAAAGGCCTGACAATTGTGCTTTATTGATTAGCACCCACCCAGACTCATTTAAACTGCATATGGCATTATCAATAGCTGGTACTGACCCAGATTGTGTATTACTATGCAGAGAGTGTTTGTCAAGGAAAGTGGATCGGCGGAGCAGTGTGTGAGACAGCTGAATGCTGGGTAATTACAACAGAGAGTTTTGGAATCCCTGACCATACCGTTTGCCAACAGGCCTTTTGTTTGTGTGTTTGCTTGTTTGTTTGTTGGTTTGTTGGAACTCTCCCTCCATGGTGGACTTCTGGGTAATGAGGTTGTGATGTAAAACACCATTATGAATGTGGTCCAGCAGCATTTTATTATCCTTTATGTGTTTATTACTAAGTCATGCATGGGCTTCTCATGACAATGAGGTGGTCAATACATTGCAAATCATATTTAGATGTTGTAGGTTACGGAACTAGGAATAGGCAGAGATATTACTAGTTTGCTGTTATGCCATCTATAGGTAATTGAATTGTTGGGAAGTTTGTTTATTGAGATGATAAAACACCACCCCTGTGTAGGTAGGAACAAATGTCGATAGATGAAGGAATGGATGGTCTTTATTGTTCCCAAAGGAAAATATGTTCTGCTCTGGTGAGTAGCGTACTAACAGACAATACTTTCATCACATAACAACACACACTGCTGTAAAAAAACCTGATGAGGGTTTTTTCTATATATTTGTTCTATTTTGTTCTGCTCCGATGTGAGGTCCAGGGACAGGGGGATGCTGTATGTGTACAGATTGTAAATCCCTCTGAGGCACATTTTTAATTTGTGGTATTGGGCTATACAAAATACACTGAATTGAATTGATAATTAAAAGAAAAGCAATGCCTTCTATACTGTGTGTGTGTGTGTGTGTGTGTTTGTGTGTGTGCATGTGTGTGTTCCTGCACATGTGCCTGCGTGAGGATTGTTAGCACAGTATGTTTACTTCTTCCAGGCAGCCGGGTTCCAGGGGACCGTGTTTGTTGAGTAACCGTGAGCAGGGGAGATGGAGCTGGACCTCCTCTGTTTGTGTTCAATACGGCATCTCTCAAAGCAGGTGTCGAGGTTGTAGAGTCGAGTGCTCCTCACGCCACCAGCACAGTGTCTCTGCTTGCCCCTCAAAAAGCCGCTGGAGGAATCTGCACACGTCACTGAAATGCTCGTCCTGTCTGTGAGCCCCTCAGGTCGCTGGGATATAGTGACAATAGGACTGGGAAAATCATGAGGAGGTGATAGAAGAGGCGGTCTTAGATGTTAGTGCTGTTGCATTGTATTATATTTATAAAACGTCTGGCAGTTCACTTAAATATTGTATTTTGTAAGGCTAGGACTCTGATGATCACTAAGGTGAGCTGTTAACCTGGTTGGTTGGCTACCAACAGTGTTTGAGGATATAGGAATGCTCTCACAATAATGTCTGTATGAATGAGTTTCTGAGCGCCAAGGTCGGAGGTGCTTACAGGTAGTTTCTGTAAAGATCTACATGGGAAGTTTGAGTGATAGCAGAATGATAGATGGCAATTATCACGGTGAATTTTTCGATCTAAAGGCTCGACATTGCTCATTATCCTCTTTAAACGTTACACTATCATTCATACGGTGGCTCATTGTGCTCATTTTAATGCTTTCATAGTAATCTGTTCTTCCTCATCTCTCTCAAGTCTCTCCGGATGATTTACAGTTGGAAAGGTGAACAGAAATTAAAACGAGGTCACAGAAGTGATTACTGAGTGATAACGACTTCTCCAATCTATAATAATGCTCCTACTCTATCAATAGCTTTTATGCTACTTTGCCTCTCCAGAAATGATATTTTGGCATCCAGAGACATTTGCATGTACTAAAGGCTAGCTGGTGTATCATTCTTCAGCGTTTAGTTACATCGTATGAATGCTTCAGGCATTGTGTTGTGTCACCTTTACAACACTTGAGTTTATAGATAATCTTTGCACGGTCAAATGAAGAAGTTTGTTCCTCACCTTTGTATTCTTTTGTTGTCTGACATTCACACATCAGAAGATCTGAATGGAAATTGTGATTTTCTCAAATGCATCACAGATGTTTAACTGAAAGTTTATATTCCAGAGTATATGTTTGACAATAACTGAGAAGTAAAGAACTGTACAATCTTAATGACCTCTTGTCAGATTATATATCTGCATTTAGAGAATAAGGCGTTAACATTCTGCTTTCCCCTTTTCATTTCCCTTTTAGTTGTTAAACTCATCTTATTCTGCTGCATCTGACATGATCACATGTAGTGCATCTATTTTAGTACATTACTCCAGCTCTTTATTAATGTTATATGATGTGTGCACTAGGCAGCATTTTTCAAAACCAATTAATCCTTTTCTTTATGGAAACACACAATTACTGGACGTGTTACTGGATTTAGAAAGCACACGAAGAATGAAGGAATATCTTTTGTAAAGAAATCATACAAATCGTTGAAGATATAGTGCAGAATTAGTAACCATGGAAACATTTACCATTTGAAATTGACTTCATTAGCTGCAATGTTTGCGGCTTAAAAGTGATTTGAAATGTTCTCCCCTCCCACAGTGCATCAGGAGGTGTACCTTATGTCACTAACAGGAAATTGCATAACTTACAGAGTACATGAGCGAGAGAGAGAGAGAGAGAGCGAGAGAGAGAAGAGAGTCCTTGACAGAACCTTCACATATGTATCTGTTGTGAGGCAGACTTTACTCTCACCTCATATCAAAGCTATCTGGCAGTAAGAAGCCACACTGTAGACATAGTATGAAAATAAATATCACACACACAGATGAACGCTTGCAACAAATGCCGCATGTGACATTATTTAATAAGAAGAAGAATGATTTGGCATTGAAAGCAGTTATTTATCAAAACAAGCTTTCACTCTCATGCAATGTGTTCGAGCTGCATAATGGAGAAGCACTAGTCACAAGAATGCCGTCTGGAGGGAAAATATGTAACCGAGAGATGCATATTTGGTGAAACATTTGGTTTCCTTACAAACAAATGTACTAAATATGAAAGCAACGCCTTGACATATTGATGTGAGATTAGCAGGAAACCAGCGCTGTTTCTCCATTATGGAGATAACTCTGTACACAACAGGCACCTTTTCTATTTCGCTCTGAAGCTTCGTTGATACTTTATTCTCGCGCTTGGCTCCGGAGCGGGAGCTTCCGCCTCTGGCATGAACGGAGGCGTTTATACTCTTTGCGATGGATACTGCATTATTCCCAGAAGCGCCAGAGGGCGAACACACACAATTAACTGTGAGGAATCAAAAAGACAACGAGTGTAACTCATCGATATGCCCACTGACTGTAGGTGGAACCAGCAAAAAGCCATAAATCAACCTCCACGATGCAGAGGAGAAATTGTAATTATCTGTAAGCTCATATCTCATATTCATGGTCTACTTTATTACCTTTGCACAAGCCCCGTAAAGAAAGAAGTATAGTATGTCAAGCATTATAAAGAAACAAAGGTTGGATATCCTGTAAACTATTGGATTTGGCTGTTTTAAGACCTCCTGTTTCTAAAGCATTCGAAAATGAATTGGTCTTCTTTCTATATAGTTCCGAGACATATGTATGTGTATGTGTGTGTATTCATCAGCAAACTATTTGTGAGTCTAACAATTGCATGCGGCAAGTTACAAAAAAGTATTCTGATTATGACCATAGGGATTGTGCTGGGATTGTGACTATAAAATTGTTCTATAGTCACAACTTTCAGTTGCGAGTAACTGATATACTGCACTTTATACTCTTTTTACTGTGACTGAGTTTAAACCAGACAAAACTGTTTACATGTATGTATGCGTGTATGTATGTACATTTTAATGCATATACACTGTATATGTCGAAGCTACTGCTGCGCCTCCAATCAGTGTGTATTGAAAAGAGGCAATCAACTAACTTCCTGTTCAATTCAATTCAATTCAGTTTTACAATCTGTAAACATACAACATCTCTTTCCCAGAACCTCACATCGGAACAGGAAAAACTAGAAAAAAACTAGAAGAAATAGATAAAAACCTTTCATGTGTACAGAAATAATCATTACAGAGTTACAACACATTCAATTCATATGACAAAAATGTATGAATAATATGTAGTAGGCATGCACCATGATCCAGACCTTAACAATCCATGACACAGTAGGAGGTAGAAAGGAGCATCAGCAGGGCCATGGCATCAGACCCAGCCAGGTCCAATGGACCCTATGAGACGTGAAGTCAGAAGGACTCTGGGGAGGAAGCCGAGTTAATAATGTGGAGGGGAGAGATGAAAATGCATACATAAGTAGAGAGAGAAGAGCAGATAGGTGCTCAGTGTATTCTAAAACGTAAATGAGGTGACTGTGTCTGCCTCCCGGACTGAAGGTAGAAGCTTTTTCCATAAAAGAGGAGCTTGATAACTAAAGGCTCTGACTTCCATCCTACTTTTTAAGACTTTAGAAACCACAAAGTAGCCCCGCATTTAGTGAGCGCAGCTCTCTAGTGGAGCAATCTGGTACTACACGCTAATTAAGATATGATGGAGCATCACCAATCAAGGCTTTGTAGGTTAAGATAATAATTTTAAAAGTGATTCTTGATTTTACAGGGAGTCAGTGCAGAGCAGCTAGTGCAGGAGTAATGTGATCTCTTTTCTTAGTTTTATTGAGTACACAAGCTGCAGCATTCTGGATCAACTGGAGGGACCTAAGAGACTTATTAGAGCAGCCTGATAATAAGGAGTTGCAGTAATCCAGCCTCGAAGTAAAGAACGCGTGAACCAGTTTTTCTGCAACTTTTTGAGATAACATTTTTGAAATATTCCGTAGATGAATAAAAGCAGTCCGTAAGCCTTGCTTCACGTGGGAGTTAAAGGACAAGTCCCGATCAAAGATAACGCCGAGATCCTTCACAGTGGACTGGTGTTGGATGCCAGGGCAATGCCATCTACAGAAACCACATCACCAGATGATTGATCACTGAGGTGTTCAGGGCCGTGTAAAATAACTTCCGTTTTATCAGAGTTTAACATCAAGAAGTTGCAGGTCATCCATGTTTTTATGTTTACAGGACATACTTGAATTTTGGCCAGTGTCGTTTCTAGAGCACCTCTATCACAGAGTTGTTGTGGCTTTTCAAAATGGCCTACGTCTTTTGAATTTCTAATTAACATTCTCCGGAGAACACCCCCCAGAAAAGGGTTCTCGGGCACTACATATTAGACTAGCAGACAGTTATGTACAGTCGGTGTCCAGCGGCCAGTTCAGGATGTCAGGTGTGAAAAAGCAATTTAAAGTTTTGCTATGAAAACTGTTTATTGGACTCCGTCCATCCATCCATTTCCATCCTCTTATCCGGGGGCCAGGTTGTGGGGGTGGAAGGAGGAGGGGGGGGGGGGGGGTAGCAGGATGAGCAAAGTATTCCAGGAGTCCCTCTTCCCCAGCTACGTTGTCCAGCCCTGCCGAGGGAATCCCAAGGTGTTCCCAGGCCAGACGAGATATATAACCTCACACCCAGAACACGTTGGTGTTTATTGGACCCGGATCCGATAATTCATAAACAACGCCCCTAGCGTTTAGAGCGACCGTTGAATCCCAGTGAGTGGACACGCGGTGAGTTTCTCCCTAAGTGTGTAGTCGGTTATGATTGAGTGATGTAGCTGGCTGCATAGGAGCATCACACAGAGAGATAGTTACTTGACTGACTTTTTTTCATTTTTGAAGATGTTCACACTGAATTTGTCTTCAATCCGTGATTGTGTAGTGATGTCGCCTTGCTTTATCTCTCCGTTATCAGTTTAGCAATATATACTGGGTTATAGTTACGCCTTTAATTAATATTTGGTTTGAACTAGTTTGGCTTCCATTAGTGAACTCGTAGTAACTTGTATCGCTTTTTAAATAAATCATTGCTTCTAACACAATGACAGCAATGAGAGGGTTGAAGGAAACACACTCCTTCCTGTAAAGTGTGTGTGTGGTATCTTTGATGACCAAGCGTACGTTTTCTCTTATATTTTAATATTTATTTGATGTTAAATATTTAATTGAAGTCGTTTCTTTCATCCTCTGTGATGTCTGACACAGATAAGTAGATAAATCATTAATATTCCACTTTCTTTCAGTGTGGTATCTTCCCCGCAGTCATGCCCTGCTGCTCTCTCTCTCCCCACTGTGAAGGACACACACTGTGGTACTTGAGATGAGTACGCAGCCTTTGCCCTTCTGTCTCCTCAACCCCGCTGATTTTCAAATGGAAATCAGCAGACCAGCGATAGATTGGCGAAGGGCCTCTGACCCTGACATCCGACCCGGTTGACCCAATTAACATGTCAGATCGGCAAAAGTCAGTTGAACGAACCGATTCGATGAAAGTCTGCCATGAAGGGATTCTTTTTTTTGTATCGGGCCTGAAACTCAAAGATGCTATATTCCGACGGTTGTGAAGCAAAGAAACTTTCCCGAGATTTAGCAGTGGAGTTAGTTAACCTTGTCCAGAGTCAGTCCTTTGCCACACTTCCACGCTGGCCCTAAGTGATGGGCCTCTCATAGCAGCCAATTAGGCTGTGTCGTTCCTCGAGGTGCACAGGCCCCGTTTGATAGATCATGCACCACAAGCATGTAGAGGGAGAGGCAGTCAAGCAAGCTCTTAGGTCAGCTCCATCCAACATACAGCAACCCCCTCTATCAGTCAGCCAAGGCTGTGTGATCAATGGGGAGGAAAGTGTGAAGGTATTATTTATAGGATCACCACACCATTAGACCCAACTATCCACTTAGCCTTTGCCACTGACTGTTTCTGTGTACCAGACCAGAGAGAATTTGAGATTGAGGATGGCTAGCCAGCCCATATTGTTGGAATCGTTTTTTCCATTTATCTCCATCCACACTAAATGTACTCTGGGCTCCGGTGCCCATGATACAGCCAACACACCTGGATGTGGAGCCAGGCAACAGCACACCGTTTACAAACCACACTTTGTAGACCCAATACAAATGTCGAGAGCTAACAAGTATTTTATTTTTTTGCAATGCTGTAAATTGCATTTCGGAAGGTTGCATTGTTTCGTAACAGCGGTTGCTTTCATGTTCATTATTTTGAAGAGTTGAACATTAAATTGTGATTTTTTGGTATAATCTGTATTTTTGGCAAATTTAAGAAATGTGGACTCAAGAAAGTTGAGAAGTTAAAAGTACATGGATTACGTCAAAGTATGGGTTTGTTATACTGTAATATTACAACATAATACATACTCTATTGTACAATACAATAGTTAAATAAATGCACCACTCCATTTGTAGAGCATTTGTGAAATGGCGATGGCGCTTGATGGCAGCCTCGATTTTTCGCTCTCATGTTTTTCTTGTTTTTTCTTCAGTTTTGCCTGTTTGTTTGTGCTTTTAGCTCTGTGGTTGCTCTCACTGGAGCGTGAGCTTTAATTACCGTTGACCACTCAACAAACCACTCAACAAACTTTTTATACCGAACTCAGGAATACTGATTAAACCAGCTAGCCCAGGACTAGCCTTAGTTAGCCCCAGGCTTCCGTTTTTTGGCCCATCCTGCCTTTTTCTGAACGGCTGATCTTCTAATCCCTGGCTGCCTCGTCGCTAGCCAGCACAAGCCCACCGGTCTCACCCGCCGTGATCTATCCGTTCTGGCGCGGTGAACAGACCTGGGTTGGTCTCGCTAGCCACCACCTTCATTTCCCGGACCGGATCGTCAGGCTGGTAAAACCCTCCAGGCTGTCACCCACTCTCACCGGATTGCTGGCGTCTTCCCGCTGGAATGCTGGGGATCATCTCACTCATTCTCCAGGGCTGCACATCGCTTCTCGTCTCGCAGCCGGCCGGCTCTTGGACACAGGCTAGTGCTAGCTTAACGCTCGTAGTCCCCTCCATGTCGCCGCTGTACTCCGTGTCCGATCTTCGCGGCTTCAATAACCACCTGCGCCCGGACTGCTGTCGTTCTACAACAGCATGGCATACATCGCCAAAGCCATCCTCCACACAGAGGATCTGGCCGCATGTCCAACTACAACTCCACGTCCCGAAACTCCATCCCATCACTATGGTCCTGTCGCAACCGTACTTCCTCATTTCGCCACCACAACAACCAGCACGTGAATCTGTCCAATCTCCGTCCCCTTCCTCAGTCATCACAGCCTATCACAATACACCGTCACCTGAAACTGGCCCTGCTCAACACCCGTTCACTCAACAACAACAAAAGCCTCATTCTGAATGAATTCATAATGGACACTAATCTGGATTGTCTCTGCCTCACTGAAACATGGCATAAACCCCTGGACTATTTCTCCCTCAACCAGACCGCTCCACCAGGATTCACGTACATTGATAAAGCACGGTCTGAGGGGCAGGGTGGTGGTGTCGCTGCTGTCTACCGGGAGGACATTAAAACAACAACCATTCCCATTCCTGCTATCAACTCTTTCGAACATCTCACATTCAAACTCTCTGGTCCCACTCCTTTAGTTATTGCTGTTATCTACCGCCCCCCCAAGCCATACCCCTCCTTTTTCTCTGACTTCTCAGATTTTCTGACACAGCTCTCTTCAATCTCACCCACCATTCTCCTATTAGGGGATTTTAACATCCATATTGATAATGCTGAATGTAAATCTGCCACTGAACTCCTGGAACTGCTGCAATGCTTTAATTTCACACAACATATTGACTTCCCCACACACAACCGTGGTCACATCCTGGACCTGGTCTGCTCCACTGGTCTCACAATACCTCATCTCTCCAGCCTCAACCTAAATGTCTCCGACCATCTGGCTATCACCATGGATATTGACATCCCTATCCCCTTACCAAAGGCCAAACGCAATATATCATTCAGGAATATCAAAACCATCTCCCCCGTAACTCTTTCAGTCTCTCTTGCTAGTACCATGTCTTCCCCCCCCTCCCCCGCTGTCTGATAATCCGTCTGTTCTGGTAAACTACTATAATAACACTCTCTCCTCCTGTCTTGATCAGTTAGCTCCCATTACAACCAGAACGGTCTCCTTCAAACACTCTGCTCCCTGGTACACTCCTGAACTCCGCCAAATGAAATCCCGTAAGCGCCAGCTTGAAAGACTCTGCAAAAAAACCTCTAACCCTAAGGCTCTCTTCTCAACAATAAACAAACTTCTCAAACCCAAAGACAACACCTCCAAAACGACGACTTGACAAATGCAATTCTTTCCTCTCGTTTTTCAATACTAAAATTGACATAATCTACGGCAACTTGAACACTTCCCCCGCTAAATCCATCTCTCCACCTGCTCTCCCCATATTCACCATACCGCCCCTCTCTAAATTCTCCCCTGTGACCCCGTCGGAGCTCACTTCAGTCATAAAAGGAATGAGAAGCACTACCTGTAGCCTGGACCCCATCCCATCTACTATCGCCAAGGAATGTTTCCCAGCCATTGCACCACTCATCACTACAATAATTAACTCATCCCTCAACACTGGCTCAGTCCCCGACACACTTAAACTGGCTGCTGTCACCCCCATCCTCAAAAAAGCTGGACTCGACCTCGAGACCATGAGCAATTTCCGGCCCATTTCAAATCTTCCCTTCCTAACAAAAATACTGGAACGTGTCGTCGCTGCACAACTCAAATCCCACCTCACCTCCAATGATCTGTTCGAGCCATTTCAATCTGGTTTCCGGTCACAGCACAGCACTGAAACAGCACTTCTGAAAGTCACCAATGACCTCTTCATCTCCTCAGACTCCGGTCACCTCAACATCCTCATCCTCCTGGATCTCACTGCAGCCTTCGACACCATAAACCACAGCATCCTTCTCTCCTGCCTCAAAACGTCCCTCAACATCACTGGATCTGCTCTATCCTGGCTCAAATCATATCTAGCAAACAGATCTAGCAAACAATTCATCAATATCAACAACTGCACCTCCTCCACTGCTCCTCTGTCTCAGGGCGTCCCTCAGGGTTCAGTGCTTGGTCCACTTCTCTTCATTCTCTATCTGCTACCTCTTGGACATATCATACGCCAACACGGTCTCATGTTCCACTGCTATGCCGACGATGTCCAGCTCTACATCTCCACAAAGGCCATCACCACTGCCACTCACACTACCCTAACCCACTGCCTCACTGACATCAAATCCTGGATGAACACCAACTTTCTAAAATTCAACTGTGATAAAACTGACATGCTCATCATCGGTCCCAAATCTCTCACCAAAACCAGTCATACCTTCAGCCTCACCATGGACAACTCCACTCTGTCTCCATCCCCACACATCCGCAACCTCGGAGTCATGTCAGACAGCAACCTCTCCTTCGAACACCATGTCAAACAAATCACCCGAACTGCCTTCTTCCACCTCAGAAACATCGCCCGTCTCCGTCCATCACTCTCTTCATCTGCTGCTGAAACATTAATCCACGCCTTCATCTCCTCCCGAATAGACTATTGCAACAGCATTCTCTATGGCACAACATCCAAAATTCTCAATAAACTCCAGTATATTCAGAACTCTGCTGCTCGCCTGCTCACCCACACCCGCTCCCGCGTTCACTGTTCTCCAGACCCTCCACTGGCTCCCCGTCCCACAACGTATCCATTACAAAATCCTTCTCCTCACCTACAAAGCCCTCCATAACCAGGCCCCCTGCTACCTCACCGATCTGCTTCACCACCACACTCCATCCCGCCGGCTCCGCTCCTCTGATGCCGACCTCCTCTCCATCCCACACAGGACCAAGCACCGGACATGGGGTGACAGAGCCTTCTCCATTTCTGCCCCCTCCCTCTGGAACTCTCTCCCCAAAAACATCCGAGACTGCACCGAACTGTCATCATTCAAATCAAAAATCAAAACCCGCCTGTTCAAAATTGCTTTTAATGTGTGATTGTGTGCTCTGAATGTTCTTATTTGCTTTTATCGTATTGTTTTATCGTAATTTATAATGCATAGCTTTTTGGTTTTTCTTTTCTTTTAATTATGTGTTGGAAAGCGTCTTTGAGCACCTGGAAAAGCGCTATATAAATTGAATGTATTATTATTATTATTATTATTATTATTATTAAATAGCAAAAATGAAATAATTTGGATTTCCACTTGGATTTGGCAAACACAGCAATCATTGTGTTTTTCATAAGATAAAATGAGATTGTATTCCTTTTTTCTATTATTTAAGAATATGAGTCATCGTGTTAAAAATTATGGATAAATATAGAGTTTCAGAGGTGCCGGTTAATTTCTCATCTCCTCTTATTTCCTGATTACAAACAGAGATGGAGTGCACTTTACTTTTCCTGGAGAGAAGGTGCAGCAAACATGCTCCAAGAGGAAGATGTGAGAGCAATCAAGTGTACATAATCTCCCATGAAACACATTTAAATGTTCCAGTATTGTGTGTTGTTATCAGATGCATCATCTTCTTTCTTTCTATGTTTCTAATGGCCTCTTTTAATTATTTAGGATGATTGATTCCGAGCTGGGGTCTCGACTAAAGCATATCCAGCTCAGACCACCAGAAAAGCAGAAAAGGACCAATGTGTCTTTTTTGAGTGCAACATGACACACTGGAATACTGATTGGTTTGATTTCCTTCTACATTTGAGGAGCATGGGATTTCAAACCCTGCCTGGACAACACAGGCTCTAAATGTTTCACGTGTCTATTCCCAGGAAGGACGAGTGTACAACTTGTCTTTTTGAAGTGACTTGTGTGATCCGATGAACCAGTAAGGCCTCAGCTGCCTCTACGTATGCGCTTACACACCAGACACTTCGATGTGACCTATCTGATCAGATAATGATCGGATATATTCTGTGGTCAAAGAAGCAACGGTGAAACGGTGGATAAACACATTTCCTTCAACATAAAATCCCCCCTCTTCATTTGGATTTGTACTCTTTCTCCATGCAGTATAAGCAGACATGAAAAATAAAAATAAATATCTTTGTAAGATGCTAACAGAGATTGTATTACCTACAAATTCTTCACCATTTACAAGCTTTTATTTTGAAACAGGAAAATGAGGAAACGTAAGGAGTAAGGTAGCATGAGTCAAACATGAGACTCACTGTCTTCCTCTCTTCTCTTTGATCTCCTGTGTGTATGTGGGTGTGGGGGTGTGTGTGTGTGGGGGGGGGGGGGTGGTGTTGCTGATGGGATCATAAAGTGTGCAGCATCCAACCTCAGAGTTTACACACTTAATTGTTAGCGTGTACCGGCATGATGGGGTCACATTTCGTGAAACCACATGATGAGACTCCCGCCCATCAACCTAATGTTGAACATACGCCGAGAGCGTTCAGTTCCCATGTCATCCCGCTTCATTTCCATCCGTACATGTATCCCAAACCAAATCTGAAGCAGCGGTTGTTCTGTTCTGAGAGCGGAGTCATCAGCAGCGGTCACAGTGGAGCTCGATAAATGACCCGGGCCGTGAGGAAACATCGGAGGTCTAAAATGCCCCAGCGTGACAAGTGAGCTGCACTATGCTTCATTTCTTTCCCAGCCACACAGGCCTCCTTGAACTGGGTGACTTAAGTTGATGAGAGGCCAGTGGGTATGATTTGCCAAAGGCACCTTAATTTGTATGTGTCTGTGCAGGTGTCCAGAGTCGGGTGATTTAGAGCTGAAGCATTCATCTATTTGGATTCAGACCAGAGCCGTTTAGATATTTTTCAATTATTTACAGTTTTGAGACCAAGGTTTTTTGCAACGTTTTAAAGCCGAATTATATTATATATTCATGTGGCTGCTGTAAACTAGCCCAGGAGGAGATGAGAGAGAGAGACAGCAGTTTATTACCTTCGCATTGAAAATGCAGAAGGTAATGTTTTGATCGCCGCATATTTGTATATGTGCGCGCGTGCGTGTTATTCGCATAAGTAAAAAAGTATTAAACTGAATCGCATGAAATTTGGTGGGATGATCGGTTATTATCCGGGGACCATTTGATCCGATTTTGGGATCGATCGGTTCAAAGGTCAAGGTCAAGGTCATGAAAAAGGTCAAACTCTTTTTGAATCGCATGACATTTAGTGGGATGATTGGTTATTATCCGGGGACCATTTGATTAGATTTTGGGATCGATCAGGTCAAAATCTTCTTTTTACTATAGCGCGGTCAATGTATATGTATGCGCTCTACCGAGTGCCCGTTCTAGTTTCAACATGTGATTGTAGAAAAGCAAGCCTTTTGGTGGAAGGGTTATTATCCTAGAGAAACAAAGTGTTGCTCTCTGCTTTTGGACCACACTGTGCATCCTCTGTGTCATTAGTTGCCAATATGGGCAGCCGCTCATAGGGCGAGATAAATAAAGATAAATGGATCATGGCTTCCGTCGTGTGCGGATTGTTTGTAGCAACCGATCAATTTGATTTTGGAAACTCAATTGTGGGTATTGGTACACAGGGCTCCAGACTAACTTTTTTTACTAGGAGCACAGTGGCCCCTAAGTTAAAATTTTAGGGGCGCAAGCAGAAAATTTAGGGGCGCACACTATAAATCGATATCCATCATCATCATCAGCACCCCCCCCCCCCCCCCCCCCCGCACTTGCGCAGAACGAAACTTTAGGATATCAGCCGCACGCAACAGAGACAGGGTTTTTCTGATTGGCTATTGTGTAGCTCTTTTTTTTGATTGGCTGATAAGTAGAGATGCACCGATCAGGTTTTTTGGTGCCGATCACTGCTGCCGATCACCGATAATACCGATCACCGATAATACCGATCACAGTGTTGATTAAAGCATTATATTTATTGTGTGGCATTATTGCCTAGGACTATGAGGAAATACACATCTAAAGCACCTCTAACATTAAAGAAATTACAGATGTCTTTAAAAATGTAGGACTAATTGATACATTAAAATTGATTGATTGCTATTGTAGGGAATTTCAGATATGTATGGAACACGTCTGCGTTATTCATTTCCTGGAACTCTTGGGGAAATCCATTTACAGAACTTTTTTTAACATACAAAAGCCTGACTTTTTTTAATAAACTCTTCCTTTGTACAGTAAAATTGTTTTAATGTTAGCATAATTTAAGCTAAATCTCAGAAACGATCTATAAAGATACAAAATCAGTTAATTGTTAACTTGTATATGTTAGTGTATGATTTGTCGACATCTTATTTTGAAAAACGGATGTTGTTTCACGTGGTTCGTTCCGCTAACTTTGCTAAAACCTGATGTGTCACGTAAACCCTTCCGCTAACTTTATCAAACCCCTCCGCGCTCCCGATGCAATGCGTTTACCGTGAACAGCAGCGCGGCTAACGTTGGCGCTGCGGCACATTAAAACATTAAATAGAGTTAAGACCGAAGGCGTGAGTCTCACGCTCAATGCGTGAGGCTTGAGAGCCCTGGAGGCTCGGAGCTGCGCTCTCATCGCACAGGTCGCGCACATTTTATGTTTCAGCCCGGCGTTGTGTCTGATCAGCGTGTCGTGTTTTAATCGTGTGTTCCCCGCATGTTGTTGGAATTGACAGCAGACTGTACACCTGAGCCAGGTGAACTCGCGCAGCCGCTCAATCGCCACGACCGTTTCCTCACGATCTGAGTCGGACTCATTCTGGGGATTTGTCTTCTCTATCATGAGGTTTAGGAAGAAAGTACGAACTGACAGTCCGCGTCCCATGGTCCGTTGTTTACAGAGACACCGCTATTAGACTCTTTGGATTTGCGCGATAACCCCCAAGACCCGCCTCTTCTCACACATCAGCCTATAGCCGTGGTCACACACAGGCCAGCCTTCTTCTTCCGTTTTCGTCTCCTTTCTTCTTCTTCTGGAGTTAATGTCGGTTAGCAAACCAGTCATTCAGGCATTACCATTAACTATAGTGGGCGGAAGTTTGTCAGCAACAAAAATATTTAATAACAAAAAAAAAATCTGCTAATTTACTGGTCGTGCATGCGCGAGTTGATGAAAAATGTAATTCAATTCAATTCAATTCAGTTTATTTGTATAGCCCAGTTTCACAAATTACAAATTTGTCTCAGAGTGCTTTACAATCTGTACACATAGACATCCCTGACCCAAAACCTCACATCGGACCAGGAAAAACTCCCAAATAACCCTTCAGGGGGAAAAAAAGGGAAGAAACCTTCAGGAGAGCAACAGAGGATCCCTCTCCAGGATGGACAGATGCAATAGATGTAATGTGTACAGAAGGACATATTTAGAGTTAAAATACATTCAAGGAATCTGACAGAGTTTATCAATAGTTCATATTTAGGCATATTCCACGATGGAGAGTTTGGAGACCTCCCAAGTGGAGGAGTGGGCGGAGTCCCAGCAGGGCAGTGGCACAGCTGGTGTCAGGAACTCACGATCCAACCATCGAAGGTCCATCAGCAGATGGAATCTATGCCGTCTCATAGGGTCCGATGACCCCATGAGACGTGAAGTCAGAAGGACTCCGGGGAGAAAGCAGAGTTAGTCATGTGTGATGGAGAGATGAAGATTCATCCATAGGAGAAAGAAAAAAGGAGAGAGGTGCTCAGTGCATCCTAAACATCCCCAGCAGCTATAAGCCTATACCAGCATATCCAGGGGCTGGACCAGGGCAAACCTGATTCAGCCCTGACTATAAGCTCTGTCAAAGAGGAACGTCTTCAGTCTACTCTTGAATGTGGTGACTGTGTCTGCCTCCCGGACTGAAGGTGGAAGCTGGTTCCATAAAAGAGGAGCTTGATAACTAAAGGCTCTGGCTCCCATTTTACATTTTAAGACTCTCGGAACTACAAGTAGCCCCGCATTTAGTGAGCGCAGCTCTCTGGTGAAGCGATACGGTACTACAAGCTCTTTAAGATATGATGGTGCATCACCAATTAAGGCTTTGTAAGTTAAGAGAAGAATTTTAAAAGTGATTCTTGATTTTACAGGGAGCCAGTGCAGAGCAGCTAGTGCAGGAGTAATGTGATCTCTTTTCTTAGTTTTAGTGAGAATACGAGCTGCAGCATTCTGAATCAACTGGAGGGACCTAAGAGATTTATTAGTGCAGCCTGATAATAAGGAGTTGCAGTAATCCAGTCTCGGAGTAACGAACGCGTGAACCAATTTCTCTGCATCTTTTTGAGACAAGATGTGCCTGATTTTTGAAATATTACGTAGATGGAAGAATGCAGTCCTTGAGATTTGCTTTATGTGGGAGTTAAAGGACAAGTCCCGATCAAAGATAACGCCGAGATTCTTTACAGTGGTGTTGGATGCTAGAGTAATGCCATCTACAGAAATCACATCACCAGATAATTGATCTCTGAGGTGCTCAGGGCCGAGTAGAATTACTTCGGTTTTGTCTGAGTTTAACATCACTTTACTCGCACTGTGTCTAATTTTAGGTGCAAAATGCGACCATTTGGTCGCAGTCTGGAGCGCTGGTACAGGACGCTGAACACGTTGTCATTGGTGTGCAACGGGTGTTCATTTAGTTTTGTCATCACTTCTCACCCTGCGTTGCTTTTCATTGCTCCAGTGTTGTTCCTTTGCTGAAATCGTATTCTCTCCACTTCCTAGTTGGTTCGGGGCTCTGTGTTTGACAACTGTTTAGCACTGTTCTGTCACACACACACACACAAAAAGGCCCTAAATATGGAAAAGTGTCTCCTGTGACATGCGACTGACAGTCAGTCGCCTCATTAGTGGCGACAGACGGCGACGTCCAGACTCCCGGGAGGTGTTGGACGGAGCGGGGCTATTACGTGACAAAGCCATGTTTGTGGATGTGAACCCAACTGGTATCGCATTAAATATGCATTTACATGCCCTTAAGTTGCTGTGTTACTGTTGTTTTTCTCTAGTTAGCTGATTTTCTTAAAACGTTATTTAAATGAGAAACCTGGTTAGCATAATCAGCGACGAGGTTTAGAGAAGCCCGATTTCCAGAGGATTTCTCTGCCATGCACATAGTTTTCTGGCTATAATCAGATGTTTACAAGTACGCATGTGCAAGGCCTAAAAACCGAGAAAGTAACCCGGGTCTTCTGAGTCACGGGCCGTACATTTGTTTGTCTGTTGGGGAAACATCTGATTAATTCACTGACATTTAATTTGTTCTGACCAACATCCCACATTTGCATCAGAGGGCCTTACAATCAGGACAACTCGTGACATCCTCTGTCCCTGTTGCATTTATCCAAAGTCAACATACTTCACATTCAATTACTGAAGCCTAGTCAGTGGCTCGACGCTTCTAGATTCACTTTGAGCGTCAGCTGTGGGCGTGCAATAATATTATTGTAGTGTAAAACTTCCTGCTGACAGCTGCAGTATACGCTGAGATCCTGACAAACTCAACACTTTACTCAACACTTTACTCAACACTTTACTTTGTTTTCCCCTTGTAGTATTTAGTATTTTAGTATTAGTATTTAGTATTTTAGTATTTAGTATTTTAGTATTAGTATTTAGTATTTAGTATTAGTAATTTAGTATTATTATTTTGTATTTTAGTAGTAGTATTAGTATTTTGTATTTTAGTATTTAGTATTTAGGATTAGTAATTTAGTATTAGTATTTTGTATTTTAGTGGTAGTATTTTAGTATTTAGTATTTTGTTTAGTGTTTTTATTTGTATCTTTTATTTTTATTAATGCTCTATGTAAACCCACTGCTATGATCCTGAAATTTCCCCACTGTGGGACTAATACATGAATATCTTATCTTATATCTTAGTCAGAATAATTCAACTAATTCACTGTTAGGTTGCGGACAAGAGCATTGTCGACGTTAACTTGACTAAAGACTGATACGACTAGCGAGCGACTATTATCCAACCAGATTCATGCCCCAGGAAGAGCGGCAGGCTTTGAAGCAACGTTTACATTGTGAACAAAACATGGCATTACAGCTCCTGGGGACGCCATTGTGCCCAAAAATAATTTCCCCCTCGACTTACATTGGGGAAAGTGGCAACTCTATCTCAACATGTATTTATTCTATACACATAGAACACATGAACAGCTCATGAAATACCCATCCATCATAAGTGTCTCATACTGATGCAAGTGGGTTGTCATTGAAGTCAGATACATTTTTTTTTCCCACGATGACATTGTGAGTCTCTGACTCACGCCTCCCATTCCAACGCGGTGTTCCCGTTCACCAGACAAGGCCGAGCTATCCCAGAGACGAGCGCCGCGGCCTTTAATGACATTTGGCCAAAGTGGGCGGATAAATGAACCGAGTGATGTCTGCACACGAGCCGGATGCTCGCTGAATCTACCAAGACTGAAAAATGTCTTTGACGTTACAGCCATTACTAAACGTAATACTTTAAATGAGGCCCTTTAATTGGCTGTATTTCGGTTACTGGGGTGGAGGGGGTGGAGGGGGGGGGGGGAGAGTTCTCCGCTCTGTGGCATCTGATGTATTGCCTTTTACTGTACGCCGTGCGGAAGCGTTTACATAAGACCGGTGGAAGTGCTCCGGCAATTTGGTCCTGATGTGTGTTAATATTATTCACAGGGGTGCTTTTATCCCCGGCTTAGCATTGTGTCCAGCTCAATTAAGCAGAGCTCATACGCTTTCTCAGACACTGAGCCTCCATGATGATCACAGGAGCCGCTGGCCACGTCCCACCAGCTGGTACGCTCGCTCTCTTTAAGGTTTGTGGTAGAGATGCACCGATCAGGTTTTTTGGGCCGATCACTGAAATCAGTGTCAGCCGATCACCGATAATACCGATCACTGAAATAGTATCTGCCGATCCCATAATACCGATCACGGCGTCGATTGAAGCATTCTATTTATTGTGTAGCATTATTGCCTAGGACTTTGAGGAAATACACATCTAAAGCACCTCAAACATTAAAGAAATTACTGATTTCTTTAAACATTTAGGACTTTTACTTTGAAAACTGTCCTAATTGATACATAAAAATTGTTTGATTGCTATTGTAGAGGATTGATTTCAGATATGTATGGAAAACATCTGCGTTATTCATTTCCTGGAACTCTTGGGGAAATCTATATAGGACTTTTTTTAACATACAAAAGTCTGACTGGCAACTGGAAGCACCGGGTCCCTGCGTGTGGATATTTCTTGGACATGTCATTTGCGCTGCGGCCGCTGAATCTCATTCTGGTAAAAATCTCAATCTGGTAAAAATCTCTCCCCACCTCATTAGTTTTTATTATTTATATATTTTTTCCAACTCAAACATGTTACAACCAACATGTCAACAAAATGTCACGCAACATTAACAAAAGGTCAAAAATAAAACAAGACTATTAAGATACCATGTCCAATAATTGCCCACTTACTCTCCTGTAACTGTGCCTGCACATTATTCTGTCCTCTCCCTCTCTTCTTTTTATATTGACCTCTTTTTCGGTGTAATTGCAAATAGGATCTTGTTATAAAAGAGCGTGGGTGGACTGAGCCGACTGACTCTGTGTTAAAAAAAACACGCTTTAAAGTGGAAATTAGCTAAATCAGTATCCGTTAAGAATATGATAACTTACTTTCTTTGCAGCATCATCTGCAATTCAAATAGCATGACATTATTTGTTCAAATAAGATAAGAGAATGAGCTCAGGCTCTAGACCCAGACTTGCCGTGTTGGTGTGCAGGTGACATAAAGCAGGTTATTTTCTCACGTGCATGCAATAATTTTATATGCAAACAAGAAAATGACTGCCAGCAATATGGCGTGACAATCAAAGTATATAGGCATTTTGTATTATAGGCCATTGCATAATGTAGCCACATATATAAAGTAACAATATTAATGGTTGGTGGGCCACAGGAAGATGATATCCAGTTGCACTATGGGAAATGTAAAACCCCAGAGCTGCTTGAGCTTGACCCATAAAAGTTAGACTAGTTATTTAATTATTTCTAAATGCCATATCCTTCAGCTTCAAGTAATTCCAATACTTAATTGATAGAGTATTCCTTTAAGGAGTTTTTAAAAATGTGAACTTGTTTCCAAATGCAGACTTACATTATTCAACTTGCAATCTCCTGACAGTGCAGCTAGTTAGACAGCTCAGCTGAATAATGATCTATCACATCCCTCTGCAGATGCAGACGGGGTCCACACTTCCTTCGCTGCTCCTTTTTTTCATCAGTATATCGGTGTGCAAAACCTCCTATCTGCAAAATGATCCAGGAAAAGTGTGGGAAAACCTCCTATCTGCACTTTGTGTATATTTTTGTATTTTTGATTTTTTCTTTGTTTGAACCTCCTTTCTGCAATTTGTGTACTTAGCTTTCTTTCACTTTTTTTGTATTTTTTTAAAACGTTGTTCTTTTGTAATATGTATTAGGTATCCTTACAACTATCAAAATGCATTAGCATCACCTCACTCGCTAAGAGCACGCTAGCTCATCCTAGGGTGGAGATGAATGTCCGAACTAAAGGTCATAGCAATCCATCAGAAAGTGTTTCTCTGACACTGCTGTTCAAAGTTTAAAGGGTTGAGATAATCCCGCAGAGCTCTCCACAAGGCAGTAAACAAAGGCAGATCGTTACTCTGGGGTTTTATTCCACCACAATCTACGGCTCCATCCTGGCTCTGAGATGACGTTGACCAATAACAGAGCATTGTCCCCACGTGTCACCAGTGAACTGATTTAGATAAACATTTGAGATTGGCCTCTCCGAATCTAGGACATGTGGCGCCCTTCTAACAACAATTCCCCTTGACGGTCGGTAGGCGGAGATCTCTGATAGGCTGGTTAAACATGTGTCATACCTCGAGTAATGCCACAAGGCTGGCTCATGAAGTTGAAAAAAAGGAGGATTACAAGGTGGAGTGTTGTCTTTTCTGACTCATTTATTTATTGCGTCATTGTCATGGAGCCTAGGGCCGTTTCTCAATCAGCGTACTTGTGCATCCTTTCCTCTACTTGTGACCTTTCCTCTATTTGTGTCCTTTCCTCTACTTGTGTCCTTGTGAACTTGTGTTACGTCATCAGTCTCAGTCCGGGTACATGTTCACATTCAAAGTTCGCTTCTCTCAAAGCACGATCAAAATGCCCGGATGTGACTTGATCCTCCCACTTTCTGGAGGATGCATGAGAGGAGACTTGTGCGTACTCTGGCCAGCAGATATCCCACAATGCATTTCACCAGCAACCGGAAACAGTAGCGGAGGAGAAAATAAACAACTGACAGTTGACTTTTTATAAATACTACTGTTGTTGAGTCACGGAATGTCATTTTAGGATGTTTTGTTTATTTGACTGTAATAAATAATTGACAGTGAATAATTAGAGTAAACTCAGGAGCAAGAACAGCTGATGTGGTGATGTCATCAAGTCAGCTGCTGGTCCAATCGCAGAAAGACCGCCCTCCCGTTGTCCCGTCCTCCCGTCCTCCGGAGTCTGGACTCCCAAGACCAGACTCCAAAAGAACACAAGTCTGCAGTCGTGTACTTTGAATTGAGAAACGGCCTAGTTCTTCCACTCCCCATGTGTAATGCACTTGGGTGGATGCTGGCCTGTAGCTGAGAGGAAGGTACACTCTGGTCACTTGTGTTTCTGCTGACTCAGGTTTTCTGTAGGAGGACTTTAATTCCCTGACCTGCCTGTCCCTTTAAGAAGATGTTGTGCACTCTTGTTTCTCTTGTTTCTCTACCTCACTTACAGCATGTTTTGTTTATGCCTCTTGAGAAGAAGAACAAATGGCACTAATTCCAGATCTCCTCTCTGATTGGCTACAGGTGATAGGTTATAACAGGTTATAACAGGTTATAAAGGCAGCAACGGTCATCTCCTTTACAGGAACATTTAGGAAGGCAGTGGCGTGTGAACCGGAAGGGTTTTCCACATTACTGCAGAGGACCTTTAGTGATATACCTATGAAATAGTTTATGATTTTCCTTTATGTTCCAGCTATGAACATGTTGCAACTGTCAATAAATTGGCATCATTGCCGGTTTCAATAGTTTTGATAGCCGACTACTTCGGCATCTTTGTGATTATTCGTCACACAGACACAAGACGTAAGAATCATAAAGGTTTCTCAAACCCAAACTGCTGCCTGAAATATAACATTTCATTAGAAAAATAAAATTACCTTCTTTATGCCCTTGCAGCAGTTTTAACTGTGTGTTTAATCAACAACAGCATATGAGCAATCCAAGAAAGAATGTTTATGAACATGCCGATGATTAATACTGAAGCAGACATAATGCACCGTCTTTAAGGTTCTCAAGAAGCTCAGCTCAGAAATAATTAAAGCAAAGTCCATGACAGTAAAATGACTTTTTTAAATATATTTTAATAATTTTGCATTGTGAGAAGGGGAAGCCTCTATGTTTTCAGCCATACTATAATCTCTTCTGACACTGATTTATTCTCTACCAGTTTGGTTCGCTGTTGCTTGTTTGTTTCTTAATTCATCTAAATAAACTCACAGACAAGAAGACAGAGGGAAGGTTCACCTGATTGTCATTCGTCGTTCCCTCCATCTGTGTGTCTTTATTAATGTTTCTGGAGGTGGTTCATATGCCCTCAGTGGGAAACAAAGTGGTCTTCCTTCATTCCCTGAGCCACCGCTCCGCTAAAGAGACGGGCGATAAGCCAGCAGAGCTAAAGCAATCTTTTTAATGTATCTCACACTGCGTGTCCTTCACACAGTGTTATGACATAATGCACTTTGGCTCCGCTGCTTCACGCTGTACGGTGTATAGGACGTTATCTTATCACAAGGATTCAAGGATCATTCATTGTCATCATGCAGGACAAGGATGCACAATAAATACACAACTGAAAACAAGCAAAAACTCATTAATGCAACAGATTGACATGCTCTATTGATTAAATATTGATTTTTAAAAGTTGATTAGCTGGTCATATTGGGTAGTATATGATTGCACACCTTGTTAAATCATAACCAGCAAAGCCAAGGAGAAATAATATTGTATATGTGACAATATATTAAACAACAATTGGGTTTTGAATGAGCCTGATGCAACTGATAAAATGTATATTTACATTGTTATCTATAATTTTCAGGTGCTATGCAGCCATAGCTAGAAGCTTATGTAGGTTATTGTGAGGACTAATTACAGCAGAGCTGAGTGTTAGATTTGATTATTTTTTTTATTTTTTAGAATGAAATGTTAATATTCTATCACTTATCTAAAGATTCTCTAGAAAATACTCCACTCAATAAATGTGTGGACCTCATTGTTCTCTGTTTCGGTCTATTTGTTGTTAGATGGTGCCACGTGTGACTGTGTGGTAACGGTAATGGTTAACATGGCTGAGGGGTCAAGACCAACTCATCAGCAAACTGATTTGGGGAGGAGCCATTCTGATTTGGGGAGGAGCCATTCTGATTTGGGGAGGAGCCATTCACCTTTTCAGGCGCTCGTCCATCCTGTGAGCTGGTCTCCTGTACCTCCCTAAAAAAGCAGCTGCATGACGCCTGCAGGCGATCATTTGACAGACTTCCGTGTGATTTGTGTCGTTAACTTTTGCTCCGTGACTTTAGTTTTTAAGGCACACAGCCTCCTTCCAGGAAACATAAGTACCTCCTCAAAATGGCAGCAGGCCTGGAGAGTACCGCTGCTTCAGCAGGGAGCCTGGAGAACATACGCTATTCAGGTATCATTAGTCCAATGTCACTTACAGCTGCATACTAAGTAGTGCTGTTCAGTGATTACTCTTCCCTCCAACTGGTTCCACTAATGACGTTTCCATTCACCATCTCACACCTCGTGATGCGTGTCACGGCTCTGTCATAATGTGACGAGCACGTCCCGGTGAAAATACCGCCGCGGTGCACTAAGACGCAGCGAGCAGATTAAATCCTCCCACATGTTACACGGAGACAAGTATGTTGACACAGAAATGTTTCTCTAATGAATGCATGGATTGGGTTAATTAATAGCCCCATCAGTGTAACTGGTGAGGCCTAATATATCACTGTGATTATGGGAAGACATTAAGGCAGCTCAAGTGGCTCTTTTTCCATCAGGTCGTGGTGCGCTTGTTTATCCGCTTTGCTCGACGCAGAGATTGAAAGCATGGATATGTGCACTTAAAGCGACACTATGTCACAATTCCTACCTTAAAATAACAGCTTGAAAAAAATTGTGCCGCTACAATTACTTTTAATATGGCGATTTGCGCCTCCGCCACTGCCATCGGGGGTCTTTGGGCAGAAAACCCGACTATGTAACATATTGTAGCTGCCCGGTACTTCGACCTGCTTTCTGGCAGTGATGACCAACGTCACATAGTCCAGTTCCCGCACGCAGGTGACTTTTTATTTGCTCCGCTACGCAACGAGTAGAGACAGAATGACATGCTCCTGTGGAGACGATCAATAACAGACATTTAGTTTCATAAAAGAACAACGTCTTTAAGAAAGGGACCTGACATTACTTCTGCTGGAATCTTTAGGATAGAGAAAGTTACAGGGGGGCGGGCGGAGATTATATATTTTTAACTCAAACTCCAAAGAGCCATATGCGTCACCGGAAGAGCCATATATGGCTCGCGAGCCAGAGGTTCCCGACACCTGATCTATCGTAACTGGGTATTTACGACACTGAAGTAAACGTTAAATACCTGAAGGGGGCGCTACAAGGGAAAAACTACATAATGGGGCTTTAACACAAGGGGGCACGTACTTCTTAATCTCTGGTGCAAACGTTCATCTGCCGTGTGCTGATTTATACCTTCAGATTATCATTGGAATGAGTGGATTTGAGCGAGAGCTGTAATGTTTGCCTATGAGCTATGCAATCAAATAAAAAGTGAATAGTCAGTCCCGTGGCGTTTTTAGACGCCATTTTGCAAAGTGCTGGTTGTTGCTTGATGTGATTTGTGTTTCTGCTCCACCAAACCGGCTGTAGCATGAACAGAACATGGTCATTATCTGGAGAGGTGTTGTAGTCACATTTAATTGCACTTCTATTTTTACTGAGCTCCGCTCTTTAAAAACAGATTTGAGTCTCTGCATTAAACATAATAAGAGGTTTGTTTAAGAGGTCATGTTGCTGGTATTTAGGATTTATTTTGCACTGGTTTGTAACCGTTCTCAATTTATGAAGCTTGACTTATTGGGGATGCATTCATAAACATTGTTCAACTCAGATGCTAATTTGTGATATCAAAAGTTTGAATTCATGTGAATCCTCGACCCAGTCTGGAATGTTCTCACCACCTATACTTCACACTCTCATTCAACCCAGGGTAGCATACAGGTAAAAGTTGCATCTTCCACATTTCTGAAATATTCAGTGTCGAGAAATTGCAATAGTGTAACCCCATCGATTAATGTCAGGTTTTCTTTCTTTTCTCTTTTGGTTTACACTTTCCAAAATGAATGGCTGCCAGAGAATAACCCTGACACGCAGTGTAAAATATGGCAAAACTGCAGCATGGCAATATTTAATACAAAGCAACTCGCATAAAGTTAAATCCTTCCCAGCTGCTGCAACAATAATTCAGACTATTGTTTCCTATATTCAAATCTGTATTCTATCTTTACATTACATCTTGGGTAAAGTTCAATCATAAAACAGTCAAAAACAAAAACATACATCATCCCTTCACATTTCATTCTCCAATGCTATAAAACCTCAAGACTTCACATCCAAAAGCACAAACGGTCTGATGTGTTTTGGCAGGTCATTGGAATGGAAACAGCTCGGAGACATCTGACATGTTTCTGGCATCAAGCGCGCTTGAGTTGGAGCAGAACCCGTCACTGGATCTCAGTCCTGGTCCTCATGACTCAAAGTGGCCCGTGACACTGCGGATTAACAACAGAGGCAAATATTTAAATATCTGACATATCACTCAGGGTTTAATTCTACCTCTTCATCCATTCATCCACATCTCTATCTCTCCATACTTCTCTCTCTATCCATCTATATCACTTGTCGGTTAAAGCGATATAACATGCATAAAGGATTGAGACATTAAAGCTGTCATTTGTCACCAATGGGTGCTTGGATTTTCACAATTTGTCCTCAAGTGTATTTTTTGTACCACATGGGCTGACAGCTTCTTATACATCTCAATCCCCACTCACTCCAAGCCTGTTTGACAAGACGTTTCTATGATAGCGGGCTTTATGCATCATCAATGATGCCATGTGGTCAGTGGGTGTTAAAAGGATGGAGTGTCCAGCAACTATCAGAGAAGTGACGCAGAAATCAGGTGTCAGGACACGGCGAGTTGTTGACAGCGAGCTCTTTAGATCTCGCTACAACAGACGGCAGAACAAAATCTGCCAAGACAGGTGGGATGAAAAGTCCTCCTTTTGCCTCAGGGACATTTTCCAAGCTCCAAAAAACTATTTGTGAGGCATATGAAAAAATCTAAAAAGTATTTGTGTCTGTGATTAAGAGTGACCATGAGTAAGAGAACACATCCACCAATCAGATGATAGATGGGGATCTGACCCCCAACCCGTAGGCTGCTTTGTAAATACATCTGTGGTAAACATTTCAAAATGTATTTATCATCTTATATAATGTTGACATTGTGTTTTATTGAGCTGCATGGTGGTGTAATGGCTAGCACCGTCGCCTCACAACAAGAGGACCAAGGGTTCAATTCCCGGTCTGGGCGGTTCTTCTGTGTGGAGTTTGCATGTTCTCCCCTTGGCAGCGTGGGTTCCCTCTGGGTTCTCTGGCTTCCTCCCACAGTCCAAAGACATGCAGCAGGTTAAATGATCTCTAAATTGCCCATAGGTGTGAATGGTTGTATGTGGACTGGTGGCCTGTCCAGGGTGTCCCCTGCCTTCACCCTATGTCAGCTGGGATTGGCTCCAGCACCCCTGCCACCCTAATGAGGATAAGTGGTATTGATAATGGATGAATGGATCAAGGTTAATCTTCGGAAATAATCAAAACAGTTCAAATTTTCATCACACTCGTTGTATTGTGTCATCTAAGCCCCCAGCCCATTGAGGTATGCATTACAAGGGAAACGTCGTGGAGTGCAGTGTTCAGAAAGCACTGTTTGATGAACATCTTAAGCTCATGAGTGATGTTATGTGACGAGATGAGGGTTGGACTCCTGGAAACCAAGCTACGGATGACACAGAATTACACATTAACCCGATGGATCCACAGTGTAAACACATTCTCCTGGCGACATCTAATTGTGGAGCAACAGGTGTCATGTATTTTTAATGCTCCACGCATTAGCGTCAGGAGGACTGTTTGCTTACGGTTACAGTTTCATTTACCAATCTCACATCTCCCCTTCCCTTCCTCCTTTCATGCTTTTGAGAGGGATGACAATGTTATTTTGGATTAAATTCAGTTTGTCATCTGTGCAGAAGCGATAAGGAGAGAAAATACGGAATGTAAAATAGTTATCCCTTCCTTTTTCTTCTTGCTGCTCTCTAGGGGGATTTAGCTGCTGAGGCATATAGTTTGTATAACAATAAGAGCCGACGTCACACCAGATATTCTTTTTTGTGAAGTTCTTAAAATATATATTCAAGAGGATCATTCCAGATGGACTTCTAGAGATGCCCAATCGATTTAAAGGACCAGTGTGTATGATTCGGAGGATCATTTGGAAGAAGTGGAATATATTTGGATAACAATATTTGTATTAGTATACTATCACCTAAAGGAATACCTAAAGTTGTGTTAGCGTAGGATGAGGGTAACAGCTACATAAGAAGCAGATCCTCTGCACTGACGGCGTTTCTCAATTCAAAGAACACGACTACAGACTTGTGTTCTTTTGGAGTCTGGTCTTAGGAGTCCAGACTCCGGAGGACGGGACAACGGGAGGACGGTCTTTCTGCGATTGGACCAGCAGCTGACTTGATGACGTCACCACATCAGCTGTTCTTGCTCCTGAGTTTATTCTAATTATTCACTGTCAATTATTTTTTGCAGTGAATAAACAAAATATCCTAAAATGACATTCCGTGATTCAACAACAGTCGTATTTATAAAAAGTCAACTGTCAGTTGTTTATTTTCTCCTCCGCTACTGTTTCCGGTTGCTGGTGAAATGCATTGTGGGATATATGCTGGCCAGAGTACGCACAAGTCTCCTCTGATGCATCCTCCGGAAAGTGGGAGTCACATCCGGGCATTTTGACCGTGCTTTGCGAGAAGCGAACTTTGAATGTGAACATGTACCTTATTACGGTACTTTTGTAGTTTGACTATGATGAGGAAATGTTACTTTCTGTATTCTTGTTGTTCTTAGTTTGTACTCTAGGTTGAAATGCACTTATTGTAAGTCGCTTTGGATAAAAGCGTCTGCTAAATGACATGTAATGTAATGTAATACACGGGCTGAGACTGATGACGTCTCACGAGTCACGAGGACATAAGTAGAGGAAAGGACACAAGTAGAGGAAAGGACGCACAAGTACGCTGATTGTGAAACGCCACGTGTCTACTAATTGCACCGCCATGTGTCTACAGAAGCCCAGAATGGACAAACCAAACACGGGCCCTAGAGAGCCGGGTGTTTTTATGTTTCCGGACAGCTGGTTTCAGTCTCACTGCTGCTGTAGAAATAATGTATCCTCCAATCAAATGATTGACGGGGACCTGACCCGAATAACCAGAATAAGCTATTTCAATCTCATAACTAGCGACATACTCCTCCGTTGAGCTCAAAATGGCAGCCCTCCCACTCACACACCATGACTCATGCCGTGTAAACAGTGCCAGGAAAGCATCTAGGTGTCACTGACCCTCTTACGTTGAACACAAACCAATGAAGACGGTTTCCAGAGGAGACGCTGGCCATACCCTCGCCCTTGAAGACGGATAAGTCAGCAGGAGGATCGCTGAGTTCTCTTAAAGCGACATGATCACGATTCTGCGTTAGATATTGTGCATTAATTCATTCCTAGTTTCTGTTTCACTTTACTGAGTAAAGTCTTAACCCTCTCAGCGGTTATGTCGATGCTTCAGGACACGTTCCCCCACCTCATGTTTCTCCCTTTTTTATGTTTAAAAAAAACAAACTTAGTTTGTATGTCAAAGAGTGGCAACAGGAAGCCTCTATGGTTCAAGTGTACTGTATGGTCTATTTAACCACACCTATGTGAAGAAGAATTTTAGGGGTTGAATCGCCGTTTAATGTCCTATATTATGATACTATCAGGCAAACCAGAGGTTAGTCCATTGTAAAGTAATGTTACAAGAAAAGCAGAGTTAGTATTTAGGCTGCTGTTATTTACAAAGGTTACCATTTAACAGTGGGAAATACATTTGCAGCTCAGAGAAATTAATTTGCTGTAGCCATTGGAAATGAAAACCCCACTTTGAATCCACTTTGTCATATAAATTGATCCATCTCGCATACACCACGATCCATTATTTTTAAAAACCTTATTGATTACACAGACACGCACAAACAGACGGCCTTTTCGCTCTCCGTTGCTCCACCGTAGCGCCACAAAAGCCCCAAGGATGCCGCTGACCCTCGTGCCTCCGCTGAAGTGGAAGTGACTGATACTGTAACAAAAGCTGTGACAGCGTTAATGGAGCCGAGAGTCTCTCAGCTGCAAAGCGTTCTGCTCCCCTAACATTGCGGCCATTTAAACCGTTTCTGTTTGAACGCCCTGCCCTTCGGTAGGTCGGGAAATTAGACCACAGCGGTCTAAATGAGCCCAGATGATGAACGGGCATTTGCCTGCCAAAAAGGTTATACGAAGTTAGAATGTCTT
Source organism: Liparis tanakae (assembly GCA_036178185.1). Lineage (NCBI taxonomy): Eukaryota > Metazoa > Chordata > Actinopteri > Perciformes > Liparidae > Liparis > Liparis tanakae. The sequence continues at coordinate 16,043,743 of CM070088.1, forward strand.
CTTCCTTTGGCACCCTCCATAGGAGTGAGACTTTTTTGTTTTTCCTGCAGCTCTGGCGGTGCCTTCCACAGCGGGATCCGGAGATTTGTCATAACATTGCAGCAGATGTGTTGCACTCTGGAAACAGTCAAATACCAGGGACCCAGCTCCTGTATCAAAGCAACACTTCCAATCTGTTGTGATTGCGACGGCGCTCGGCGGTGCAGTCTTCCGCTCATCGTCTCAATCACTTGTGAATGTCACAAACCAAGTGGGTGGGAAACCTGCAGACTGTTTCAGAAATCCATTTTGCATATAAGTACAAGGAGTTGTTACAACGCTGTTAAAAACAATGTCAGAATTACAAGCAGGCTGTTAAGATAGCTGACATGCTATTAGAATATCCATTTTTTATTTCATTATTCAATATAATTGCATACCTGAATTGGGAACAGTAGCTATGGTACCAATGGTGTATAATGACAAGTAATTTTTTTGCAAAATGCAGAATAAAGACAATTTGGTTATGAAGTAAATGACAAAAGGCTGTGTGACGCCCCCACACATAGAAAAGAGATTTTAAAAAGGATTAATGCACCTGTTGTATGCAGAGGATCCGTATTCAGAGTAAAGGCTTTTACAGCCTGTTGAAGAGACAAGTAAATTAGACGGAAATACGTAATACTCGACTGCTAATATTAAATGTCTAAAGCAAAACAGATGAGTACCGGTAATATGATTTTATTCTCAAATATGATTGGCAGATGCTGCCGTGCTGAATCAGAAATCAAGTTTATATTCACGTTATTGTAAATGAATTGCCCGTTAAAAATAAAATGTTCATTGTGTGTACAGATTGAGCTGATCGATGCCCTGCTCTTCACTATGATGTCTAACAGTGCGGTTTAAACCTCGAAAGTTGAAGGTTTGCTTATTATTGGGAAGGTTGTCCATCTCAGCGAGAAAATAAATAAAAAATAAAATGTGCAATGAATAATACAGATGATACCAATGACTGTGTATTACATGGTGATGAGCCGACGAGCCAACAATGGTTGGCCTTAATAAAGGATGGAGATGAATCCGGCCTCGTGGAGCAGGGCAAACAACCTGCTTTATACATGTGCCTCCTTATCAGTCATATCATTGACCAGATAGTGGAGAGGGCTGAAACATTGAAACTCTTGTCTGTCCCACTTGCCACATTACCTACCGTATAATCACCCAGAGCCACCACAGGCTTCACGTTCTCGAGGTGAAACACTCAGCTCGGTGTGACTGGGGAGGCGATGCTGACGTCATCACCGGAGAGTCGAGAGTTTCTGGTGGAGGAATATCTCACCTCAGGAGTTAGTAGCACACATCCTGAGGCTGTTAGATACCTGAACTCTAAAGCACAGGCACAGCCCTGCGCTTTAAAAAAGGGCGTTGTTCCCACTAAGCAGCGAGCAGCTGAAAACTGTATAATGCGGCAGCAGGAAGCACTTAAGGACTGTTTGAATGTATTAACATGATGCTCTTATTTGACATATTCTATTCTATTAATATCCAACAACTATGTTGACGTGGCGATCAAGTATTGAATTTAATGGCGCCCTTGTAATTGATGTCTTAAGTAGGAATACTGGATGTACATGTCACTTTCATGTACGATTCAATTCGCAGTGGTGAAATCTTTATTTTAAGTGCTGTGTTTTTAACTCAGTTTTCCATCTCTTCACAGGTGTGCACAGGGGGACGTGGTCACACACACAGCATGGCTAAACCGCTCCAGTATCCTGTATGCCGGAGAAGATAAATGGTCGGTGGATCCCAGAGTGAGTCTGGTGACCCTTAATCAAGAGGAGTTTACCATCAAGATTGAAAACGTGGACATGACAGATGAGGGGCAGTATGTGTGCGCAGTCCAGACCAGCAGTCGACCCAGAACCACCTCGGTGCACATCCTCGTCCAAGGTAACACACATACGCCTCTTCTGCAGCTATGCTTTTACTCGTGTGCTACTAAATGATAATTACATAAGCAATTAATCAATGTAACTGACAGGGTTCTTACGGTCATGGAAAACCTGGAAAAGTCATGGCATTTTAAAAAGGTCATTCCCAGGCCTGGAAAAGTCATGGGAAAAAACTTAAATCATAAAAGTTTTGGAAAAGTCATGGAAATTTGTCACGATCACACCGAGTTTGAAATAATTAATATTTTTTTTAAAGAAAGATGCTCAAAATATAAGCCGGCGTACACTCTCAATACACAAAATGTTCTAAATTGTTCATGTTTTTACCGAGATTTCAGTTTGGTCATTGATATTTGGTTTAAAGTCAATGGAAATCCATTTGTCAAAATGTGTAAGAACCCTGAATTGAACATATTGCGATAAGAAATATATATTTTCTAAAGATGCCTTTTCAAACCTCAATCAGGGATAAATCTGTATCGTGTGTTCGTTCGGCAGGTGTCGAATGTGACCCTGTGAAAACACATCCGCACCCTCTACTGCACGTCTGCATACACACACGTTGCTTGTTTAGATTTTTCCGCGGTTTATGATTGATGGTGGTGTTATTCCTGAGCATCAGCACATGAGGGCATAAGTGAACAAACCACAGAGTGAAAACCGACGTGTTTTTTTAAAATCCCACTTCCTCATTCATTGCTCCACTGGAGCGATTAGGGGCTAAATGCCTTGCTCGAGGAGGGGGAGGGGAGTGTGTTCCTATTTGACTACGCAAGGTGAGGTTAATGGGGAAGTACCAGATGTTAAGTTCCTTCGTCTAAAAATGATGTGTGTGGCGTCCTCCCTGCGTTTCAAGGCGCAGCGAGCTGCAAAACGCAGCATCCTGCCCGTAATGCGGTTGTTATGCCGACCGTCCGTGTGGCAGGACATGCTGCACGGGAAACCGTCCTCAACTTTTACACGAGAGAACACCGAGCCGAACAAAAGAAACGCCACAATAAGGTCGCGGCTCAACCGACACCACCTGCATTTCTAAACCACAATGCTAATTGACTTCCGCCGTCTTTTGTTTATACACCCTTGTATTGCCTATGGGATGTAGAAAGGAGAATGGCACTCACTTCTGCTTTAAGTCGTCTTCAAAGTCTTTCTTCTCATTTAATTTAATCAAATGCGAGCCTGTTAAAAGCACGCTCAGTGGCAGTGGCACCCTGTCAGCATCTTGGCGTTTGAAGATGCTTTGTGTTGCAACCTTGAGACAGCACCTCTAATCTTCAAGCAACAGCGATGATGTGAGACAACAGAGAAGGTTGTGCTTACGGTTAGAACAGCGCCCAGCTAAACTACTCCACATCCGTTGGAGAAACTGATGACGCAATGTTATATTTCATAGCGCCGTACAAACAAAATCAAAGCTCGTAAATAGAACCGCTGTCAGGAGCATGCGTTTATCACATTCGGCTGCACTGTGCATGATTTACCGCGTCTGTGAAGTTAAGAAGACTCATCTGAGCTGTCATCGTGACAGAATGCAAAACCCCCAAAAAATGACAAACTGTTATTGTCCTTTAAAAAGCTTAAGCAATCTGTGCCTCTGCGATATACACAGAGCACACTCTTAGTCTGTTTGACATTCACGAGATGTATCGCAGGCTGGGCGCAAAGGACGAGATATTATTTGAACTGGTAGATGAAACGCAACGACCGGCACACACTGCAATCCAGGTAATTAAGGAAATAAAGGAAGGCTCTATTTTTTTTATACTTTTATTTTATTATTCTTCAAAAGGCGGTGCAATGAGTTTGTGGATGTGTGAGTTAGTTTTGGTTCTGGGTGGGCAGGGGGCTCCTTAGGGGGCATGTTAGCCTCCACCATTGTTATGCCCATGAAATATGGGGATACATAATCACCATAGTGATGTTTTCTCAGCGAGAGTTTATACAAAACACAATAATTGGCATGTGAGATCCACAGGAGAGTACAGAGTGCCAAAACAGAACTCAAAGAGATATTTCTCACTTTTCAGACACAAAATAACTTTTAAATCGCAGTACTTTCACCCCGAAAGAACACAAAAAAACAACATATTATACAGAAAATAAATGTAATATTACTATATGTTTACTCGGGAATTCACGAAATGGCAGCTACACTTGACAAAACCACACCGTTACCATGCAGGAACTCAGCTTAACACTAACATATCTTACATTACACGATAAAGAGTAAAGTAAACAATGCAAGAAAGACTGTAGTCTTTTAACCGCCTCTCAATATGTGATGAATTTGAACTGTTTCAGAACGTTATGACTTCCGTAAATCCTAATTGTGTAATTTATGGCTGATCTTCTGAACCACATCATAGATTTTAACCCTCCTGTTACCTTCAAATGTATTAACATATTTTACCCTTGGGGTCCCAGCAATTAAAAACTCAAAAAAAATATTAGAATTAATATTGTTTCCCAAGTTAAGGTGTCAGGTACTTTGTTTGTTTGTTGACTACCTAAATAGCCCTTTAAATAAATAAAAAAGTTGATATTTCTTATATATTTTACACAGTGAAAAACAGCCTGGGGTAAAATTGACCCCAAAGAACATCAATGTGTACAAGTTGTGTTCAGGACATTGGAAACATATCATCATGTGAATTTTAGGTTTTTCCAGTTGTCTCCAATAAATTAGGAAAAGTCATGAAATATGAAGCAAAAAATATTATGCCAATAGTTTTTTTAGAGATGTTAAATATTGAACGGGGTCAAATTGACCCCAAAGGTAATAGGAGGGTTTACATAACAGAACTTCCATTTACCATTTTCTTTGACATTTTCCAACTTGTCACACCATCAATGGAGAAGACCATCTCAAGGTCATTTACCATGTGTGTGTCTGTCTGATTGAACCGGGGGACGGTGACACAGAGCCACGGGCAGCAGATTGAAGTGAAGCAGTAATCACTTGTAAGCACTGACACAACCCTTACCCCACATCACAGCGTTGTAGTTCTGTTGCAAAGCGGGGTCTGAGACTCTAAGGAGAGCAGCGGGCTCAACACAAGAGGGGTTACCCGTTATCTCCACCTCTCATTCGATCACTGGTAGTATTTCTACCTGACCTGTCTTGTCATTTTCAATTGGATGGAAATTAGAAGTTGCTGTATCTTCAATATCACTGAACACACTCACAAGAGTCATTCTTAATTCTATTGAAGTTTCTAATAAATTTCCATGTGTAGTCCATAAAGATCTAATCGATTTATTTCACCGATACCAATTTTGATACATACATAATTTTATTTGCTTGAATGCATCATAATATTGCTTATGGCTGTCTCTGTGTACGGCACCAGTAAAGGGCAAACATTTGTTTATTTTCCTTTGCACATTTAAAATTCTGGTTGGATTATCGGTGGCTTTAATCATGAAATCAGGATTAAACAGGATATTTTATTATTGTTCTTATTACTATTTGTATTTGTCATGTGTATAAAATGTGACGGGGAGGGGAAGTAACGCAAGTTCTGAGGAGCGGGCGACAGGCGGGAGGCAGCAGGCGACGTTTAGTGGCCTCATGACGGAGCCTTATTCCAGATCCAGGTAAACCGGATGGATTACAAGCAGAAGACGGCTCTGGAATACGGTACTCTGGGCTTTGGGGCTTTATTTGTGCCTTTCTTTTGGGGAAATTAAGAGACTTCGGACTGTTGGGAGTTATACTTTGGGAGGGCTTAATTGTTCTGCTTGTGGGGTGCAGTACACGCCGAATTTAATCTAAATATTAACATTTGGTGTTCGCAAATGTGTCATTTCTGACTGTTACATTCTGCTTTTCTTGAGGGTTTGAAACATTACGCAGTCCAGTGACTCAGAACTCAATATCAGATCCGCTCATTCCCTTGAAATATTGAATGAACTTCTGATGTTACTCTATGCAACCTTCCTGGCAGCTGTACACTCTGTGAGCCCAGACTGTGCTGTCCACCGGCTGCTAACGGCTAACGTAAACCAGCTCTGCTGCTGCCCATTTCAACACAGATCTGTTGTTAACAATGTAGAAATCAGGGACACAAATTATATTGTGCATGAGATTGTTTCACCACATGAAGAAGTAGTTTGCACATGTGCAGTAGCAAATCAGGCAGAATATATTGGATTCAATCTATTGTCATTGCACAGAGTACAGGTACACAGGCAACAACATGGGTTCTCTCGTGTAACCCATCCTTAGTTATTAAGGAGCAGTGAGCTGCAGTGATGCACCCGGGGAGCAACTGGGGGTTCAGTGCCTTGCTCATGGACACTTGGAACTAATGGGGAGAGCGGGGATCGACCCGACGACCTTGGGGTTGCAGGAGGACCCCCTTACCCCACGGAGCTACAGCCGCCGGACGTGGTGCTGTTGTTCCTGATGAATGTAATCAGTATAAGTGTAATCAGCTGGGTGAACAGACTCACATACTCGCCTGACCCAGCATCGTAGGCCGTGTGTGAGGCCTCTGATACTGGAGTCAGTCGGGGAACAACTCTCTTTTAGACCCCGTTTACACGATGGGAAAACACATATATTTTCACGCTTTTTGGCCTTTCATTTACACAAAAACGGAGGTTTTATCACGGAAAACGATCATTTATAATAACTCCGGCCAAAGTGGAGATTTCTGAAAACTCTGTTTTTGTTTTTGCGTGTGAACGAGGTCAAACAGAGTTTTAGGTTGTCAAACGTCACAGTGTGCGACTAAAGATGCTTCACGACATGTGACCGTCCTTTGCGTACGTATGCGGACGGCGTTTTTATGCAGGTTCATATAAACAGAAACTTTTTTGAAAACAACCTTGTGTGTACAACGTTATTTTTGAAAACGGTGGGGCAGAAATATTTGTTTCTGTAAATACCGGCTATGTGTAAATGTGGCCTTAGTCATGTCCTCACATATGCACATCCATATGCAATATATAATAATATAGATAATGTAGCAGGGTCGCTCAGTGTGTCTTACTGTGGCGCATATTGACCGGTGCAGAGTCAGGGGTCAATAGTTCAACTGAGGTATCACCTCAACCTTCCTGAAGATGTGGGATGGTGACTTATGTTGTCACGTCTTTTATTTATTCTTCTGAAAAAACGTTTCCCATCTCTAGACATAATAGAAAAAATAAACACAAGTGGCATGCTCAGGCATCCTGAAGCCTCCGCTAAGTACGAATGGAAGTCAATATGAGACTCTGTCTGCGTCGCCACGAGTCTCAACGATCTGTCTCAGCTTGCGTCGGGACATTGTTTGTGTGAACTTAATCAATGAGTTGGCGTTTCTTCCAAAAGAACAACACTCTTGTAATATTCGTTGTGGCGTTCTTTCAATGTGCACCTGATAAGTTAAAAATGATGTAATGTTAAGGCCACTGTTATGTCAGTTATCACATGGTAGTCAATTAAAAAAACTCACAAGAACAACACAGTGAACGTTATTTGTATAGTTTTCTGTAGTGTACGCCAATATGGAATAGGATTTAATTGAACTAGATCTCCGTACGCATGTGTGCGTTGCTGCTTAAAGCCGTGAGATCGCTGCGCTCTGTGCCAAGTCTTTCTGTCGCTGTAACAGAATGAGAATTACACAGCACCTCTACAGTAATAGCATGATCTGTGGAACCGGTTTCATAAGCACAGCGGTGTCACGTTGTGTGAAAGAGATAAGCACTTGTTTGTGGTTTTAAAAAGAGAGCTCATTAGATGGAGCTGGCTCTCCCCTCCTTTGGCATATTTGATCAGAGGGCCTCCATGGCGGTCCCTGGGAGCGTCACAATAACTGATGTCAAGCGTCTGTGTCGGATTCAGATGGCTTCATCGATTATTTACAACACGTAAGATCTCAGCAGAGAGTTTACCCACAGTAGTTTAGAGAACCTTCAGCTGCGCAGTGTTTCAAGTCGGATCACAGATTAGTCCTTAACCTTAGATTTTGGACGAGGGAACAATAAATAGAAAGCAGGGTATTCTAGGACAGTCCTTCTGTTTCGTTCTATTATGGGACTCATTATTTCTGCTGGGCGCATCTTGCGATCGGCTCGCAAGCGAGCGCGTGTGTGTGTGCGTGTGTGTGTGTGTGTGCTTGAGAGAGTGGGTGAGTGTGCACCTCTCTGTCTGTCCACAATATATACCTTCTGCTGCAGAAAACTGCATAATATTTGAAGGGGATAACAGTTGGTGATGTGTGTTGTGATTGGCTAACAGTTAACAGAACTACAAGTACACACACTTGAATTGTTTGTGTGTTTGGCTGCATTACCTCACTTCAGCTCAGCCACTGCTTAGCAGGCACACCTCATGTTGGGATTCATTTAGTATTTGCCAAGATTTTATGAAGTGTATTCCATAATGACTTCCAGCTGATTGTGTGCATACAACTTTAGTTTTTTTATTTGCATACATCACTGGTTGGCTCAATTGTTTTCTACGGTGTGTATGACTAAATACTTACAGCTAATGAAACTACCAGTACCCACAATGCCGTATCTCTCCCCATCCCAGCCATTGCTACCTCGGTAGTTTTTATTTTGCAAGATTTTATGTCATTCTACTGCTAATTTTTGTCTAGGCATGAGGTTAGCCAATTGTAGGTTATATTTAATCACACAGCAGTGGTGGTTGTAGACTGACCTGCCGGAGATGTTCATTCTGAGTGGACCATTCTAGTTTATGAATCTTTTCATTGTTTTATTAAAACTGATAAAATAAGATAACAAATCTCTGATTTGTTCATGACCTGTCAGGATTGTTCTTATAATGGATGTCAGTCTTTAGAATAAAGAAATACCCAAATAAGTAAGTAACTAAAGTTGTCTTTTATACATCACACTCCCAGGTCAGAACTAAGCATGCTCACAACATAAGACTAATTAAATAGAAGACACACAATAGGGACACTATATAAAAGTAATTATGACATGACAATAAATGAATACATTACATGTAATACAGGCTCATTTTAGCTGCTCTCTCATCTGGTCTATTGTTTTGCAGAAGCATTATAAACCACTTTGAAATTATCCACTAATGTTTGTCATTGTCCTCAGTCAGGACGGATTCAAATAATTTATAGATATATGAAATAAAAGCAGAAATAATCACTTTAAATATGTGTTTAAAAAAATACTAAATAAAATACTAATTATAAGCATTCTCGTCACATATACAGACTCGTGATCAGGACCCCTTGGCATCACTTTCTAACGCTTTAACGCCCTTTGATTTGATTCTTATTTTGGATAAACACGATGTATCACTGCAGCCTTTGGCGAGCTGTGAGGACGCTGCCACATGACGCTGCATCGTCTAGCTGTGTTCTTATTGTTGAAGTTTGGTTATCGGCGGGACCCAAGAGCATATTTATTTTTTATTTTTTTATTTAAACTTTATTTAGCCAGGCGAGACAGATTAACAACAAATTCTTATTTACAACTGTGGCCTGACAAGAGGCAAAACCTCTTGAGGGAAAGGAGACATAAATAAATAACGAATAAACACGGTTAAAAAATAAAATAAACACAGTTAAAAGGTGCCAAAGAGCAGGGGAACCGACATACACGCGAAATGGTGAAATAATCTGGCCACAAGTCAAAGGAAGCCGGTGTTCTGTCATTTCATGCTACTTGTCAAGAACCGATACCTTGTGGTATCGCGCATGCGGCGAGTCGATTTTCCGAGTTTTTTTTGACACGCCCATAATGTTTTGCCACCCTGTCGATGCACGTCTGATAACGGGGAGTGACATCCTCAAAATCCCGATTATTTCCCTAGTTAAAAGTACATTCAGCATGTATATTGTACAGGTAGTAATAATATGTAGTAATGACATGTAGATTAATGAGTGATAAGCAGTTGCTATTTATTTTGTGTCAACAAATTATTGTAAACATGAGTTTGTTCACATTATCATAATAAAGCACTGGTTTATTATTAGGGTATTTAGTGTTGAAGATAAACACTTTAACAGTGAAAAGTGAAACATTGAACTTTGAAAGAAAAGCATATTTTGATAGTACAATAACATCCTATCAGATAGGGTAGCATGAATCGATTACATACCTATCAGTTTATGCAGCGGGTAGCAAATTTTTACAAGGCAGCAAAAAATGACAGAACACCGGTATTTCACAGGGTGGTTTGATTGCAGACAGGTGCTGGAGATGAGCCCAGGTGCCGGTTGATGGAAGCTGTGCCCACTCCCCCACACACACACACACACACACACACACACACACACACACACACGTAAACACAGTGAATAGACTGGGGACACTGGAGACACAGGAAGCGGCAGACTTGTGACAGTTATTAGAAGAACACATTTAGTTGTTCTCAGTCTCACTTTTAATTTGTTATATTTCCTCTTTCCCGGCCTTGATATTGCTCAAACCACAAGAATCTTACCTTCAAACATTTTGGAAACAAGAAACACATTGATTGCAGAATAAAACAAGTGGATGAAGAGCAGTAGCGAGGGTGGATTTAAACATTTCCTTACATTTTTTTTGTGGTGGCACAAACCCAGCAGGCAGCGCTCTGACAGTTTGCTATGTTGGTGGATTTTAAATAAGTTGTGCTGGTCTCTGTGGTGTTTAGTGCACAGTGCACAGCTGCTTCTTACTGTAACACAAGCTTCTTCTTTAGTTAATTGTGTTCACTGTGTTTACCTCGATTAAATCACTGATACACAATAAGCCCACACTATTTTACAGCCCTCCCACTGTAACTCAGACTACTAACTCTGAGGTGCACACAGTCTATGCTTCAGCATTTTCGTGACATATTTTCAAGTTACATGCAAATTCAGAATTGTTTGAAATGTACAACATCACATGCATTGTGGTGTTGTGTGTATTAGCCACCAGAATTATGTGAAGAGGGTGAAAGAGGCTTTTTTTTAATTCTCAAAGCAGAGGCTTTCGGAGCCAGAGACGGCACATTGAATTCCCAGAGAAGTTAGAAGCTTCATGCAGCCCCCGGGTAAACATTTTGTCGCTATGAAGCTTAAACTTTATGGGGAAACCAATATTTTAATACCGTCTGAGGTCACTGTTGCCTTGGTGATAGAAAAAGCAGGATAACAGTGGGTTCATTGAGACAGCCAAGAAATACACATATATTAAAGGTCAGCATATACTTTGTGTGGTTACTGTATATGTTGTTGCTGCGGCTGCCACTCTCTAGCAAACAACACAGGGGATGAAAGTGTTTGCCACCTGACTGAAGCCCATCTTCCACTCTTCCAGGTGGTATATAGAGAAAACCTTCCAGGAATAGTCTATTACGACTTTTTTATTGTTTTAGAAGCCCATACAGGAAGCTTGTCTATCAGCTGTTAGTGTATGTTCTTCAAATAGAGTTTGCCAACAAAAAGCTATTGTGACAGAGCTTAAGGATAATGATGTCGGTCCATTGGTTTAGTTGTTAAAAAACAACAAAAGAGGTTGCTCAGTCGGTCTCCTGATCTGGTCCACACTGAAATATCAAATACAATATTCCCATACACTTTGGTACAGATAACGGGGTCCAGACTGATTCATTTAGCAAGCCCCAGATGTTTCCATGTAACGGCACCAGCTGGTAAAAATTGTTACTAATCCTGTGAAATGCATCCACATCTACTCAATAGTTTAACATTAATGGTTAAAAGGATCAGGAGGAACAGGCTAATGCAATATGGCAATTTGATCCCCAGCTCCGCTAATCTCTAAATTGCTCCAGAATATAAATTGTCTGGTATGGGATATAAACCCTCCACACCAGACTCTTCCCAACTAGACGGTCAGAGAAACTGAGGTGTCATCGATGGTGAGTGGCGAGCAGGAGTCGCCATGTGTCTATCCCCCCGATAGACACATGGCTTTCACATAGTTAACCACTGCTTGTGTCCCATGTGAAAACAAGTCGACCGTGACTTGTTTTATCTTACTTTTAAGTAACTTTACACACCAGTCACGGAACCCAATTATATATTTTACTGAATAAATATTCGTATTTTCGCACAAATCACAATCTTCTCTGAAGCCGGTTCAAATGGTTTCGAAGCCTGAACATTTCTGCATAGTTGTGAAAATATCATAGATTAAGAGACTGTATGCATGTAATGAGCGGTGTACTTTTGCTGTGAAAACAGAAGTTTATTTAAAAAAGATGCAATACATGTAACAAGTGGAAACTGACAGGCAATCGCCGGCACATCCAACTCACTAGAGGGGTAGCCAGAGCATTACAGTGTTACGCTTAGGGCCACTGACGGTCTAACGATGTGGGAGTGAGAATGTGTTATTTCTGGGCCATAATCCTGGCAAAAGTGTGAAATATTTTGGTTAATGACGAAGTTCCACCATCCATCCATGCAGAAACACAAATGAAACTGTAGACAATGATTAAAATATCCATTGTGGGCTACTGTGAAAACATGGTGACCGGCTGTGTGATGAGGACCTTCTCTGTATGTAGCTGATTATCTTCACGTTATTATACACTAAAGAAAGCTTTTTGCCAATATAACCACTAAACGTCACACACTGCAGTCTTTCAACTATCTTAAGCTCAATATGACTGTATTTAAACAAAATCATTGTGTCCATGTGTCACGGGAGTATTAGGGTGGACCCAAATGCACGACTCAGGAGACAGAACTTGAAAATAATGTACTTTACTCAAAGAAAAACAGCTGGGAACAGATAAACACACTTGGTAACGCTGGAGGGCTTCAAGAAGAACACAAGACAATCTGGAAGACGACAAGTGGAAGTGAGGGAGCTAAATAGTGAGGGACTAATGAGGGGATGGGCTGGAGGTGAGAAGGGCGTGAGGACCAGGTGAAGGGAATGAGGGACTAACGAGGGAGTGATCAGAGGCAGGTGAGAAGGGCGTGAAGACCAGGTGAAGGTAATGAAGGACTAACGAGGTGATCAGAGGCAGGTGAAGGGAGTTGGACTGACGAGATGGGAAGCAGGATCTGGAATGACATGATAGTGAGACAGGATGAAAACAACTAATAAAAAAGGAAGGTATGGAGCATGTTACGCCATGTGTTCATTGAATGGGCTTTCCTGACCTGCTAATATATTGGCAAGTCCCATAAATTATGTGTATTATTTATAAACATTTTCAAAATAAATATTACAGTAAAGTACCATCACCCATATCTACATTCCTCGCACACTGATAGGATCTGCTCTAATTCCAAGTTAAGCAAAACCCCAAATATTGTTTACTTTTGCTGAATTTCCAATATCCTTGCAGATTTTAATGTAATTACTTGAAGGCTTCATTAAAATAAAAAGGGACATGACTGTCTTCACGGTTTGATTTTGAAGAGCCCGCTCTGTTGACGGAACACCAAGAAATAGTCTCCCTGTGTTCCTTCAGAAAATTCTGTACTGTGAAATAACGAGAGAGATATGTGTCCAATGCATTGATATATGATCCTTTTATCCCAACTACTGTATTCTCATTACTCCTGATACCAAAAATGTTACAGCAGGGTACCAGCTCTGATCCATGTGGACAGTAGGCATCATTCCGACATTTTAGCTCACTCCTCTATAGGTCAGACGTCAGAGTCAACTATAGAGCTGAGTTCTGCTCAGCAGGTTTGAAGATGAGTGACCACAACACAAGTGATACGATTCTGATCCCTCTGTTCCTTACTTTATTGCTCCTATCAAAGATGTCTCCGTCTAATGTACAGAGGGACTCGGGCTTAGAGTGGGTGGGCAAAGCTTTCTGTCTGCTTTCTCTTTCTTCAGGAGTATATGTTGTGTAAACGGTATCCTCTGCTAGCAGCGCGGTGGTGCAGTGGGCAGCACGGTGTCCCACAGTCCAAAGACATGCACGTTGGGTTAATTGGAGACTATACATTGCCCGTAGGTGGTAATGTGTGGGAGAATGGTCAGAGACGTTAAAGGTGACAGCTGGGATCAAATTTAAATGCCGAATGTACTCAGAGGAAAAAGCTCCCACGGGCATGAGGTGAAAGGGGCAGGTGCATGCTGGGAAGTTAGTTATTGTAGTTAGGTCAGCTAATGTGGCTCACTCGCCAACATGGTCAGCTGCTGCAGCAGCAGAGGCTATTACACTTCGCTCATGGAGGCTACTGAGCTACTTTAACAACATAAGAGTCTGATTGCTGGAGGCATCACAAAAGAAGCCCGATCAATGAGGTTGGCCTTTGAGGCAGGAAGCACAGAGCATGAGGCAGGGCCATTGGGAAGGAGGCCACATCTAAGCCAGGGGCTGGATACAAGAAGCAGATGCAGGACCTAGGACCAGCTTCAGACACAACCAGGTCTATTGTACCCTATGAGACGTGAGGTCACAAAGACAAAGGGAGGAAGTAGAGTTAATAATGTGCAATAGAGAGATGTAAATTCATCCATAAGGAGAGAGAGAAGAGGTGTTAGGAGCTCAGTGTATCCTAAAACATCCCAGAGAAGCCTCTAAGCAGCATACCTAAGGGCTTAAAGAGAAAAGTCTTAAGTCTACTCTTAAATGAGGTGACTGTGTCTGCCTCCCGGACTGAAGGTGGAAGCTGGTTCCATAAAAGAGGACCGTGATAACTGAAGGCTCTGGCTCCCATCCTACTTTTTAAGACTCTCGGAAACACAAAGTAGCCCCACATTTAGTGAGCGCAGCTCTTTAGTGGGGCAATATGGTACTACAAGCTCTTTAAGATACCAATCAAGGCTTTGTAGGTCAATACATGCAGAATTCCTCTAATACTGATTGTATTACTGCATTATTATTCCAAATTTGGTTTCTGAGAATGCTTTCCACCACGTATGAAACACGGTAACATTAACCTGCTATTTGACTTGAAGCTTTGCAAGGATTTCTCATAGATGATGTGAGATCACACACTCTATATTTTTTTTATATCAAACAAGGGCCAGAGAATACTAATATAGCTCACACACACACACCCACACACACACGCACACACACACACACACACACACACGCTGTACCTACAACCTCAGAAACTCGTCTACATGAACACAGACATTTTATTGGAAGGTAAAAACGCCTGCCAAAGAGAATGTAAGTTCAAAAGTTCAGTTATGAGTTCTAATTGTGTTGATTGCAGCAGCTCCACTGAAGTTAATGAACCACTGTGTTATGATGCTTGGCACAAAAGTCTTGGTTTTCAATAGCCTTGTTTGACTTAAAACCATCACGCTGGCTGAGCAAAGAAAGATAACACTTCATTCAGAGCGTATTATTAATGTTATTATTATGAGCAACATCAACCCAAAAATATTGAAGAATTTCCTAATCTGACAGCTTGTATTGAATATATCTGAAACTCAACCTTTTGTTTGGATTCCACAAACAGTGTGGCCTCTCGCTTCACAGCTAAACAGAAGCAACGCTGACACACTCGCTGTACGTGTTTGTCATTCATGAAGGGTAAATGGGTTAAGCTGACATCCAATAAATTATTCATCCAGATTTTGTGTTACAAACAAGTCTGATGTGACTGAAACAAGTTAAAACACTAGTGACGGTCTATTCCAAGGATGTAGTTGATGATCCTTAAATGTCAAAACAGAAATGTGTCCTTGTTGCTTTGAAATGGAAATGACAAAAAGAGGGCGCTCAGACTGATCTGGAATATAAATAAAAAGAGCACGAAACCACATTTATTCAGGAAAACCTAATAAGTGTGAGGCATCCAGAAGAAATGATCACAGTCATATGCAGTCAACTAGGTCTTCAGATGTCCTGAGATGTGTTATTCATGTTTTGAGGCTTCATTGATGTCTTCAAATGTGTTTTTATGTTTAAGAAAAATGTCAGTCCAGAAAAGCAGCTCTTATTTAAAACCGCCTATACCGTCAGAATGCTACTGGATATTGAACATCTATTGTACCTAACATTACATTTAGCTAACATTTTTTATCCAAAGCAACTTACATTCATAGAGCGTAGACACGGCTACGGGGAGCAATTCAGGGTTAAGTCTCTATCTCAAGCCAGGGAACCACCGATCCTCTGATTGAAGGACAGATTTAATTAATCAAAGTTTATCAAGCAGTTACTAAAATACACAGATATTTGAGATGCAAGTCTTTCCTTTCTTTCCTTTCTTTATTATATTATTTCCCCAAAAGATGGGTTCCCTCAGTGACGTGCAGTGAGGTTTGTGGCTGGTGAGGCATTGACTTAGTCAGATGTACAAACATATGAACCCAATAAAGTAGCTTAAATCACCATTCGATCAACAGCATGCACATTGACTACCGGTCGATTTTCAAATTTCATATCAGCAGTCTTTACACACACACAAAGGTAAAGTACATATTTGATTCCAGCCATATATAGCGGCTCAGAGAAAGAGCACATTTCCTCTGCACTCATTTCATTTGCCATGGCAGTTCCACAATGCATACTCATTTAATAGAAATAAAAATATGCTATATAGCCTACTGCAGTGTACACTTTTAAATGAAGGTCATTCGTCTACCCTTCTGGACCTTATCTTCAAGCTTGAACCCGACACGCCGGCTCAAGCAATATTACATTGGTGACAAACAATGAGGAAGCAAAATGTTTCAGCTCTTCGCTTCCTCTCCTCTCCTCTGCTTGAGAAGGACATGCGCAAATTCAGCGATTGTGATTATAGAAAATGCTTTAAATTATTGGAATCATACATATATTACATTCATAGCAGAGATCAGCAGATATATATGTAATATTCATTTAATATTCAGCCTCACCCGTCTCCCCTGACCTGACCCTGGGCTCATTAGTACAATACTCAAGGCTATGTGTACATTTAATTATTGAGCTATTGAGCATACTTTGTTCATTCCTCCTCTCGACACGACACTGGCCATGAAAGATGACCGTTCTAAAGCTTCTCCGTACCTCAGTTTCTAGTAGCTGCTCAGATTTGAAAACATTTCTAACGTGCCTGATCCCACAACTTTATGAAATAGAGAAAAGAGATATAAAAAGGTGAGTTACTAAAGGAAATGAAAGAGAAGAGCCCTGAGCTCATTCAAGAGCTGAGCTGAACACAAACGAAGTGACTAACACTATCTCCGACAAAGTTACCTTCTCATACTTCAGATACATCACAAGTATGTTGTCGATTTTCGAGGCTACATTTCTTTACCAGTCTTAGTTCGTCAACATTGAAACAAATCTAAATACAAAAATTCCAAAACTACTTGGTTTGGCTTAGTAGTGTGGTTGTCCTACTCCAAACATCTTCCCGACCTTCATGCACAGACTTCGGCCGATCCATCAAAAACTTATTGGGATACGTCAAAAAAAGTTTTTTTCTAGAGAAAATGTCTTTCCCTTAAAACATATCAGACGAAGCTGGAATGACACATGTCCAAACTTCTGTAATTATCGGAGGACTCTACACCTCATACAACGCTAATGTTTAGAGCCAGTGAACATCCAACATGATCCTGATCAATGTGTTGCCTAACTTCAAAAGAGTTGGATTGCCATAAGATGGAACCTTTACCACACTCTAAATGCCGTGCATTGCGGTAATGGAGATTCTTAAAACCTTGGCATTTAAGATAAAATAAGAAAATCCTTTATTTGACCCGCAGTGAAGATATTTACAGGATTACGGCAGAAAAAGCATTTGACGGCCCAAAAAAACAAGCAAAGATTTTAATATTAAATCTGTGCTAAATGTGGACACAGGTGAGCAGGTGGGCCGGGGGGTCCAGTGACTTGGGGGGGGGGGCTGGATAGAGGATAGAGGATGGTCCTTAATGTGTTTAGGGAAGAGGATGGAGGCAGAATCATTAATCATCATCATCATCATCATCATCATCATCATCGTCGTCATCATCATCATCATCATCGTCATCATCATCATCATCATCATCATTAATATATTCAATGTGGACATTCCGTCATTCACGTAATGCAGGGCTGATTTTTATTTCTTCTTAACAATTCAACAATAATCCATATTAAATCAAGAGTGCAAATATATGTATGCAAACCATATTTTAAATACCACTGGCAGCACAAACACACTGTGATTGAACAATTTCTGTTGTTACCCTGAGGACTTCTGGCGGTACTAAGCAGCTCATTGGTGGGAGGATTTGTTTTTTCATATTCTATTATGTTAAGTGTATTCTGAGCTGTGCACTAGACAACCTTGTTTGTTATAAACTGATATGTAATGTCTCCTAACAGCAGAAATCACAACAACTGCAGTATCAGTGGGGACATCGTATTCAAATAGAACTCTGCTGATTTATAAAATAATCCTTTTTTTCTGTCTAATTCAGGAGAGCTGAAGGCTACTGTGTATCCTCATGCGTCAACCCTGTCTCAAGAGTATTGCAAGAGTATTCTTATCTTATGCACCTAACAAATGTTCTGCACTACTTCCTCAGTTTTCCATCCTCATGGTTCTTTCTTGCTGGACATGTAGCCTAAGTGACATCTGCGTGGGTATTTCTGACTAGAATTTGTTTTGCTTTTCATCTCTCCATTTGAGCATTTCAATGGTTTCTTTGATTAATCTTAAAAAAAACGTAAGGTCATAACAAAGGCGGAGCTCCAAACATGCAGATTTACCCTCCAGATTGTATAAAAAGCTTAGTCTTCACCTTGGAGCAGCTCTCAATGGAGTTGGTAATCTCTTTTCTGAATAGTGCTGTGAAATATTCAATTCAATTCAATCTCTTTTCTATAGCCCAATATCACAAATTACTAATTTGTCTCAAAGGGCTTAACAATCTGCATTCATACGTAGGGTTGGGTACTGAGAACCAGTGCCAATATGGCACCGGTTCCTATAGCCTACGACCGGTGCCGACTGGACCGAAAAGCAACGCACATTTCAATGTTTCCTTTCGGTGCTTGAGCCGAGTGAAATTTAAATTATTTGGAACTCCTCTGGTGACTCCGCCCTGTCGGCAGGTTACGATAGCCTATCATTGAATGTGTAAGCTACCTCTTAGCTAGCGTGAGCTACGAGCTAGCTTAAACATGAGCTACAAGCGCGAGAGTGATATCCATTTCTTTGTCAGTGTTCCATGAGAATGGCTTTTAAAGGGAATATGGCCAAAGAGGTTTTTAATGAAGTATATATATATATATATATATATATATATATATATATATATATATACATGTTTGGATTTTGGCTTTCCGCCTCCGATGAAGAACATCTCACCTCACAGGAGTATCTCTCGTTGTAGGTAGACAATAGGTCAGATGGTTTGAAGTGAATTATCAGCAAGTCTTTAAATATTAAACAAGCTCTTCAAAAATCTTTCTTAAACTTTTAAGAGCTATTAAAGTACAAGGGTTTATGAATTAATACAAATGAATCTATGTATCATTAAGGTGAATAGTTGCCAAATTCACATTTTAAATGGTTCAAAAATACCAAAGAGGAGGGAAGAGTAAGCTATGCATGTTGCATAATGTGTGTTTTCATCTGGTTCCGGAATGTTGTGTTTTCAACCTCATCAGTATTTTTACTGAACGTATACATTATAAGCTCGCCTCTCCTAACGTATTCAAGCTTGGGTCTCGGGAGTTGGAGCTCCACAGCATTCGGTAGAGCTGCTGAAGCGATGAAGCAGCCTCTGACTTCGTCTCTTTGCTCTGAGGAGCTGGTCAGGCAGCGAACAGCATCACAGAAAGAGAGTTGCTGGATGTGCGAGTCATTCATAATAACTGTATAATATGTTTATTACTTAGCAAAGGTCCTGCGGCTAAATTGATAGCTTGGTCTGTGGTGTGGGCCATTCCTAACATACAGAGCATCCCCCCCACATACACACACACACCTCTTCTTCCTTTTGATGTACCCTATGAAGTCTTTTTGTATTGTATCGTCTCATCTGAGTCTTGCTGCAAGAGCCAATTGCCCTTTAGGGACGAATAAAAGTTGAAAGTTAAAGAAAGTGTGTGCAAGCCCCTGAGCTTTGAGGAGGCAGATGGGAATGACGAACTGCCAGTGAACCAGTTTCACGGACTTCCAGTGGAGTCGAGCAGGAAGAAACATATCTCACTCTCCTCTGCTTGTTTCCAGCTCAGAGACAAAACATCTTTACTCGCCCACGGAGAATAAAACATGTGTGAGACAAAGCAGAGGGATAAAATGTGACAATGATTCCATTTGCACATAAACACTATTCCCCATTATTGATTTGTGTGCCACAAAAGAGGATATTGACTTCAAATAAATGTCTTTTGTCGCACAATATAATTCATATCTTTATTTTCAAAAACAACTGTTCCACTGAAGTGCTTGCATTATTCATTAGAAGCTGTTTTATCAGTAGGAAAAGAATTGGAAATGTCTCATAAAAGAATGTGACTGATGCTTTTTCCTCATATCAAACGTTAACCACACAACTAAAATGTGAATCAATCCACCTCTACGCACCACATGCACTCATCAACGTTTCTTCATATTTAAACAGGGGGAGGCTTTTAGCATATGCAGCAGAATACAGATGTGAGATTGTGCTGCATTATCTTTCACTGAGAAACTAGCTGCTGGATCCTTCAAACTAACCCTCCCCATCTCTAAACTATACGGTCTAGACCAGCTCTACATCCTCTCGACCTGCTAGTAGGACTGGATGAGAAGTCAGTGTGTACATCTGAAAAGTTACCAGAAGAAAGCATCAACAAATGAGATCAAAATTGATTCTTTAAACTTCTCTAGTTATAAAACAATTAAAGGATTGATTTGGTGTTGAGTTCTTGTAGAAAACATGGACCCAAAAGCAGCACTCAAAGAAGAGTTCAGGTTAAGACTGAAAAAAAGGCTTTATTGCTCCAAAAATAGC
Source organism: Liparis tanakae (assembly GCA_036178185.1). Lineage (NCBI taxonomy): Eukaryota > Metazoa > Chordata > Actinopteri > Perciformes > Liparidae > Liparis > Liparis tanakae. The sequence goes on from CM070088.1 coordinate 16,064,514, forward strand.
ACTCTGGTGATGGAATGATCCGGCAACAAAATGCAGGAAGACGAGGGTTTAAATAGACAGGGAAGGAGCAGGTGATAGGACACAGGAGGAAACAATCAGGGGAGTAGGAAGTGCATAGAAACAGAGAGAGCGACAGGGACTTCAAAATAAGACACAAGACACAAAAACTCCTAGATCACAGAATCTGGAATAGAAATAAAGTAATTGTGTGTTTCTTGTAATTGCTTAAATATAGCGCGACATAGTCAGACAACAAGCAACTGTGAATTAATCTGGAGCCTCTCACTTCCTTTTTTTAATTCCTATGGGACTCTATCAACAGGTGTAGACCGTAATGCCTCTGGATGCAATGAATAGACCTACAACCAAGGAGCAAAGAAACACGTGACGTAAAAATGCACCCAGCTGAGATGAGCTGTGATGGTGTGGAATCCCTATGTCCGCGAACAAGTATTACCACCAGCGGTAGCTTTCATATCTACCAGCAGCGACTAAGCTGGGCAGCTGGTTCTTGACACGATTGCCAACCTGCCCCCCCCCCCCCCCTTGCTGTTCACCAGCTGGGTCTCTGGACTGCGTCCCCTTAAGAGATTTGCCATTTCTAGACTAGATGAGAAAATAATTCAACCTTCATACATGGGATTTGTTTGTTTCTGTTTCCTTTTAACATTATTGCACTAAAATATGTCCGATGCATTCAAACAATTTGTAGGAAATATGTCACAAAGAAAAACAGTGACAGCACACTTTAAACTATTTAATAATATTCGCAAACGCCTCTCACTGGCAAGGAGCATTACAGTCTTCGCTTGCCAACTTTAAAAGGTTAGTACGTCAACTAATATAGAGGGACCTGGAGGAGAAAAATTAAATATGAATCATCATTCTTTTTTCAAGAAATAAAAAACTCAAACCTGAAAATGTTCTCGTCTATTCACTTTTAACCTACAACATGTGTCATTTGCTTCCACAGTACCACCGAAAATCATCAACCTGTCAAGAGATATCGTGGTAAATGAAGGCTCCAACGTCACCCTGATGTGCCAGGCCAGCGGTAAACCCGAGCCTTCCGTCAGCTGGAAACTCCTCTACTCACCAGGTAATTTAATTGCCCTGTAAATATGTACCTTCGCTCCACACCAGAGTTTGCTTTATTCAAACCTTCCTCACACATCTATCGCATTCTCTGTGCTTCCTCTCTTCCCCCTATCCCTCTTTGTTTATCGCTCAATCTTTGACTTTGTTTGACCCCTGGTGGATTTCTCGCCTCACTTATTACCCATCATTACCTGTTTCCAGATCATCATTACAAGTTAATTGTTCGCAGGAAAGTAAACTGACCCTGTTGTTATTGAACTAATTAATTAGGATAATGGGAGGGATGTAAATGTTCTGGAGGCACTTGACATTATTAATGCGGAGAACATTCCACTGTGTGAGGCATTATTCATTCACAAGCATGCCACGGCAAGTATGGCCAGAATCGTGGAAGTTGCATTGTGCATGCTAAATAGAATTATTGCCGTTATGCCTCAGTGAAGAATGAAGGGAACCGACTCATTCACAATGAGTTACTTTTGTGCTTTTGTCTGTGCGGTCCTTTGTGTTGATGCCGGGATCTGGGAATTGGAATGTAAATATGACACAAGTGTGACTGACCTGTCTGTAAGGAGATAAGCAGGGAGAGGGAACAGTGATGGCATACATTATTGTGCAGGCTCTGCAGAAGAGACTGCTGTTGGACTTCTTGGTTTTCCTGCTTTCTTTTTTAATGAGAGAAAGCAAATTCCTGCAAATCACTTTTTGGGTCAAATGGTGGAACGTGTGGGGACTTTACAACAGACGTGACACCTTTGAGTGAGCGGATGCACCGATTGGAGTATCTTCTTGTTGAGTAATGTTGACATTCGAGCTCCTCTGTGATCTGTGCAGAATGTATCATCCGCACAACCTCGCTGCCTCGGTATGGAGGCAGTCTCCCATCCACCACATGAGCGCCATATTTACCTTTCCATTGAAAATGCGGAAGGTAATGTTTTGATCGCCGCGTATTTGTATGTATGCTTGCGTGTGTGTTATTTGCATAAGTAAAAAAGTATTAAACCGAATCGCATGGAATTTGGTGGGATGATTGGTTATTATCCGTGGACCATTTGCTTAGACTTTGGGATAGATCGGGTCAAAGGTCAAGGTCAAGGTCATGAAATAGGTAAAAATATTCTTTTTACTATAGTCAATTTGTATCCAATTGGCATGCAACTAATGCCAAATTGTTCACAATTCAATGCTCAATCTTGTGATATGCGAAGGTATGCGCTTTACCGAGTGCCCGTTCTAGTTGTATTTGTACATGTTGTTGTTCATTGAAAATCCTTGGTGTTTAAAACAATTATAACATTGAACACTATTGTTTGAGCGACAGAGTTTATAGCTACCACCACAGCTGTGTGTTGAGGGAGCGTTGGAGCACGTTGTTCAGCTCTGTCTCTGGGTTCTAGACTGCTGCTCTATGCCGATCAGACGAAGAGAACGCCGTACACTTCCTCTGGTGTATTACCTTAGGATGAAGGAACATCTGCTGGACCTAGTGGGAAGATTGAACAGAGAGTTATTGTGCAGGCCCCAAACATATAGCAGCAGAATACATGTTGAAGTCCATCAACTGCTAAGGAATGCACAAGGAATGTTAAGTATTGCAGTATAAGCATCATCACTATTAAATGTAGCTTGAAGCTTGTTAAATATATTTAATAAATCGCAGATGGCAAATATATTTTTCTACCATCCCAACTTCTACCATCCTCTCACTTCACCTTGCTCCTTATCTTACATTATTTTGTATTAATGTGCCGTTAAACCAAGAACATCTGGACCACACTTGAAAGCTTAGTGGACTTAGTAGATATTTCCTGTATCCTCAAGTTGTATTATTTATAAATATTATGCGAGAAAAACACTATGGATAATAACAAGGCATGACCCATTTTTCTCAGGCACTCCATGAGAGGGAGATAAAGTAGTAAATGAATGGTTACAAGACGACGGCAAACTCTCCACAAAGTCCAACCTGATTAATGACACAAAGAAATGGAATGGATCTTAGTTGGGCAAGGTCTTGAAATTGTCTGTCAGTTTGTATTGTCCTCAATTGTCGACGAGACAATAGCAGAAGCCTGGCCCTCGGAGGACCACGTCATAAAACAAGACTCACGCTCAGCAGCCAGTGAAATGCCAATGTAAAACAAACCAATCTGTATATACCAAAATATTAGAAGAATATCTGAACAGATAACAGTCGATGGATAGTTCACCAATAATGGCCGCATCAAATTGCATAGCTGTCCGTCAGGAAGTTGTCGAGACATTTCATTCTGTCTCATGAACGTGAAACTGCTGATGGTGCCTCAGGGAAAGTGATGGAAGCACCAAAGTCTTCAGAATTTACCCTCTGGGCATTATGGATGTCTGTTGGTGGTGATCCTTTAGCCGCATTGACTTAAACATGGAGAGTGTAAACTAGATAGAACTACAGCCTTTCAACCACGTCATATTAGTTCATTCCTCCTGTTACGGCCTCTCGCTGAACTCGGGATACACAGGCCGCAACACACAAAGAAGGGATACAGCTACGGTGGAAAACAAAGGAGGCAAACAATAAAGTTAAATATATAAGCAAATAAGGAATATTTATTTCAGAGGTACGGTTTAACGAAGGGTAGATCGACAAAGAAGTAACAGAAATAGGCGTCAGGGTCTCCAAGGCCAACACAACAAACACAACTACGATGCTAACTAGAAAGATACCACTGACCTACCATAGAAGAAAGGAAAAACAATACTGAGCTCCCTGTCTAACCAGAAAACAGGAGAAAACAGACACAACACAAATGGCAGAGAACCCCTAGAAGCTTGACTCGAAAGTACTAATGGTGGCCAACACCTTGGCACCATGTCACCGAATAGTCACAGCTCAGCGGTGGAGAGCGAGAGCGAGAGAAACACTTAGGGTGTATATAAGCCCTGCCCACTGATTAGCTGATCCCTCTCAGGTGGTGTTGCTCCAGGCATACCAGACCTGAGAGAGATAGCTCCAGCCTCTTCCTGAAAGAGGGTTGTCATAGTCACGGGATGTAACACCACCAGAGAGCTCAAAAGCATTCAACACAAAGTACTCCATCTGCACTTAAAGTCCAAGCTGAATATTACCCCCAACCAGGGGTCAATGCAGAGTCAATGCAGAAATGTCTGTAACCTGCATTCCCTCTGCAGGTGATCAAGGTCGTATAGACAGCTTTGAGAAAAAGGACCCTATCACTTGTTTTAACTTTGTAAAGATGAGTTCAAGAATCTGTTGGAGCTAGAACCCAAAAAATCAAGGCAGTATCACTTTTTTTTAGGTGGAGGGATCCGGGGCAGCTCCACCCTGCTGACTGTTCTGTGCATTTAGAACAGCAACCATCACAACTCACACTGGGAGTGTGGCAGCTTAATGGTTTAGGTGGCAATGCCAACTGAACCTTCTAGTGTGAGTCACTATGTGTATGTGAGCCTGAGAAGTCGAGTCCAGATGAAGTTAACTCATTATGACATTCTGTCTACACTAAGCTGTAACCATGTTTTGATGAAGAGTGTTTGTGATGTGTTCCTAGTAGAAGGGTGAGGACCGCTGACTCATTTAAAAAAATGATGGTGTGTTGAGTCAACATTAGCTTGTGCATTAGAAACCATTGCTGGAGGAGCTGAGGTGGTTCACATTGCCCTGATATTATTTGATTTCCACCTTTTAGAACATCAGTACTAAAGAAAGCTCAAAAGTTAAACAAGTCACTGTCGTCCACATACTGCCACTGTGCATCAGGCCGTCCAATGGATCTCCGTGTCATCCGGTTCTGGAGTTGGGACCTAATCATGGTGTCTGGTATACTGAACAAAGCGCTTCACCAAGTCCCCGTTCCCTTTGTGCAGGAGGTGGCACTCTGTGGTGTCCCAGCTGGTCCTATGTAATTTGGATAAGCCTGGCTGTCATCTCTAGGGAGTGCTGCAAGGCCCTAAAGGCATCATTACGCTCCAAAAGAGGTGCTTGTAGGATGGTCGAATAGCATTTGAACCTTCTTTACTCCCACACCTTTACAGCGTTGAAATTGAGGGGATTGCAAACGTCAATTTCTCTAACTTTCTGAAACCCACAATCAGACATTCACACCCACTTCACACAGCAGCCAACCAGGTGTGCATAGCTGAGAAAGGAGCCAGGATTTTACCTCTTTTTTTCATTTCTGTCACTTTCTGTGTATACGAAGAGTGCAAAACTGTGAATGCCTTTCAGCGAAGATTGGAAATGCGCACTGTTATCCTCATTCTTAACTCCTCATTATCACGTCCCGGTGAAGGCAGCCTGCCTTGATTGCCAATGTTGTTTGTCAATTCTATTATAGTTATCCCGATATCACAAATGGATTTGTCTCAAATGGGTTTTTATTACCCCCGTTCTTAAATCCTCGATTTGAATCAGGATAAATATCTGGATCAATTGAAGAAACCTCAGTTTGACAGAGAATATAGATTTATTGTAAACATATGAAGTGTTCCCTGGTCTGGACAGTACCTCATGATGAAGCTGGGTTTGCACCCAGGTAGGGTCCAATCCATCTGTCCATCCATCTGAGAAATATATATTTGCTTCTCCAGTTAAAAAATGCAGCTAATCACATTATTATCTTCTGTGTGGTATTAAAACTACTGACTGAACTTGGTACTTCTGGATGTTCAAATCAATGATCTAAGCAATGGTTCACTGATTTCAATCACCTGCTGATTGACTGTATCTAATTTCTGTTTCACTCCTGTCAGGAGGTTTTTGGATAGTTGATGAACTTGATTGAGTAGGCATTACTCAGAAATGTAAACAGTGGGAGCCAAGTGTGAGTGCTCCATATCGTTGCCAAGAGAATAATCTGACAAATTCAATACAACAGAATAACCAATTCCTATCTGTATCTATTTGACAGTATGCTCTCAAATGGAAATGACACTTAAATGGTTTGAATGAAGTTACAGTACATCTCAGTGTGCAGGTGTTCCAGCTGAAAGTATAAACGTAAAAAAAAGTGTCTGATAAGGAACAGGTGTTGACTTGTTTGTTGTGTTTTACTCTTGAGCAGCCAATCGATGACATCATTGCAATATGATCATGAACCAAATTGGACTAGCGCACCTGAAGAGTTGTTACAGAAGAGAGAGCCGTCTCCTTACCCTTTTTTAATTTTCACTCTTAATTAGGCCAATTGTGAATTTGTGAGTAAAGCAGAGGGGAGAGAGAGCAGTCTGACAGAGCGGACAGCAGGGTGAGAGGAGCCACATGTGTTGGCGAGGTGTGGGACTGAACCGCTCACCTATCTCTGGGAACTATTGCCGTGAAATCTCATTAACTCAATCCAACAGCTGGTTTCATTGCTGCTTTAACTTCTTGGCTCTGATGTGAACAACAGAGCTGTTTCCCCCTTTAGACCTCCTCAAGGTGCAATCTATTATAATTGGCTATAAATATGTTTTCATGTGGGAGGAGATTGAGGAAGCTGAGTCATCCGTTGGCCAAATTAGTTTGATTTCACTATGCTGGAAACTTTTCTGTGTTTGTATATTTATGTTTTGATGCAGGGAGTTAGCACGTTCTCCCTGCACACGTGTGGGTTTTCTCCAGGTGCTCCAGTTCTCAGTCCCAAATCATGCAGTTTATCTTAACACTGACTCCACATGTAGGGCTGCATGTGAGCGTGAAGGATTGTCCAGGGTGCACATATCGAAAAAAAGAGAAAGTCCCTCTTTTGTTAATATGTTTCATAAATGTGGACTACAAGCTGTAAGCATAGAGTGCCATGGACGGCCTCCCACCCAGGGGTGCTCACCATTTATTTGTGGCAACAATGGTTTGAAATTAGATTTCTCTGCACCTCACTTGCATTGTTCATGTTTTTTTAATGCTGGGTTTTATTAGAAAGTCTTAAAACTAATCTTTGACAGTTATCGTTCAGATCTCAAACTCTGATATTTTCTATATGTGTATGCTGCAAGACAGCTGTGTGTGTGTGTGTGTGTGTGTGTGTGTGTGTGTGTGTGTGTGTGTGTGTGTGTGTGTGTGTGTGTGTGTGTGTGTACTCCCATTAATAAGTCTGACTTTTGTGATCTGGTTGAGATTCTGTATTTAAAAGAAGCAATTTTAGCGTCTGCTTGATTTTGACTTTCCTCATGCACGATAAATGAAAACAGTGATTCATTATTTCTTCCATTTTGTTGAGGGCTCTCTCAAATTGTTCACTTCCAATGTCCTGAAATCTAGTAAAAAAAAAATTCAGCAGCCTTTTTTCTTACCAATTCCATCTCCAGTATTGGACTGAGGGCCTGATAAGCGAGCGTGTCAAAAATACACCGAGTCACGCGGCACAGTCGTCCTCACACGGACAGCAGCAGAGCAGCAACGGGTCTCGGTACTTGCTGAAGTCCAAACTTGTGTCTCCAAACTGCAGAGCAACTCTCCTGCTGCCCCGGGGCATCAGTGTGAGCCCAGCTATTGCAAGCACTCCAGGGTGTTAAAAAGAAGGAATCAAATAAATAAAGAGTGTGTGTGGTGTGTGTGTGTCGGGGTCTGTGTGTGTGTTTGTGTGTGTTTGCGTGTTTGTGTGTGTGTGTGTGTGTGTGTGTGTATCTGCATGAAGATTGATGATTTCAGGCTGGGGACCGGGTCTCTCACACAGCCGTGACCCAGCTCCCCCTCACCTTTGATAGATAGATGGCTTTAGGGGCTTGTGGCGGATCAGAAGTGATCCTCGATATCTCCCACAGACCACACAACCTGACTGCAAAGTTTGTCAGCCCAGGCGGCCAGCCGACACCCCGGTGCATTAAGGCGGACGGAATGAACGTGCACACTGAATTTGAATGTGGCCTAGGAGCAGTAAAGGTTTTCTAGATTTGCACAAGCCTGGATGCTTGGAAAGATTCATTTGAAGTTGATGGAGTTGGGATTCGTAGTAGATTGGTCCCTTTTTGACCCCTTTGAAGGTGAGGGAAATAACGTAATGCTGTTAAACCATATGCAAACCATGTTAGATGTTCCTGGCAGTGTTAATTCTAGAACCTTCTTCTTAGCTTTAGTCCTACTTTTTGAGGCAAATCATTTTTTTGTCATTAGATTTTTGTTCTATATTTGTACGTTTCACATATCTGCCATAACTGAATTTTGTATATTTCACACATTAACACTAACAGCATATGTTGGTGCATTTTGAAGAGTAAGTATGAGTGTGTTATGTCCCTACAAACCACCAAAATAGAAGGATAAATTAAGTGGAAAATTGGTCCAATTTTATTTGATGTATTCATAAACAGCAGTACTTTTTATAATCATCAGGGTATTTTCACATTGTCAGACATTTTGAGTTATATCAAAGTATTTCCAGTATAGAGCTACATTACTTTTCAGACCATCTACATCAGACAGCTTGTACATCTGAAAGTATCCTTTACAAACAGGGTTGCCAGGTTGGTGTGACAATACCAGCCCAATAATCAATAACACCATTTTAAAACCAACCCAATGGCCAATCAAAACTAAGACAAAAATCTGCCCAATGGCCAATCAAAACTAGATCAACATCTGCCCAATGGCCAATCAAAACTAAGACAAAATCCGCCCAATGGCCAATCAAAACTAAGAAAAAACCACCCCAATGGCCAATCAAAACTAAGACAAACATCTACCCAATGGCCAATCAAAACTAAGACAAACATCTACCCAATGGCCAATCAAAACTAAGACAAACATCTTCCCAATGGCCAATCAAAACTAGATCAACATCTGCCCAATGGCCAATCAAAACTAAGACAAACATTTACCCAATGGCCAATCAAAACTAAGACAAACATCTACCCAATGGCCAATCAAAACTAAGACAAACATCTACCCAATGGCCAATCAAAACTAAGACAAACATCTACCCAATGGCCAATAAAAACTAGATCAACATCTGCCCAATGGCCAATCAAGACTAGATCAACATCTGCCCAATGGCCAATCAAAACTAGGACAAAAAACTAACCTGTTTTGTCTTTTCACTTTTCGTTTTCTCTTTCTATCACCATGCATGTACTGTTTTTACTTCAGATGTATTTACTGTGGTTGATGCTTATTTTAAGTAAAACATCTTATCATGTTGGTTCACAATATTTAAATTATATACTGATAAAATAAATAATAGGTCATTTTTGTGTCTGTGTGTGTGTATGTGTGTGTGTGTGTGTGTGTGTGTGTGTGTGTGTGTGTGTGTATTTGACACAGCCCATCATGCCCATGTGTATATTTGCTGATATGATGTCAGTTTAGAAGGATAGCAGTACTAATACATGATTTCATTTAAAAAGTTGATTATTATTTAGAGATAGTATTCATGTAATTTGCATGCAAAATAGGTCGACTCAACCAGGGGTCTAAATTCAACCCGCGGCAACACTTCAGAAGTAGCCACATTCTGCGACAAAACTGCCGACATCTATTGCACGCTTTTATACAGATTTAATGGGAAAAATCCTAACGTATAATTTCTTATAGCACTTGCTGTAGGATGGCAATACTTATTATGAATAACTCACCATTAAGATTGATGATTGTATGTAACCTGGTAATGTAATAATAGTTAAACAAATTTATATAGCAAATTATCACCAAATTATCGCTCAAAATACTGTGACCCTTTTAAATGTAGCTTTATAGGATTTAGAAAGGTACTTTGCATCTACAGACATATACTACCACTTAAAAATAAAATGAATGCAGTATTAAAATGTTGCATATAAACTCGGAATCAACTAATTATGAACAGTTATTGAACTTATTTGGATATTTCTTGAACTCCACATGTATTCACTTTGCTCAGCAGGTGGTTATTGTTCCCTTTATTGTTTTATGCAGAAGGAGAAACGGAAGTGTGATTCATCTTTTCACATTCACTTGAATATTTGCCATATCTTTAACTCTCATGCTATATCCTTCCATCACACAGCTGCTTCTCCTATACACTAACTGAGATACAAAAGGACACGTGGCCTGAGAGATTAGTAGCAGCCACGGTTTTCATTTTTCTTTGTAAAGTAAAAAATATGTACGCTATTGACGGGTCAAATCTAAACCATACTGTCACAACAGATTATCTCCACTGGCAAACCTCTTCAATAGAAGTAAAGCTGCCTTATGGCATCTCAGTAATACATGGAACCCCGAGCTACTATATTTCTATGATTACATTTTTTTTGTCACCCTTTTTATGTTTGTTTCCTTCAAAGGGGATGATGCATCAAAGGCAAATTAAGGAATTCCATATGCCAAAGGCTGATAATCAGTGACAAAATAACAACAAATTCACCTCGCTAAGCGGCGGCAGCAACACAGTTTAACACTGGAGCTGCAGTCAGTCGCTCTCTTCCTCCATCTTCCTGGACATCTTTTAAATGAACGTTCCTTCTCACTGTTCTCTGAGCAACAAAGGCTTTTTGTTCTTTCTCTGTCAACACATTTCACTCCGACTTCCTTTCCCCCAAGACAACACTGATAACACATCCCCACTCCCACTCTCTATTTGTTTTTTCTGTGCTCTTCTGCTTGCCATTTTGCTTCTATTTCTTTTCCTCCCATTGCTTGGATTCATCCATTTAAATCCTGCCTCCCCATATCCTCTTGTTCCCTCTCCTTAAATGCCTATATCCCTCAAGCATCTGCGCTCCTGTTCTTCCCTCTCCCTTTCAAGTTGTTCCCCTTGCCCTACACACAAATCTCTCTCTCTCTTTCCATTTTCTACCCAATTTTCGTCTTTGCCCTTGAGTTTGAGGTTGGCATTTCAGGGACATGGAAAGGGTACATTATCTCCTGTGAGCCTCTCCAGAGACTTCCCGGCTCTTTCTTCGCTTTCTTCTCCTCAACACCTTCTCCTGCCCAGACTCCCAGATGTCCTGCCATGTCACCTTGATGGCAGTTCTATCTCACTAATGACTTGGTCACAAACCCAGCAGTCCTTTTTGACACAGACTGCGACTTTAAAAAAGGCCGGTCACTTCTAGAGTCCAGGTAGACGCTTGAAGAAGCAGTCAAATACCATCAGTCATGCTGTTGTAAATCACGTTGCTCTCTGGAAACACATACCCAATGAAATGAAATATTATCAATGTCTCTATGTGTATTTTCAGAGCTTGGGTAGCGCTGTGCAGTGGGGACTGAAGTGTCCAGTAAACAAAGAGTTCCCGGCACTCATTTGTTCTCTGTCTGCTCCACATAAAGAGAAACATCATCGTCTGGCACATGGTGCCGGTGGCTTTTCAATGGCTTCAACTGCACAATCTGGTGACCAGCGGTCAGACTGAAGAGGCTCACTAGTGCTACAGGACCCTCATGCTAATAATCACTTTGTCTATTGCAGGATAATTTGGCAAACACGTAACATTTAAATGAGAGACGGTGCAGATGGGTTCATTTGAATGAGATAATGGATTTGGAAGGTTGCAACCCCTGATGCTTAGCCAGGAGGCGGGTGGAGGAGCATTGTGAGGAATGAAAGGCAACAGTATGATAATGAGAGGGGGGGGGGGGGGTTGACCAAGGTCATGATTTACTACAGATTGGCCTCAGGGAAGAAATATAAGTGAAAGGACTGGTTACATGTTTTGGGATTATTTACTGGTTTGAAAATACATGGGAGATGAGTGCCAAGTATACTGAGTGGATAAGGCAATGTATACTTGTGAATAGTACTCTTTATTTACTTTAATGCCATTCTCTGCCTCCATCTGCTTGATGGATCGTGGAGGTCTCCATCGTGGAATATGCCTACTACGAACTATTCATAAACTCTGTCATATTCACTGAATGTATTTTAACTCTAAATCTGTCCTTCTGTACACATGACATCTATTGCATCTGTCCATCCTGGAGAGGGATCCTCCTCTGTTGCTCTCCTGAAGGTTTCTTCCCTTTTTTCCCCCTGAAGGGTTATTTGGGAGTTTTTCCTGATCCGATGTGAGGTTTTGGGACAGGGATGTCTATGTGTACAGATTGTTAAGCACTCTGAGACAAATTTGTAATTTGTGAAATTGGACTATATAGATAAACTGAATTGAAACTGAATTGAATATGTGTAAAGATTTCCTAAATTGAATCAAGTTAAGTAAGACTTTCTATATGTGTGAGTAACCAAAGGTACGCACTACTCAATGCTTTAATGATTGAAGGTCTGCGGTCACTTTGTTGGCTGACTGCGCACAACTCTTGAGACTAATACAACCTGCAAACGAGATGAGCTGCAGAAGGTTTGAGTAGTTAAGTCAAAGAAACACATTGCTATGATATGCACGATGTTTAACTAAGAGATTTAACTGAAATATTGTGACATGATTAGCTCGCTCATTTCACAAGAGGAAACTCTCCACCCTGAATCCCACAGCAAGGGAACAGTGTTTCTTTCTTTAACAAACAGTCTTTGCCGGAGTTTAATTTGGCGCTTCTGGGAAGTGTCTCACCGAGTCAGCGTTAATTAACCATATCTAATCGTTATCGTTTCTCCTGGCAAAATCAACAGACTGTTCCGGATAAAATCAGAAGCCTCTTATCTGAATGTTTTCCACATTGTTTGTTGCCAATAAAATGGATTGAGAATAGATATCCATATTTTATATTAGTAAGATATGTGTTTGCCTTAGATCCTAGTTTGTATATATAAGCAGGTATTTTTCGACCTTAAAACCAAATCCAGAATGAATCCCAGCTGAATACAATTGCTTTTTGTCTACTTGTTGCAGCTATTACAAACTCACTTTTTTTTAAAATTTCTTTTCCCAACCATTGTGTGAAATGCTGTTTGTATTAGTTACTGCAAAGCTAATGTACAAAAATAAGGCCTGCTTGTCAATGAAATCCTGGCACACCGCGTCTCTTTATCAAATTGAGGTGGTAGATGACTGAATACTTTAAAGGACTCATTTTGCAGGTGTATAGTAATATATTCTTTAGTTCAGGGACACGCTCTGTGTTTCATGTGAGGAGCTGTGCTTCTATTAAAATAAACTGGTATCAGCAATGATGATTGCAAAGTAGCCGCACATAATAGGCATAGTATTACATATAATACTAGTAGTAGTAGCATTTATATGCAGTCATTCCACAAAATACAATAGGTGGTCGGTATCTAGTAGATACTATGACTGAAAAGACCCGGACACAAACATGTTGCCAATCTTACATTATCACTCTATTAAATTAAGATACATATAAAAAATAAGTCAAATTTATATCATTCACAATCCTAACATCCAACATAGATGTATAAACAATTATTTTGAAAAATTAAAGGGAAGTACATATTCTAACATTTATATTTATAATTCCATAATTTAACCTCAACAAATCCTTCTGTGGCTTTTTGTACAGTAAACTTACAAAAATCCCTGATTTGGGTGATTGTAGGAATTAGCCTTATTCATAAAAATCATTCCTCGTTTTTTGTAAAAAAAACTGTATTCAAATATAAGAATGTCATAGGTTGAACTCCAAACAATAAGATACGTAAGAACCAATAAGTGAGCATTACATGATATGTGAGGCCTTATGATTTAATATATCCCCTAGATTTTTCCAGGGTTGCTATTGCCTTAACATTTGACCATTTATTTATTCAATATGTAGTCCCAATGTTCAAAACCCTATTGCTTCAAATCCATCCATTTGTATTCCCAAAATATGATAGTTTTTCCTTTATATTAAAAGACAATTTCTGAACACCAAAACTTTTAGGAGGCATGTGGGAAAAAAGGCATAGCATGTGATTGCCCGTTGTTTTTGTGAATGTTTTTCTCATTGTTTTCACGCACCAGTCTGGAGGACAGCTGCCGATGTGAAACCACCTTGGCGTGTGGACTTTGAGAGCGTGCGTCAGCCGGCAGCCTCGTCTTGATTAACTCTCCTCAGAGGATGTTAGTGTTGCTTAAAGTGACAGTGCGGTCTCTGTTGGCCCATTGCAGCAGGAAAGAAACAGAGTGGCGTGAACATGAGTCCTCCCGGTGCTCCTCGTCAGGTGATCAGCGAGCCGGTGAGATCTTCTCTCCATCACAACCTTCCCAGGTGCAATTCAGTAATGTGCCTCAACACAGCAAAGTGAATCCATGTGCAATATATTACTGCCACATGCCTAAATCCTGGGAGGAGGCAATAGAATACCACGTCTTTTCTTCTTCACGTTGAGCGCTGTATTAAGTGTCTCTGTCAAGCGTGTCAAATTGATAGCGGACGAATTCCCTCACAACTCATAAGCAGTCTTGGTGTGCTTGCAGGCAGGAGAGACGCACAGAAAGGAGCCAAAGAAGAAAGTTCTGACAGACAATTGATAATGAGTTGGGGCTGAACAAAGCACTAATCACCAAGTGTTGTAGTGTCCTCAGAAACATGTCAGCGAGGCTCGAGATTTAGTGTTGAAAGAAACGGTGGAGACGCGGCAGAGACAGAATTGGGCACGTCATGATATGTGCTGGTGTAACTTTGAGACGGATGTGGCTGTGTGAATGTTGCTGTTTCGTAGGATCAGGGAGCTACAATAATTAACAGGACCTGTCGGCACCCCTGCTGCCGCCTCTGCACCGAGATCTTTGATTTCTGCGTTGGAGTTAGAACTGAACTGTTCTAGTACCGAAATAGATTCTCTCTTTTTTTCCAAAACTAGAATCATTCTTAATGCACTGCATCTCGGTATGAATCCTTGACTTAAAACTGTCACAATTATCAACAGCTTCCTCCTTGTGGAATCGAGGTCTCCATGGTTGGCTTGTCACATTACAGTAACCATCCTCTAGCCTCCCCTTCCTCTCCAAGACCCTTCAGAAAGTAGTCGCACATCAGATGTGTGACTTTCTACATCATAATAGTTTATTTGAAGAGTTTCAGTCAGGATTTAGAAAACAGCACAGAGACAGCGCTGTTGGAAATTACAAATGACGTTATTGCATCGGATAAAGGACTCATCCTGTACTTGTTTTGTTAGACTTTAGTGCTGCGATCGAAACTATTGACCATGACATCCTATTACAAAAACTGGTTCAGTTGATTGGCATTTCAGGTATAGCACTAAGTTGGTTTGAATCCTATTTTCAATAATTCCTTATTATCAGGCTGCTCTAATAAGTCTCTTAGGTCCCTCCAGTTGATCCAGAATGCTGCAGCTCGTGTTCTCACTAAAACTAAGAAAAGAGATCACATCACTCCTGTATTAGCTGCTCTGCACTGGCTCCCTATAAAATCAAGAATCCCATTTAAAATAATTCTCCATCATAAAATGATGCTCCGTCATACCTTAATGAGCTTGTAGTACCATATTGCCCCACTAGAGAGCTGTGCTCACTAAATGTGGGGCTACTTGTGGTTCCTAGAGTCCTAAAAAGTAGGAAGGAAGCCAGAGCCTTTAGTTATCAAGCTCCTCTTTTATGTAACCAGCTTCCACCTTCAGTCCTGGGGGCAGACACAGTCACCTCATTTTATAGTAGACTTAAGACTTTCCTCTTCGATAGCACGTATAGTTAGGGCTGAATCAGGTTTGCCCATGTCCAGCCCTTAGATTGTGATGTTGTTTGTGGAGCTGGACCCAAGAGCAGAACACTGAGAGCAGAAATGGTTTTATAGTGTTTATTATGAAATGACCAGGGGCTGGGATCTGGCAAGCAGGCTGGAGGAAGAGTCGGCAGGCTGGCAGCTGGACCTGCCTCCTTCGGTGTGCGTCCTGCCTCCAGCGCCTGGCCTCATTGGTCTGTGTCACATCCTGTGTGTTTCCTGTTTTATTTCAAAGTCCCTGTCTCTCGTGTCCTCTGTTTCCCTGCACTTTCTGTTTAGATCCTTGGTGATCGCTCATTGTAGACCTGTTTTTTGATGATTCGTCGATTTAAGAAAAGTAAAGTTTCTTTGCAACGTTGTCAGCGTTTGGGTCCTCTCTCTGTCACAGTCTGGCCTCGTTCGCGATGCCTCCTGCCATCGCCCTGCTGATGCTTTCTCCTCTCTTCCTCTGTGTGGATTGTGGAAATCTGGATCATGATCCATTCCTGTCATATTCATTAAATGTGTTGTAACTATGTAATGATTCCTTCTTTCCACATGACATCTATTGCTTCTGTCCATCCGGGAAGTGGAATGCACCTCGGTTCTTTTTCCAGTTTTTTGGGGAGTTTCTCCAGATGCGACAGGGATGTTGTGGGTCCTGGGACAGGGATGTTGTATGTGTACGGACTGTAAAGCCCTTTGAGGCAAATGTGTTTGTGATTTTGGTTTACACAAAAGAAACTGAATTTAATTGAATTCCATATTAACTCTGAATCTCCGTCTGCCCTTCCTCTTTCACAGGAGACCTGGCATCAGAGGATGAGTACCTGGAAATCCCATCTATTTCAAGACAGAGAGCGGGGACGTATGAATGCACAGCCATCAACGATATTGACACAGACGTCCAGACCGTAGACATCACTGTCAACTGTGAGTTTTTTAATTAAGAGTGCTGAAACGATTGGTCAATTCATCAATGAGTCGTTTGGCAGAAAAATAATATCCAATTATAAAATCAATCAAGTGGATAATTTAGGAAGAAAAATGGGATGGGCATTTTCAGGTTCCAGCTTCTCCAATATGAGCCTTTGCTGCTTCTCTCTGTCTCATCTCATTGGTACTATCATACTCTGGTAATTGAGGTTTCAGATTTGAAATATTGCTGATTTGAAAAAAGGTCTATTTATCAAAATGTATTTATTGACCCCGTGCTTCTTAATTGTAGTAGACTGAGAGAAGGCTAAATTCAGTTTGGCATAGTCTGTTTTACCACTCGTGTTGGAAGTTTTGCCATCAAGTGTACTTTCTGGAGTCAAGGAGAAGTGTGAAGTGCTGCTGATGTCAACGATTTGTATCTAGTAATAGGAATACAACTATTACTTGATTAATCAAATAATTAAATGTTAGAGAGAACATTGATATACAATGATGTTGATAATCAATTTATCATTTTACATATTTTTAAGCAAAATTGGAAGGAAATTATGGGGGAGATAAAACCACAGAGAACACATTGCTGACATTGTTTTCAAAATAGTGTCAAATATCTGAAATGTTATATATATATGTCTCATTGGGCTTTAATGGTACACTTTTGTTTGTTTACACATGTCTTTAATATGCTTTAAATATAACAATATAAAATATATTAGATAATATCATGAATCAGTCAAATTAACTGAACAGATCATAATTATGTTCTTTATTGTGCATATATGTCACATTAAGTTTAACAGGAAGCTTTTAGTGCAAATTCCCGATGTAACGTATGTGTCACAACAAAATGTATGTATGTATGTATTTATTTCATATCAGATTGTTCAAGAAATGTGTTCACATCAGGTTCAATATAATACAGGACATGTTATGCCAGCATTATAATTCTTAAACGTGTGAATCTTACCTTTAGAAACCAAAAAACAAGCTTTTTAAATGTGTCTACTTGTGTCAGATCTTTCACAAAACACAAAATCACATGACCTGTCACATGACCTCCCCGGATGTTCCGTAGGTGTCACTTAAGGACTTCATGAGTTAAAATGAAGGAAAACGCTGTATAAAGAACTTTCCAGAATATTGAAAGGACGTGTGACACCTGTGTGACTGTGGGTCCTTATTTTACAATTAATACATTATAATAATGTGCTACTTATTAAAGAAAATTTGATTAAAAACTAAATCACATCAGGCCCAAGGAAAGTAACAATTTAATTGCAACTACTTTCCGACATCATATCGACTCAGCCATTAATCATTAAATCAAGAAAACAATCAGTAGAATAATTGACAGTCAAGACATGACTGCCTAGTCACCATTGTTTTGACTCAAAGACCATTTACACACAGAGCCCAGAACAAATTTGGGTATTTGGGTTCCATGAGATAAAGCTCTGGACCTAACACCACATTTCGCTCCAACAGCTACAATAAAACATATTTGATAATGTTCAGCTTCTCTGCTGCAGGTTGAAACCTCAACATTTCATTCCATTTCTTCTTACCTGACAACAAACACTCTCACCAGAGTAACAGATAATGTCCATAATTGTACTTCCTGTGCACACGCGGTCTTGCTGTAGGCCATCCGCCCGTCTCCTGATGCCCTTGACTCGTCCTGATCGCAGTGCGCTCATGTTGTTGCTTGCAGATGCTCCAGCTGTCTCGGAGGGCAGAGACGTCGGAGTGACTCTGGGCCAGAGAGGAGAGCTAGAGTGTGAGGCTGATGCTGTGCCCGAGGCCGACTTTGAGTGGTACAA
This sequence comes from Liparis tanakae, assembly GCA_036178185.1. Taxonomy (NCBI): domain Eukaryota; kingdom Metazoa; phylum Chordata; class Actinopteri; order Perciformes; family Liparidae; genus Liparis; species Liparis tanakae. The sequence continues at coordinate 16,082,883 of CM070088.1, forward strand.
AGATGACAGAAGGTGATCACTTTGACGTTTGAATTTTACTCGAGGCAAATGGAATAAGCAGGTGTTTTCAGTTATTATTATTTCACAGTTAGTGATGGTCATCGATCAGTCGGTCATATAGCCATTTAGATTAGTACAAATTGGTTCTAGTGATGAAGTAAATTACTGTTATTGTACTCAGGCCCATTGGTAATTTGCAGAGTGACTAAAAAATAAAAATAAACAACATATGTTTGGTTTCTCTTACTGTCTACTTTCACATGTAGGATCCTCAATGGCGTCGATGGCATGGAGATTATGAATTCTGGATCTCTGTCCAAGCTGACCTTTTTTAATGTGACTGACGGAGATTACGGGAACTTCACTTGTGTCGCACTCAACAAACTTGGGACCTCAAACACAAGCTTCCTTATGTATGGTGAGTACAGGAATATGATACATTCATAGTACTAAAGAGAAGGAAGCGTGTCCAAAATGCTGTAGTTTATCTGCACAGTCGTATGTTTCAATAAAAATAATAATAATAATAATAGTATGAATCTGCAATTTTCTTTTCTGCCCTTTTAGCTCCTATCAGTTCGATTCAACCTTTACCCATTTCCTGAAAGCTTTTACATTTACTATTAAATGAACATTTAGGACTCAAAAAGAAAGTGATGCATTCATGTCCAGGCAACCACAGATTGTTTAGAGTAAATATATACAATGATGGAAGTTGAAATATAAGATTTCACAGTCTACTTCATTTGTTTCAGACCATTCATTTACCAAGTTAACTTAATACACTTCCACATTAATTCTGCTACACCTACAACGTTGTCATACCTCTATGTCTTTGGGCCTGTAGAGCAAGTCTTTATTAACACTGAGTGATTGTCAACATTAATATACTGTAATGTTTCAGCTTTGAAATTGAATTCCGCAACCATGTGAACTGGGGAATGGCTGTTGCCACTATAACCAGTTTGAACACTGGTTTGCAGCCTCCGTGTCAAAAGTCTATCCAGCCGCCTACTGCTCATGCTTTTCACGAGTGCTGTCAATGATTTGTTGCTGCTCTGTTTCCAATATGTTGCTCTGTTCCATTTGTTTCCCTGGTGTAGTCGTAATTGAACCCACTAGCTCAACCCTATTGCAAGGTTAGTATTCTGCACCAGCATGCACTTCAACTGTCGTGGATGGAAAGTACTAACTGCATGCTGCCACATGACCGACCGCCATTTTCACAAACCTGAAGTCAGGCTGCATCGTCGCCGGAGTTCGACACAGTGTCAGACATGTAGACATAAAATCCATTCTGGGCTCTTTGATCCTGGAACTCTCTTTGTGAATTGACAGGTTAAAGTAAATGCGTGGCGTGCAGCAGGAAAGGGAAAGCAAACCGCCGTACGAACGCCACGTGAATGTTTGTGAAAATGGCCTTTTTTGTTTTGCTAACCGTGTTTCATCTTCTCCTTTGCAACCCTAACCGCCTCACTGTGCGACACGACACGGCTTCATTTTGATTTTTGCATGCTCTTCTTTCCAATGTAAGTATTCGTCATTTTTCATTATCGTCATTTGTGCTTGTGTGATTGTTTTCGCCTCCAGTTATTGCATTCCCACTGCATGTCCCACACAGAAAATTGGGAAAAGCACACGCAGAAAGCTGCATAACCTCACTGCGAGCTGACATGCTCCTCGTATCTGCCGAGCAGTGATTGTAGATTGTAGATATTTAGTGTAGGTGAGCCCTGAGTGTTTAGAACCAGCATGCCTCACCCATCATGTCATCAAATGTGTCATGTGACTGGGGGTTGCAGCATCTTGCAAGCAGACCCACTCCATTAACACAACATAATTGTATTAATGGCTTTGATTTTGACTACGACTGAAAGTCGTTATTGTAATTAGTCATATGCAGGATTACGGATAATCCACTGTGGCAGGGTAATTGGATAGTTGCCCCAAAGGAAGCTGTGGTGAACTCATGGAAATCCAAGGGAAATGAGTAGTCATTGTGTTCCAAGCTTCAAAGCAAAAAGTTAAAAAGTGTCCTCAATCCTCACACAATGCATCCATTTAGATGGAACTTGTCTCATCCCTGAAAACAGTATGATGAAAGTATTATGCGTTTCAGTTTTTCATCTCCAAATTGTCTCTTTTTTTAACTGTATTGCTATAAGAATACAGGTGCATTAGATAGTGAAGAATGAAAGTTTCCATTTTAACATACATTTTCATTAAATCAAAGTCCAATAGGTTGAATAATGTGTCTCCATTCTCTTTTTTTATGTTGTAGACTGACCGTTTTATTAGAAATGAGGAGCCCAAAATTATCTACTATTCTTTCTAGTTTAATTTCTCTTTCTAAATGAAAACAGGTAATGTACAATAGCAAGATTGAAAGCTAATCCAAACCGACTCATGTTGAGACCAATTCAATTCAATTCAGTTTATTTGTGTAGCACAATTTCACAAATTTAAAATTTGTCTTGGAGTGCTTTACAATCTTTACACATATACATCCCTGCCCCAAAACCTCACATCCGATCAGGAAAAACTCCCAAATAACCCTTCAAGGCGGAAAAAAATGGAAGAAACCTTCAGGAGAGCAACAGAGGAGGATCCCTCTCCAGAATGGACAGATGTAATAAATGTAATGTGTACAGAAGGACAGATTTAGAGTTAAAATACATTCAATGAGTATGACAGAGTGTGTGAATAGTTCATAGTAGGCATATTCCACGATGGAGACCTCCCCCATCCATCAGGCAGATGGAGGTAGAGAGGAGGAGTGACCAAGGCAAACCTGGAAATGAAAGTATAATTTTAACTGAATCCTTATTTTTTAAGAGCAGTTGTCAGAACTAAGAATGCCCTTGTCAAAGTTAGAATGACCTTCTCTAATGCTGAGCAGTGGTCAGTGGTAATCCTCAGTGCTGCACTTCCCGATGCAGCCCGATTTGATCAGCCCGCTCAAAAACCGGTGCTACCGGCAAAACTAAATGAAGCGCACCTTCTGCCTCACTAATGGAAGCTTTACTGTGTCATTGTCATTTTACGCATCGGTCATTTATGCTTCCAAAGAATGACTGATTCCTTTCTCTTGTTTCCTGATTCTATCCTCCATTGTCATCCAAATAATTACAAATCCATATTCAGGCATATCGGTATTCACAACATAATGCTTGTTGATTATGTCTCACACGTGCCTTTGGTTCAGAAAGAGAAAAACACAATATTGTATGGTTGATATGCATGCCAATTCTATATTGGAATATAAATACAGATTTCTTCAAATGTGGCACAAAAGTCCACTTGGACTGAAAGATGAACTGATTTGAATGTGATGGTCAAAGATCAAAGGTCACTATGACTTCTCGAAACATATTCATGCATGACTAGATGTGCTTACTATGACAATTTCATATAAAAGGTTTACAAGAAAAGATTAATACAATTATAAAGTGAGGACATTTTGGACAGATGTTGATTACAGCCTCACGTTCTGCTGATTGCATTTACAAATAAATCATAAAAGAGGTTTTCATTAGGATTATCTTGTTTAATCCTTGTATGGTATTCATTTTTTTGCTACTCAGAAGGTGTTGTGGGTCTGTTGGACCCGCTGTATTTTTGGGCTTTTAATTCAACACAATCAAACAATTTGATGTTAAAATACTGAACAGATGTTTTCTTCATCCCAATTACGAGCAATATAAACAGCAAATATGGTTAATATTTTCCCTTTAATTTTGTTATAACACATTATGAATTCATGAATTCAACAAATATGAAAGTGCTAGTGTTTTTTTTTGTAGTTGTTGATCAAATCAAGAAAACTAATTTCAAACAAGATATGACTGGACAATATTCCACAAATTTACAAATGAAGAAAGGTGGTTCATAACTATTGACTTTTATTCATTTGAATTTGTATTGAATTTCATTCACTCTGGGTTCAATGCCATCCAGATGACAAAGGCGTTGTACGCCGAGATGTCCAGCATGTCAAAGACAAATCCCCAGTGGCCAGCATAGGGTCCTCCTCTTGCAACTGTAGGCAGACACCAGCTCGTCCATGTTGTCTCCTCCTTTTGAGGCATTGTAGTCCATAATTATCTCTGGTTTATGATGCTCCAGGCCACAGATTCTCCCATCCCAGTGTAGTGTACTCATTAGTACCACATTTTTGGTTTTCTTTGGCACATATGATACCAGGGATGTGTCAGCCGTGTAAACAAACTTGGACGAGTTGACATGCCTGTTCTTTGTAGGCAGAAATTGAGGTGGGACTTCAGACCTGTTTTTTCTCATCGTTCCAACCATGGTCAGTTTCCTCTTTAGGAGCTCCTGTCCCAGCTTGTACGATGTACAAAAAATGTCACATGTGATGTTATGTCCACTGACACACATACTTAGCTTACATACTTAGATTAGCATACTTAGCTTACAGCAGGCCCACAAACACACACACACACACTTACAGCAGGCCCACTCACATACACACGCATGCGAACACACACGCACAAGCGGGCACACACACACACACACACACGCACACACACACACACACACACACACACACACAGTGTCTGTCCTCATGTCTGGGCCTTCTGTAAGTGTGTCACACACTTACAGAAGGCCCAGACAAGAGGAAGACAGACTGAAGGTACACAGGACCAACATTTTCCGCACTTTTATTAGCCCGGGACCCGAACACCCTGTATGTGTGTGTGTGTGTGTGGGGGGGGGGGGGGGGGGTTACGGTAGGCTGTCGATGAAAATTTTATCTGATATACGTTCTTCACAGAAAATGAGCCAAGGCCAATAAGTCTGAGTTTAAAAAAATAATGAATGATATTATTTTTGTTTTGATGAAAAATGAAAACGGGTCCCACAGACCCGAATACCATACAAGGGTTAAAAAAAATGAAAGTTACGGACATTTTTGTTCCCCAGAGATTGTATTTCCAGCAATAATCTAAAAACCTCCTTGGCCTTTGTCGAGGGAATCTGTGTGATGCTAACTTCTGGCTTTGCCTTGAAAAAAATACATGTCATCTCTGCACATTGCCATTAGTTAAGTGTTAATAACGTTAGGTCGTTGGGCCTGCAGTGAGTGTCAGCTTTAAGATTAATTAACGTCAACACACTAACAACAGGCAGGAAAATAGGAATAGGAAAATGTCCTATATGTACTGTTATAATGATGCCTAGATTATTATAAATACACATGTTTTCGCTGTGGCAAATTGTATGTGAATCCAATGTCTAAGAAACAGAAACTACTTCATCCAGAGATTCAGGGAGAGCTTTTCAAAGTCTCAAAATCATAAACTTAATGTCATGTGACTCAGACAACTATGAAGTCCATGCCTCCCATTACGCAATAATTGTAGACAATACACAGTAATCACTGTAATAACTCTAGAAACTCTAATTATGTACACTGGTTTGCATACTAAGAGGAAATCTCTGCAAACACTTTCACAAACAGAACTAGAGTGAGATTCTTTAGTGAAACCACAAAGAGGAAAAAAGAAAACCTTTAATGGTGAAACTTACCCGATGTTGTGCTTCCTTTCAGGACCGAGAGCAGTTCAGGATGGCAGCGGCGGCGCGATGGGAGTGCACTCACACGCCGGGCTCCTCTTCCTCGTGTTTCTGCCCTTCCTGCTCAGAATTTGAAGAGTGGATATGAACACAAGTATTTTGTGTGTGCGAGTGCGACTGTGTGTGTGTGTGTTCTTTTCTTTTTTCTCGTTCAACCGGATCCATAAACTGGTGCACAGTGAGTGCATGAGATATCCTAATGATGTTGACCCACTAAATAAGTACTTAACAAAAAGTTTCTGTTGTTTATCTTTTCTTTTGTTTTTAGATTTCACGGATGTAACAAATGCTTCACATTACATTGAAATGAGTTGGAAATGTTCTCGCTAAATTATAATAGTCTGTATTATCTCTTTTTTACTTCTAGTATGCCTCAGAGAAAAAAAAGATTTTTTTAATTGTTGTGTTCTTTTATTCAAATGGTTGTGTCTTCATTTTTTAAACGCATTGCATATTCATCTCAACTCCAGGAAAAGGCAAATTCTCAGCAAGTTTGAGAGGTGAACGTTAAATATCTCAAAGTCAAACCGAGACATTGAAGCAGGAGGATTTTAGGTTACCCTGAGGCTGAAAGCCTGCTATTGTCATACTTTAATGTGTAAGGATTATCATTCCGTCTGGTTGTTGAAACAGATTAGTTTTTGACCTTCAAGTATTTTCGTTCTCAGCATTATATAGTTATACATATTCAGTTATCGTATGCTAATATTTTAATTATATTTTTTCAGTTATGTTTAGTTTTAAATATTTTTGAGAAGGGAAAATATGAAGTTGTAATTATTTAGGACAAATATCCTTGTTTTATGTCTGTTTTTCTTTCTTTACCAGTACTGTTGTACAAAAAAATGGTGTCAAGAATACTTATGTTATAATTATGGAGTTACAAATGGAGGGAGAGTTTTCTCCCCGATGTTTGACTCAAGTAATGCAAATGTATTAACGCTGTTGCTACTTATTTGATGCCATTTCGACACAACACAGACAATGATCCTGTGCATTGTGCAAACTAGCACTGGCGGGTCATTTCCTGATGTTAATAGGAAATAAACACCATTTGCATGTATTTAGACACCAATAACCCAAAGAATAGCAGCTCACACAGCACCGTGCTTCATTGGATTTCTGTTTTCTAATCTCAGCACCAAACAAAACACATTGTCTTTTCACAAAGAAGAGGAGGAATAAGTTTTACTAATGGTTTAACGTGGGGCTATTGGGAAATCTAAAACGACACACACCGTTGAACCAAAATGTACAGTTTGTGGTATATACAGTAACTGTGGGATGCTGTTTCTGAACATGACATTCCCAGCTCTCCTGAAAAAGAAAAGAGATTGCAGGCTTGCTGTACAGTATGCGAGCCGATTGCAATAGCCGTCAGAATAAAAAAAAAGTAATACTGCAACTGCTCTTATCGCATCGTATGTGGCTGCCGTTGTCAGAGAGGAGAGGATATGTTCGACAAAGAAATCATGTCTGTGTGTTATCATGGAGGAGGATCAGCAAGTATCAGTGGCGTTTTGACAGGCAGCAAACAAATGAACCTCCGTTACTATATTTAGTTGTGAGCGTGGGGGTTATTATGCAAAAATCTGAAACTTCTTACAATCAGTAAGAACTAAAAGCTAAAAGGTGATTTTTTCTTCTTTTTCAAGTCTCTTGTGTTGGCAACACACAGATTTTCCTCAACAGTGAAAAAGAGCTGAGTGATAAAAACACTAGATATTGGCGTAAAGGCGACTCATTTTTTTGGGCAAAGTGAACGTTTTGTTTTTGCCGCGTCATGGCTCTGTTGCGAAACGCATCGCCGTTCGTGCGCCGCACGTCACTGGAGCACGTGCAGCGCGAGAAGGATTGGCAGGATTCCATTCACACAACATCAAACAGGAACAGTGAATTACATCAAAATAGTGTGTGTCTGTTTAGTGGCGGGGAATGATGCGCTTCTTCTTATCCCTTGGCTCCGATTCAATGTTTTCACATGTGGTTATTTTTAAATGAACACGTAGAAGAACCAATGATCCCCGCTCTGCTCACGATCACCTGCTCCTCCCCCTTTTCCCGGGTCTGCCTCAGCTCTGGGGGTTGTAGTTCTTCATCCATGTGCGCACACTTCAATGCGTCTTTTTTTTAATACACTTTTAGTCTCATTTTGGCTCATGGGGACATCAAAGTTTGGGCTCCTCAATGTAGAAATAGATCCAAATCCAAAACGGCACGAAACAGATAGGAGCATTATTGAAATTGATCAGGGTAATCATCAGCTGAATCTGACGGGCTAATCACACTTTGTTTCCACACACAAGACAAAGAGAAGGGAGACAGACGCCGCAGACTATTATTCATCTCCGGCACAGTGATGTTTTGGAAATGACATGGTAATTATTCCTCCCGGCTGGAAGGATGGCACCACTGATCCCACATCTGTATTGCCGCAAGATTAACCACATTTTAGGGACGAACTCAAGTCAGATCGCCTCCCAAGGAGGTCCGCGTTGGGTTTCCTTCAGAGGAGTTTGCATAAAGTGGTTGCTGTCAATGTGCACAAACAATCACAGGCTGCTACCTTCAATGGTAGGAAATGGAGCCAAATGTGCTCAACAAACACACACACACACCTCACTTCTTCTCTTTCTCTCTCTCTCACATACACACATGAAACAGATTTGAATGAAGTAGGACAGCTTCTTGTCTATTTCTTTTGTAGGACAGCCAAGCACACGTTGTAAAAACTGGTCATTGACTTTGATCTTTTTACTACCTCTGAACAGTTCCTCAGCAAGTCGTCCAAGAATTTAACAATGCAGCAATCACCACCCGTAAAGTAGTATTTACATGTGGTCACAGGTGTGCATTTTCGTGGGCCGCCCTTGTTCACGCCGTGCTGCAGGAGCGTCACAGGTTCCTGAAAGGACAGCGCAGACAGCTGGATTCCATCGCTTTGTCCTTAATAGCTGTCGTACTGTCTTTTGATCTTACATCAAATACAGTCTTATTTCTCGAGCCAAGCACATTAGGACAAACCTGCGTAGGCGCGTACCTTTAGAGCAGATGTGTTTAAACCAGGCTGCTGTCAAAATATATCTCAAGATGAAAATGAAGGTAATTTTCTTCTTCATAAGTAACCAGTTGTAAGCAGGTTGCTGTTTAGCTGACGTCATCTAATAAGCCACCTAATTATAGCAATGCCATACGGTTACTATGGCAGCGATTCAGTGCTACACTGAGAATCACAGACTACCAACCCAAACTGCGCATGTTAATATTGTGATTTCAGATGATCACTCGTAGGAACCCCACCAGTTTTCAATGTCAAACAAGCATATTGTTTATGAGCTCTGATGAGATACGTGGTCTCGGTGAAGCACTGAGCTGAAGAAGCCACATCCAGCCTTGGAGCGGTCTGATTTCTGATCTGAGGATGAGGCATTCTGCCTTTTCTGAGGAGATGAGAAACAGTCGGCACCTGTCAGATCACGGCTGGAAATCCCACTAGATCCTATTCCTAAAGTTTTGGCCTTGGCCACATGCAGCTTACAGAAAAGTGCGATCTTCATTTCCTTGTTCTCAAATCCCTGCTGTTCCAAATGTGTAACAACAGAAGGCGTGTGGAGAAAACCTATGCGGGCTGCTTCTTTAAAGGCTTCATTTGGATTGTTTTCTGACCTGAGGCCTTTTCCATTACTTTGCACCAGTGTGCTAGTTGCATTATGGGCACTGGCAGCCTCAAGGTTAGAGGAGCCCGCTTGCTGAGCGGTTAAAGAAACACAATTACATTTCAGTTAGTGAGACAGTGGGAAGTTTTGTGTTGCGTAACACAGCTATTTGCTGTGTTATGGCTCATATAGTTGAGAAAACACTAATAAGCTCCCAGTTGGCCTTCATGTTGTCCTATTAACTGGACTCATCCTCCATTGTATAAGTCTCACTCAGTGTGATGCTTGTAACTCCCTTTTAATGCAAAAAAACAGTTATATACAGTTAAAACTAGCATTGTGTGTTCCTACCCGTGTTGTATGCTTCTCACAACTGCATAAGAAATGCATCACGGTTAGGCAAACCGAACACAGCAGGTGTCGACATACCTGTTTCAGTGAGAAATGAGCAACTGTCATAATTGATAATAATTTAAGCAGTCTGACAGCAGTTTCTGTCTGCATGGCATTAAAAGTCTGCTTCCCTATTAGAGCAAAGGCTTCAAACTCCCATCAAGCATGACTTCCAAAATTATAAGTCCTGTATAAGGCAAATTTATAATGATAAAATCAAGCAAAGTTTGCGGATCTTGGACATATTTCTGATCCAACCTCAAAGTTCAACTGGGAAACTGCACTAAGAAGGCCTGAATACACTTAACTTCTCCTGTTCTGACTCCAGTCAGCCAATACTGAATCACAGCCCATGAAGGCTTATATTTTGGCAGTAGCGCTGCATACTAACGGTGATATGACCAATTCCATTGTCTGTTTGAAGACTGCAGGATTGCAGGACTAATTCCCTTTCTCCCACGCTCTCACCTGGCCCATGTTTGCTTGGGCTCAGGTAGGGAGGGAGGGATGGGTGGGGGGGGGGGGGTATGGGTGTAGATCTTTTCTTTATATCCACATGTGCAAGGCAAGAGAGAGCAGTCTCTGGAGAACATTTGATACCCGTTAAGAAAAAATACTTGTATTGCACCTATCAGATAGTACTATTCATTTTAGGTGTTTTGTGACATTTGTGTGGTTTGCATCGGAGTCCAGAAGAGATCACTTTTGGATGTGAACTTTGGTTAGACATGAAAAATCCAACCTTTGCTTCTGCTGCCAGGGGGATTGTCATAACAGACGCATGAAGTAGTCTCATGATCTGTTGGGGTTTATTTTGAATTATTCACACAGAAGATTCTGCCCTTTGCCTGGTTACAAGTTCACAGGGCTCTCTTCAGATTGGATTGTTTCCAAGTGGAGGGGGACCTCATGCTATTTGACTCCCTGCATTGTAAAGGATTGTTGGTTCATATGTATTTTCTTGATGAAAAGTGTGTGATCATATTTAAGACTGACAATAATAAAATGTTGTATCTTAAGATTGTGTGTTTTGAATAATTATTCTTGTTTATTTAGTTTAATATTGCCAACCGTGGCATCTATCCAGAAACGAGACAAAGCAATTGATCTTTTGATCCCTCTGCATTGCTGACCTTGGACTGAGCTCATTATGGTCTGCCCGCTATATTACCAACAATGTTAACTGCTGTTCTCCAAATGACACAAGCGTGTCTTTGAGCCTGTCTTTGAGTATTTTTTAAGAGTTCCGGTACATTAATTATGTACACCCACAGCAGGAGGTCTGCCAACCCTGTGATGTTGTATCTCTTCCTCCAATGTAGCTGCACGCAGAAGCCAGTTCCTTTTCTTATTCATTCGCTGTATAGATCATATATGCAACAAGAATCTGGAGGTTTCCACTGTTATTTTTTGATGATGAGGTGCTTGTGAAAAATAATGTATTTCATGTTTTGGGCTTTTTATTGCACTTTTTTCCAAGCAGTGTCAAAAAAAATGTCTTTGCAGTTGGTTCCACACTGTTTTCAGACTCAACACATATTTAATTCATGTAAACATCTGCTCTCTGCAGATGAGAGTTGCTCCATACATCAGAGACTGAATATGGTGTTAGAAAGATAAAAAAATCCCCTTATGTTAAAGGGAAGTGTATCTCAAATCAAAATTAACACTGAAATGGACAATGTTAAGATGATTAATTGTATTTTTGAGGCGGTATTGCTCTGTACTAAAACGAATACTACTAAACAAGTTTTGGCACTAAAGAACAATACAACTGAGCATTCAACAGCCAAGATAGCTTCCTCTAAATTGTAAATTAGAGCCCTGTCAGTGTTTTGTAACTCGTCACAGCTCAAGAAAATGTTACTTTGTGAATGTACAATATATGTTCTGAGCGAAGACACTAATTGCGCAATGTCATCAAAATCTGTTGTTGGCACTGAGGTAAAGTAAACAGAAATTATAAAAATCTGCAAACATGTAGCTCACCATAACAGCAATGGTGCAGACATTACTTTCATGGGGTGATGAAGAAACATTTAGAAAATATGTTTGAAGATAGAAACACAAAGGCGTGCACCTCCCTGTGAGACCTTAGACTTCTGGACCACTTGGATCCTAGCTGAGTACCTTCTTTAATTAAAAGAGGGTTCCCTGCAAAATCACTATTGAAGATGATGTATTAGCTCTACTATATTGTTAGTCCGTACTGTCTTAACCTTATCTGACTTGTTGGAGCTGGGACCTTGCTTCACTCAAGTGACTGAATACAAAGGAAACTAGCGAGGGTTGGAGCGTCTGTTCTGTATTCTAACTTTACTGGAGACTAAGCTCTACTTTAATTTATACCTTTGAGGTAAATAAACCGTTGTCCCTAAACAGTTTTGGCAAGAACAGGAGACTCTTGTAAAAATTAAACTTCATTGATTCAAGGGAAGACCTGCGCCAGAGCCAGATAGTTTCTATTGGTGGTCATTCCACTACGAGCTGGGGGCGTGGTCCACACAGCTGTAGCTAATTATCGTCAACTCCGGTACAAAACCAGTTTTTTTTAGTACCAGGGTAGAGGTTTTAATCATCAATAAATATGAGACTCTGAGGATAAAGACATATGAGTCTTTTGTTGGAGTCTTCAGGTGTGGCACAGTATAATATTGTTCTGTGAATATGTGTTTACCTTCTATACCTGCGCATATCTACTCATAGATACTATAGGCCTCAGACTCGTTCACACATATACGAACATCCCCCCTCTGTTATCCATCCAGCCCGCCCTACACACCCAACACCTCGTCACAGGGGGCCTCTGGAGCTGCGAGTCAGTAAGCACAAGGCAGACTTCATTTCAGGCTTTGCTACCAAACAGTTGCTTGACTTCCTGACTCTCACTGAGACTTGATCACACCAGACAACACATCTACCCCTGCTGCTCTCTCCTCCACTGTTTATTTCAGCCACACAGCCAGGCCATCTGGTCGGGCTGGTGGTACAGGTTTACTCATCTCACCCAAATGGATTGTTTCTCTCTACCTGCTTCCGCTGTCTTTTGAGTTTCATGCTGTGACAGTTAGTCATCCGGGTCCACGAAATATTGTTGTTCTCTACTGTCCTCCTGGTTCTTGGTAGACTTCTTGGAAGAAATATTGAACATCCAGACAGAAGTCATGTGACCTGTTTCTCTTACTTTCTTCTTTTGCTTTCTCACTCAATCTTTCCCCTCCTACTCACAAAACCAGCAACCACTGTGACTATATTTTCACCAGAAATTGCTCTATAGCTAACCTCACTATAACTCCACTTCATATCTCTGACCACTTTATCTCTTCCTTTCTCTCACCCTCTGGAACTGACAGCCCTCCCAAACCTTTGACCTTGTATGTGTACAGATTGTAAAGCCCTGAGGCCAATTTGTTATTTTGGGCAATACAAAATACAAAAAAACTGAATCAAGAGATTCTGTAGGAGTCCGTCGCAACATTAGCACTCTCTCTCCTCTCCTCTGTTTTATCTGCAGTCCCTTCAACTTTCTCACTCATGCATCCTAACTCTGCCACAGGTATACTCTTCTCTCTACTCTGTCTTCATCTTTTGATTCTCTCTGTCCTTTAACGACCCACACCCCGTATATCCTCCCCTTCCTCTATCTCTACAGCCTTGTTCAACCAACCTGTCCCCTCCTCCTTCCACCCTTCTACCGAGCCACTTTGTCGACTACTTAACAAACAAAATAGATGACATGCGCCCCTCATTCTATAACTATACTTCAGTTAACTACATCTCCTTCCCGTCACTTTCCTTTCACCCCAATGTCTAGTAATGAAGTTTTTACCTTGTTGACCTCCACCCCCCCCCCTTCTGCCCTCTTGACCCCATCCTAACTCACATTCTCCAGGCCATTGCTCCTGACCTTCATATTAACACCTCCCTCTCAACTCGCTGTTTCCCTAACTATTTGAAGGGGGCGAGAGGTAACCCTAATCTGAGGAAACCCACCCTCGAGCGAGTTAACTTTAACTAAGTCTTATCATATCTCCACCATAACATGACCCCCACCAGTCTGGCTTTAAGACTGACCACTCTACAGAGACTGCCCTCCTGGATGTTTACTGCTAGAGCAGCTTCTCTCTCCAATGTCCTTATCCTTCTAGACCTTTCTGCAGCATTTGTCACAGTGAACCAGCAGATCGTTATTTTTTCCCTTCAGGACCTGGGTATCACAGGCGCCGCTCTCTCCCTCTTCTCATCCTACCTTAACAATCACATTTACGGGGTAAGTTGGAGAGGATCTGTGTCTAAACCTTGTCCGTCCACTACTTTGGTCTCTCAATGTTTAGTTCTGGGTCCCCTCTTCTTCCCTCTGTACACCAACTCTCTCGGCTCTGTCATTCCCTGGAATGGTTGTGCTGATGACACCAAACTGATCCTCTTGCTTCCCCAATCTGAAACACAGATAGCAGCACACGTCTCTGCCTGTCTGACAGTGGATGGCTGCACACCACCTGAAAAACAACCTGACAACACTGAACTACTCTTCGTTCCAGGGAGAAGCTCTTCCTCCCACAACCTGACTATTACCTTCAACAACTCTGTGTTAGTCTCGACCTCGACTGCCAGGAACCTCGGTGTGACACTGAATAGTCAACTCTCCCTGACTGCAACATAACTGCAACAACACATTCCTGGAGGTACATGCTGCACAACATCAGGAGAAAACTTACTCAGAAGAAGACACATGTTCCAGTCCAGGCTCTGGTCATCTCACCCCTAGACTACTGTAACTCCCTCCTGGCAGGTCTACCTGCTAAGGTCACCCAACCTCTGCAACTAATTCAGAATGCAGCAGTTTGCCTGATCTTCAACCTAAATTCATTCACACATTATTTTTTTTATTTTTTTATTCCTGATCCCATGGGAGGTCCTGTGACAGGGATGTTTTATGTGTACATATTGTAAAGCCCTCTGAGGCAAATTTGTAATTAGTGATTCTGGAAGATAGAAAAACAAACTGAATTTAATTTTATTGAAATTGAATGGATTTATTGTAAGTCGCTTTGGATAAAAGCGTCAGCTAAGTGAAATGTAATGTGGACTGACATCGTCATCCCAAGAGCCATGCTGCTGGCATTAAACAAACAAACCACTAAAGATGTTGGGCAAAACTTTTATTATGAACTAAAGACTGTGCATAAACATCCGTAATGCTGAAGTGAAGTGGCCACCCTGTTATAATGGTAGGGGCAACACTGCTCTGTGTGTCTGTACCCCTGCCAAACCCAGGTTAAGAATCACTGATCCAGGGACAGCTGTGTATGGAATGACTGTGCCAGCCAGAGGTCGTCCTGATAAATGGCCCATCAAGTTTAAGTTAACATTTATTTCTTAATTTTTCCATCCATGTTTCTGTTGTTAAAGTTGTTCGCAGCTCGTTCGTTTTACTGCACAAATCAAAATATTTTACAAAGCTATATCCTTCGGAAAACCAATAGAGATCACATCTCTTTTACAAGGGTCTTTTGAGAAAATAATAAAACAAAGATCAATAGTGTGTTGCTTGTGCTCCATGGCCATTGGAAAGTCTGAAATCTTACCAGTCCAGTCGGCAGTTCACTCATAAGTATTTCATGACGTTCAACTCATGAAATACAACTCTAAGCTGACAGTTGACCGAATAGATGTGGTCTCCTTACAGTTGGTGGTGGTCTGGACCAAAGCCTGAGGCTGTGGACCTGAGAAATGTGAGTCTTAGCATCTATAGGGCGGCACAGTTAATCAAATATTTATCACAATCAATATTTTGGCTTACAACAATTCAACTAACATGATCGACTGCAATATTACCTTTTTAAAATGTGTTTTCTGCTCATGAAAACTCTGCTGCATATCACATTTTCAATTCAATTCAGTTTATTTTGTACACTCCGATATTACAAATTTGCCTCAAAGGGCTTTACAGTCTGTACACATATGACATCCCTGTCCCAGGACCTCACATCGGATCAGGAGAAACTCCCAAGAAATATGGTCCTACAACAAGCTCTGCATTTAAGCTCTTCCTAAACACTCATCCACCAGGTGGCGAGTTAGGTTGGTTTCAGCTTCACTTTTAGTGAAGCTGAAACATGTATGCATGTGTGCATGTGCACTTGACTGCGACAGAGCATGAAAAAACGTTCCTGTATGTTGAGGCTGCAGTTCAGAATAAAAAAATAATATATTGTAGGTGTTCGTACTCCCCTACAATACTGTATATTCCTTGTTATTCCGTCTGCTTGTATTCAACACAGAGCAAACAAACATGTAGTGAATTAAGGTGAAAAACAACCTTATTTAAGCCTTATTGTTGTATGCACTGGAGAACTGCACCGAAGTGGAAGCAGTGCTTTATCTATTTCAATGAGAAAAGTGCAGCGAAAATAGGTTTTCTAAAACTAATGGACTTATAATGATGAATAATTGTGATATTGATAATAACCGTGATTATTATATGTTGCTGGGCATTGCTGCTGATGTCAACATCTTTATTCGGTACCATCAGTGTTGAGTCACTGCAGAGGAAAACATGAATCTCTCACAAAATATCACCAGGACATAACCGGTAGGGGATTTATAATAAAGCCATAACAGTAATCAAAATATAGACAATATTAGTTCATGGCAGTGTCATTTGGCCGGCTCTCAGGAAAAGTTCCCAAGAATTGCTAGGACTCATCCAGTGGAGATCCATAGCAGACTATCTGATGTTCAAATGTAAAAGCAGAAATACCCTTTGTTAATAAAGTGAAGCCGCCGTGACTACAATGCAGATTTTTTAATCCTGCAAAAGTCCACCGCCGATGTATCAACCAAAGCCCATGGTTAACGTGGGATCACAGCTTATGTATCAAAGAGTCTAGCTGACTTGAAGATCAAAATAGGACGCGTTGACTTTGTCAGTATTGAACCACAAACACCATCTCTATATCAGGGGTTTCAGTAACCTCAACATGAACCTGATCACAGGCAGGATGCGGCCGATGAACTCTGATCTTTGGTGTCAATGTCTCGTCCTGGCTCGATCATCCATCTCCCATTAATCACTAATCCAGGGTAACTTCTAACAAGTCCTGGATGGAAAAAAAAACAATCTGCCTGTAATCCATGGCAGCAACTATGTGTTTGTAGATGGACAAAATACAAATGTATTCAGTTGGATTCATTATATGCGAAGATAAACCCACCAAGCTGGCCCTGTTAATGCCAACTGTCAGACAGTTGGTACAGTATTTGTGCCGTCTACAAAACCCACTTGGAGACCCATGATGGACATTTAAACACTGAAGAAAAGTCTCGCCGTCTAACTTCTAACTCCCAGTTGGAGCCATATCCTCTCTCTCACATGGGGCCCCCACGTTATATTTTAACCTAATTAATGTCGAAATGGGGGCGTAAAAAACAATTAAGGACCTGTCTCAAAAAGTTGTTGAATTCTCTCTCCACTCCACTCATTGAGGCGAGCACAAACTCTTCAGGGCTGTTAACATCTTGTGATTGGCCTGATGGTCTCACAGGACTGTGCGTGTGCTGTAGCTGAGTGGAACGGAGAAGAACTGAGGAGGAAGAGCTTAGCAAATGCAAAGACCAAAACATCTGTGCTGACAGGAAACCAGACTGCAGCTTCCTCCACTCAAATGTTGATGAAATGGCATTTTCCAGATACACAATTAGATGCTTTTACATTTCCACATGTTACTCACTGAGAAAATGAGCCCTTGTAACAGCGCTATCAAGCACCAACAATGTTAACGCCGGAGTTAAGCCTGCAATTCTCTCAAGCTAAAATATCGAATGAAGTAAAGGATTGATTGAATCAGTTTCATTCACTTTCAGATATGTTAATATAAAGCATGCTTGATCACATTACTCTTTTTGAATAAAGAATAATACTTAATTTGGGTTTGATTTCAGTGACTTGCATATTAACACAATTATCACCTCCTTTATTAAGAGGTGTTTTTTTTTAATCAAATCATCTACATCTTGATGTGAACGTTTATAATAGTTTTCAGGAGAAACCCTGGGTGTCTAATTAGGAAGGCATACTTTACAAATGTTATAATCATAATAATAATCTTTAATCTTATATAGCGCTTCTCTAGATACCCAAAGTCGCTTTACTGAGTCCAGTCGTCATACATGCACAGTCATACTGGTGGTTTGGATTGGATTCAATCTATTGTCTTTGCACAGAGTACAGGTACACAGGCAAAGAAATGTATTCTCTGCTTTTTAACCCATCCTTAGTTATTAAGGAGCAGTGGGCTGCAGTGATGCGCCCAGGAGCAAATGGGGGTTCAGTGCCTTGCTCAAGGACACTTTGACTAGCAACTAATGGCGAGAGTGGGGATTGAACCGACAACCTTGGGGTTGCAGTACGACCCCCTTATCCCACGGAGCTACAGCCGCCCTGGTAAGCTAAATCAGTAGCCACAGCTGCCCTGGGGCAGACTGACAGTGGCTGCCAATCAGCTCCTACGGCTGCTCCGACTAACACCAACATTCATTCATATCCATACGGTGCATGTCTTTATGATGGTGGGGGAAACCAGAGTAAACCCACGAAGGCATGAGGAGAACATGCAAACTCCACACAGAAAGGACCTCGAACGACCGGGATTCAACCCCAAGGCCTGCTTAATGTGAGGCGACAGTGCTAACAACTGAGCCACCGTGCTGCCCATCTTTCCCATGAATTGAAGGCGCAACAAAGTGAGTCGTAGCTGTCTGGATAAAAAAAAATATACAGAGAGTTACAACTCACAAGATAAAATGGTTGTCGGAGTATTGCTTCCTGAGAGCCTTTAGCAATTTCATGATTTATTGAAGAAAGTAACATTTCTGCTGCAGGCTGTATGTAACATAAATGTCGATACATATACATTAGTAGTATTGTTCTTGGATTGCTGCATTCTTACATCATTGCTGGTTTTGGTATCTGGGAACAGCAGAAAAAGGATAACACAGATGTCTTACTGTATCTCTTATTGATTTGTTTATATTACCTTGGTTATATTGCCAAATACCAGTTATTGGAACATACATGTGAAATCACATGATAAAATATTTAACTTCAATTACTTTCTGAATTTCTACCACTAAAAATAATATTGCAAAAGTAAATAATTTACATTACCTCTTATGAACTTCTTTGAATGAATCTATAAAAATACAAATACTAAAATGAGAACAGAGAAAATATAGAACCACCTGAAACTACTCAAGCTATGGGTAGTCCTTTATTTGATTGTTGCATTATTTTACTTTATGAATAGGACCGTCACAAGTAAATAATTTGTTGTCAATTTATTTATTTATACTAGGGACTGGCAAGATAACTCTCGAAAGAAAAAAAAAACTTACTGGTAATGAAAATCAAAAAAAAAGAAAAAAAAAAAATACAGAGAAAACGGGACAAATGAAAAGGCACTCCTACAACTGGAGGCTCTACCAACTATCTAGGTCTAATCTAAACAAAAAATCACTCCAAATTTGAGGACAGTAAAACAGCTGACGACTAAAACAAAACAAAGCTAAACAAGAAACTTTACAAATGAAAAATCACTCTCAAGGAGGACACAGAAAACAACTTGCATGGTTTGGCAATACTCTTGGTAAAAGTGACTATGGCTGTGGCAAAGGGCTTAGGGACCAGGGCTAAACACTTTGGCACAAGACAAAGGGGAGACGCAGACTATAAGCACATGAGGGTAATGGGGAACAGGTGGAAACAATCAGGGTCAGGGGAGACAATCAGACCGGTGACACATGAGGAAAGGCACAAGACCTGAAACAACAGGGGGAGTTAGACTTCAAAATAAAACAGGAAGTTACGAGACAAAAACCCAAGACAAGACAAACCTCACCGCGGTGTGACACTAAAAGCCAAACTATTTGTGTTTTGAAGTTATAATTTACAGTCTGTACACACACGACATCCCTGTCCCAGGACCCCACATCGGATCAGGAAAAACTCCCAAGAAAAAAAAAAAAATCACAGGAAAAAAAGGGAAAAAACCTTCAGGAGAGAAACAGAGGAGGATCCCTCTCCCCGGATGGACGGAAGCAATAGATGTCATGTGTACAGAAGGAATCATTACAGAGTTACATAAACACATTAAATGAGTATGACAGACGGTATGAATAATTCGTAGTAGAAATAGACCAAGATCTTTCTAGACCCACACAATCCATCAGGCAGATGGAGGTAGAGAGGAGCATCAGCAGGGCCATGGCATCAGACCCAGCCAGGTCCAATGGACCCTATGAGACGTGAAGTCACAGACCCCAGGGAGGAGGCAGAGTTAATAATGTGCCTGTTTTAAAAAAAAATGTACGTAGATGACAAAATGCAGTGCTTGAGATTTGCTTCACGTAGGATGTAAAGGACAAGTCCTGATCAAAGATAACGCCGATATTCTTTAGTGGTGTTGATGCCAGGACAATGCCATCGACAGAAACCACATCACCAGATATTGTTCTTTGAGGTGTTCAGGGCCAAGTTCAGTTTTGTCTGAGTTTAAGATCAAGAAGTTGCAGTATATCCATGTTTTTATGTCTTTACGACATGCTTGAAATTTATTGAGCTGGTTGGTCTCCTATGGTTTAATCATTATATATAATTGAATGTCATCTGCATGGCAAGTTTATGTAGTATTTCCTGATAATATTGCCCAAAGGAAGCATATATAAGGTAAATACAATAGGTCCAAGCACACAACCTTGTGGAACTCCGTGGTGGTCATCGAGGCTTCATCGTTTACAAATACAAATTGAGATCGATCCAATAAATGGATTTGAACAAACAATGTGCGGTGCGTGAACTGCCAATCGACTGATACAGTCTCTGTCATAGGATGTCATGGTCAATAGGTTTGATCGCGGTCTAACAGAATATATACAGAGATGAGTTCTTTATCTGATGCAATTAGGAAGTCATGTGTAATTTTCACCAGTGCTGTCTCTGTACTGTGGTCTTTTACAATTTCTGACTGAAACTCCTCAAATAAACTATTATGATGTATAAAGTCACACAACTGGTTTGCGACCACTTACTCAAGGATCTTAGAGAGGAAGGGGAGGTTAGAGATGTATCTGTAGTTAGCCAAAACCTCTGGATCCAGAGTGGGCTTCTTAAGGAGAGGTTTAATTACAGCTACTGTGAAGGAATGTGGTACATGGCCTGTTAGCAAAGACACATTGGCAATATTCACAATAGAGGTGACAATTAAAGGCAAAACATCTTTAAGCAGCCTTGGCCTTGTCGGATGGGGTCTAAGAGACAGGTAGATGGTTTAGAAGTAGGAACCGTAGAAAATTGTTCAGGGTTGATAGGGGAAAAGCCATCCAAATATACCTCAGGGCATACAGCGGTTTCCAAGGCCACTCCACTTGAGGACAGATTTGCACTGGTTGAGGGCAAGTGATTATTAATCGTGCCTCCTTATAGTTAGAATCTTTAGTTAAAGTAATTACTACTAATTTCTGTAGAAATGCACAGCTCCACAGAGCTGAGATTCTGTCAGCCTGCAAAGGTACAGTGCTAAAGAGAAACCTAGGGTGGTTCTTATTTTTCTCTATAACTGATGAGTAATAGGCTGCTCTGGCATTACAGAGGTCCTTCTTATTTTTTTAAAGACTATCACTCCAAACTTAGCGGGATGCTTCCAGATTAGTAGAACGCCATATGCTTTTAAGATTTGGTTCCCTCTACACACGTGTAAATATGCTATGTGGCGAGACATGACAGAACATTGACGCATCTTCCAAGATGACTCTGTTGCTGAAAATATGATTAATAAGCTGACAGCCATCAACCTTCAGTCCTCACTG
The DNA here is from genome assembly GCA_036178185.1 of Liparis tanakae. Lineage (NCBI taxonomy): Eukaryota > Metazoa > Chordata > Actinopteri > Perciformes > Liparidae > Liparis > Liparis tanakae. The sequence continues at coordinate 16,104,395 of CM070088.1, forward strand.
CTTTCATCCAAGGCCAACAAATGTGGTTTGAGTCACAAAATCAGTCCATAATTTAACAGCGCAAACATAAAATGTAAGAGGACTGCAGAAAGCGGTGAGTACACTCAACTGTCGGTGTCACGGTGTCAACTGACATCGTACCTGACAGAAACGCTTCACTCTGAGACCAGATGTAAGCCGTATAGTTACTCGAGGTTAGACTCTTCATTACACATATTAAACCCAATACTCTGACATGAGGAAACACACCCTACCAGTCCTGCAGTGAGTTCTTCAGGGCGGCATGTTGACCAGTATGCCGTCTAATCGGGGATGAGTGGGAGGCGACACCAGGAGGACAACGCCTCTGCACTGGGCACCGTGTTAGCTTTAGCAAACAACAAGAATCACAGTATGCATCAAACGCCGGAGTCTGCCACAGACATTCTGCTCCAACGTTACATACTTTGAACGCAAATACAGCCATCATATTAAATTAATTCTGAGACTTAACAAGTGAATATTTATAAGGGTGAAGATGAGAAACTAAACTAATAATAATAATAATAATAATAGATAAAAGATCCTTTACAATATATTCGTCCAAATTTTGAGATGTCTGTTTCTGAAATTACTGCATCCACCTAAATACAACTGAGGTGAATGGGAAGGGCCACAGCACTGTTGTAAATGCACTGCTGTTGTATGTTTGGAAATGATAACAATATTTGTCAAATCAACCATTTCCCCCTTTTTAGTTTTCTGCTGAAGTTAAAAAAAAAATATTTGTAGAAATGACAAAATATAGCCCAAAGCTTTGACCTACACCAAACATGGACATCTTGTTTCATTATATATATATATATATATATATATATATATATATATATATATATATATATATATATATATATATGTTTGATGTAAATTAGACCCCACAAAGGTCTAACTCTAATTACTTATCACAATCACATGTATGAGCTATTCTCGTAAAAAAAAGTAATAAATATAATTATTTAATGAAAAAAAAATTAAAACTATGATTTTTTGGAGCTTCAGTTTGTTCAAGAAATAATCATCTTTGGTGCCACTCCCTGAATTGAGCTGCATTATATATGGAAAACCAATCACTGTCTCTCATCCCCAGCAGCACCATGCCTGCTCTCTGTGGGCTTCTCCTCCTACATACTGTTCCTCGTCTCCGTCTGATGGCTGTAAAGCCTCCAAGAGTGTCTGCCATTAGTGTCCTCCGCCTGGACGACTGGCTCGTCAGCAGATCTCTGCTCCAGACAGTGTCCATGTCCCATAATCACACACCAAGCAGGATGTCAGCTACCAGTTCACACCCCATGCCACACACACACACACACACACACACACACACACCTACACGTACACACACCTACACAACAATCCTCCCACCGGCCTTGGCATCACAGAAGGCTCTCCTATGTCTGTTTGGCTTTCTCTCTCTCCCCTCCCCTGTCTGTGCTTCACTGCCTGTTTATTCAAGCAGCTCCTTGGCAACACCTTCACAGCCCCCGTCTCCCGTCTCCCAGCCTCCTCTGTTGGACGAGCAGCACATCGGTGCTGCCCACCCTGCATGGTACAAGTTGACTCGCCATCTTAACTTCTCTGCACAGTTAACCCTCTGTTTGGTACTCGAGCAAACATGATTGGTATTCAGATGAAGCCTTACATATAGGGTGCAAAAGCTGCTTAATCAGTGTTGAAATCCAAGCAGGACCATGCCATATTGTCAGAGACAATATTCTTGGTTCACAGGACATGTGGCTCTTCTCCTGACCCGTTACATCTGTTGAACAGGAACAGGCTGTTTCTGCTTGCTCAGTGGGAATATTTTGTGGAAAACAAAATATTTAATTCATTAAGAATACACTTGACAATAAGTTGTGGTGAATGTTAAATTAATATAAAAGAAGATAATTATTTGGGCAATGGAGATTAGGCAGTGGTGAATACCACTTAAGTGTGACGAACAAAGTATTTCTACTTCATTATTATTAAATTTGTGGGGGATATCTGTACTTTATCTTACTATTTAGATGTTGGTTTACTTTCACTTTTACCCAACTACAATTTGCAAAGAAAACTGATGAAACCTTTGTTACTCAAATCTGTCTTTAAAAAATTATGAATCATGAGACCAACGTTGAGGACTGTGGTGGAACACGGACTCCAAAACAAGCAGGTTGAATCAGTGGTCCTAGCTTGCAAGTTAAATCATTGGTTAATCACATTACTGCAAACAAGTGCTCTCAATGCCGCGTTCATCTCTGTCCCAGGACCTCACATCGGATCAAGAAAAGCTCCTCAGAAATAGAAAAAAAACTTTTACGGGGGAAAAAGGGAAGAAACCTTGAGGAGAACAACAGAGGAGGATCCCTCTCCCTGGATGGACAGATGCAATATATGTCATGTGTACAGAAGGAATCATTAGTTGTACTTTTACTTTCAATACTTAAGTAGAGTAAATATCATATTACATATTTAGTTTATGTTGTACATACCAATATCACAAATTACAAATTTGCCTCAAAGGGCTTTACAATTTGGGCAAGACACTCAACCCCAAAATTGCTCCTGGAAGAGCATGTGGAACCTTAGTCCCTCCCATCAGTGTATTAATGGGTGAAAGATGTCATGTAGTGTTAAAGTGCTTTGAGTGGTCGGAAAACTAGAAAAGTGCTTAACAGGTACAGGTCCATTTACCATTTACTAAAAGTCGTCTAGTGCTGAGTCCCCCTGGAGAGCTGAGGTGGGAGCTTGGCTAACCCAATGAAGACCCAGCTATTCCTCTGCCCAGCTGATGTCCAGCGGTTGGAATACGAGATGAATGAAAAGACTTCAGGCTATCCATCATGGCAATGCAGATCAAGACACTGCATGTGACGGCCACAGGCCTTTAGTGGGATGAGAGGAGGTTGGCTCTGTTTACGTCAATGATGCTTGGTGCTGAAACATAATCAAAGTTAATCAACATTGTTTCCCTGGTGTCAATTGTCTCTAATGTTATGACACTGGACATATTATCTACTTAGAGAAATCCAACTCAGCAAGCATAAAAAAAATATTGCCCGCATAATTTTCTGTAAACGACCTAATATTTGTCCACCATACCTCGCACCTATCATAGCAGAATTTATACTTCTTATCATACCACATAACCTACACTTCCCTGATGTACAACATTACTTAATAAATCAGTTAATAAATCACTTAAACATTGTCATTTAACCTATTGGTGGTTTGCAGAAACATACAGTATCAACAATTTATGTATTTGTTCTTGATAATTTGGTTAATACAATTTGGATAATTTGGTTGGAAAATTCACTGGTGCTGCTTTTACAAATATATACAACATAAAATATGACAAGTTAAAAACTAAAGCTTTGTTTAATTTTTATTTTATCATGGTGCACATGGGCTATGGCTGATTTCATTGTGCAACCCTGGAATCCTGTATTTGAATGATCTTTTAGTCTATTTAAGATAAATAACAGCATCAGTATAGTTTTGCAAATGCCTTAAATCAGGCTTGTATGTTTCTATCTGAAGTACAATTAAAAACGTGTTTATTTTGGATGATTTGTTGCTATTTTTACAGAGTGACTTTTCTAAGAAACTAACCTTTTTTTTAAATACACTACTCTCAATCTCTTACTTGTTTTTTTATTCCTTTAGGATGATTTTACTTTGTATTATACTTGTATTAAGTTGTATCAATGCTTGTTAGATGGTTCCTTGCATCACAATCCATAACTGTCAGCAACAATAAATAGCAGGCCTCTGGTTAATGACACCCTCTCAAGTCTGGTCACTGTGTTTCTCTCTAAGCCTCTGGAAAGCACTTTACTGTATCTGGCTTTAATAAACACGCTCTATAAATACACTCGTATCATTACTATGATGTTCAAAGGCATGCTGCAGATTCCCTGGTGTATTTCGCCTGCTTCTCAAAGCAATTATTGTTTTCCACATGGTATAGAAGTCATTTTTGAAGGCTCACCAGAGACATAGTTACCATTAGTGCAGGATATGCATGGACTTACGGTTTTCAAATCCATCTACAATTAAACTGTATTTGGCTTCAAGAGTCCGATAATATACAGCAGATTAGTAGCTAGTTAGTTGCGTTAGGTATTGTAATGCACACACAATTGTTCCAGGATTCTGAACACATCATTACATTTAAAAGCAACTGAAGTTGAGACAAAGGGTCTGAAATTCAACCAATTTATGTATTTATTTCTACATTTTACCTTGTTACAGTTGGAATTCAAAACAGACCTGATTTTTTTGTTACAATTCTTCTTTCCATAAATTAATTAGCAATGAAAATCAACGTGTGTCAGTCAGTGAGCATTCAGCTTCTCTGCACTCCTAATTGCCTCCAAATTTTTTTGAATGTCCTTGAGATGGTTGACTTACATTCAAAATAATAGACATGAATGATATGGAAACATATACAGTTAGAGATAGAAATGTGGAGACACAAGCCCTAACACACATCTGGGTGTCACTGAGCCAAATTAAAACTGAAAAGGTTTCAGACAAGCGTGTGGAAGTCTAGACATGAGGATTCATAGAAAATCCCAAATAAGTTTGTGCTATGTTGTCACACACAAGAAGCCTTGTAGCTGAACTAGCTGCCAAAAATATGTCTTCAAAAGTGTGTGGTTTTGAAGCATCGAGTTTGGCATCTTGGCCATCACCATGTTGTTTCTTTGCAACCAGTGAAGGGACCATTTGGACAGTGGAGGAGTGACGCCATGTTGGAGGCAGCAAGCTGTCAATCACAGGGTAGCCCTAAAGCAGTGGTCGCAAGTTCGCTCTCCGAAATAAAAATAAATAAATTCAGAAACACATTGAGCCTCATTCTCAACCCCGTCCTGAAGTATCCATTGAAATGTTTTCTTACGGACTTCGGAAGATCAACGTCAGAAAAGAGCTCCACTTTAAAATGCACAAACCTGTACACAATCGACAGACTCCACGGGCAACGCGGACGCAGCTTCAGACATCATGTCAAAGCAGAAAGCGAACACCGGTCGAGTAAACCGAGACCTAACTTCACCGCTGCAGAGGTGCAGAAACTGTTTACTGTTGCAGAATGTAGATTTGTCCACTGTGGCTGTATAGTACTTCTTTATTTATTCACTTACATTTGCAGTGTTTGTGTAGTGCTTTTTAAAATTTATATCACAACGCCTCGTAGAATAATGAATTTTCAATTCAATTCAGTTTATTTGTATAGCCCAATTTCACAAATTACAAATTTGTCTCAGAGTGCTTTACAATCTGTACACATAGACATTCCTGTTCCAATACAAATGTGAAACGTAAATGTTACAAGTATTCTCGTATGCATTATTCTTCTAATTATTTAAAGCCCCACTATGTAGTTTTTTCCCTTGTAGCGCCTCATCCAGGTATTTAACGTTTACTTCAGTATCGTAAATACCAGTTACGATAGATCAGGTGTCGGGAACCTCTGGCTCTCGAGCCATATATGGCTCTTCGGTGGCGCATATGGTTCTTTTGAATTTGAGTTTTAAAGAAAGAATATCCGCCCGCCCCCCTGTAACTTTCTCTAGGGTGCCAGACTACAGCAGAAGTAATTTAAGGTCCCTTTCTTAAAGACGTCTTTGTTCTTTTATTAAACTAAATGTCTGTTATTGATCGTCTCCACAGCAGCATGTCTCTCTGTCTCTACGCGTTGCGTAGCGGAGCAAATAAAAAGTCACCTGTGAGGTGGACTGGACTATGTGACGTTGGTCATCACTGCCAGAAAGCAGGTCGAAGCGACCGGGCGGCTACAGAATCTTACATAGTGGAGTATTCTCCCCACAGACCCCTGATGGCAGTGGCGGAGGCGCAAATCGCCATATTAACAGTCATTGGAGCGGCACCATTTTTTTCTTGCTGTTATTTTAAGGTAGGAATTGTTACATAGTGGGGCTTTAAATTTGAAAATGTCTGTAGAGTTGATGTGAACATAATCGCTAATGGTCTAAGTCAAGAACGAATTCTATAAGACAAAAACTTTCATGAATGTCCAAGTCAAAGTCCATGAACTGACCTTACATTGGTTGCACTGACTGAGAATCGTGTCAATGTTGTGTTGTAACTTCAGTTGATGAATACAACAGTAAATTAATATTGTTAGTGTTAAATATTTCCACTTTGTTACGGATGTAGATTTTTATTAGACTTTTAAATTTATACTCTGTAATTGATATTATTTGAAATATTTACTGTTACACTACATTTATTTAGCCTCATATTAATTGCTTATAATGTTAAATATGTCCACTCTGTTACTGATGTAGACATTTATTCGAAAGATAATATTTCCGCTTTGTTACTGATATGAATTGAAATATTTACACTTCATTTATCTTGCTTCTTACACTGTTACATTACACATATTAAGCCTCATATTAATTGCTCGTACTGTTACATATTTTCACTTTATTACTGATACAGCCCATTCCTCTAGATTCTTATCATAGATTAAATAACATGATGAATTATGTAAAAAGGGAGATTGTTAATATAAATCTGAATTATTGAAGGTACTGTTGTGTCCAAGTCCCTGCAAGCTCAGAATAAACAGGATGTAGCAGCTGGAATATGAGTATGATAAGAAATATGATGTCTGCTTCTCCAAGTTTACCTACACGTCTAACAGAAATCAACACTCAGACTTGCTATCAGCATTTTTACATGAGTAGAGATGCACGTGACCGAAGGACGACCGGACCCCCGACCCGGGAGAAGGGGAGAACTCTCACTGACGAGGCCTAATGCGAGGTCAGGGGGATGTGATATGTACCTTTGATGAGATCTGTGTATTAAAAGGGTTGTACCTTCAACTTGACTTGTACGTTGAGAGAGAACTCCCCGTGATTGCAATCGCCGGTGAGCGTTTGTACTTTGCTTGTGATCAGTGAAATAAACGACTCCCTAAAGGAGAGAACGAGAGCAGGTCGTTGACTGAATAATTGCGAAAGCTCTTCCAGGCAGCCAATTCCGGTACATACCACTTTCAGTAGTTCAGCGAGCCTGCTCATTGCAAATGTGTTTTTTTATTGTTCGTATTAAATGCGAGTTAACAAATAATTTCCTTTTTATGTTGCACTGAAATTAAGTACTTTAGTGTGTTCTTGGTCACATCAATTTGAAAGCTGGACCAAAGTGTTTGATTAGGCCAAATAAAAATAATAAAAAATAATACAGTACACTGGAAAACAAAACACACTATGAAATTCACAGTTATTAACTGGCAGCCACTGACAAGTAACTTACTGTAAAATGAAACACAGTAAATAATTGGCAATAGTCTGGAGTCTTTTTCTCTCAACGCCTCCATAGGAAAATCTTGCCTGTTACAAAGGCAGAGGTCAGGGATTTGGGGTTTAAACAAATTAGTGACCACTGCCCTAAAGCATAGCCTTATTTATGGTCTATTTATGGGAACACCATTTACTAAATTAACCCCATGCTGTATTGAAGAAGACTTAAACTCATGTTTACAATGTTCACTTAGGTAATTTTCTCATAGTCGCCCCCTGATGCACCCACTATTGCATCCGTCGATCCTGGAGAGGGATCCTCCTCTGTTCTCTCCTGAAGGTTTCTTCCCTATTTTTTCCCAGTGAAGGCTTATTTGGGAGTTGTACAGCACTCTGAGGCAAATTTGTAATTTGTGAAAATGGGCTATACAAATAAACTGAATTGAAACTGAATTGAATTGATGGCAATCAGAAAAAAATGTGAACGTTTAAGGGACATGTGCATTGGCTTCCCTTTTTAGAACCGGAGGTTGCCAGCTTTTTGGATTTTTCAATTCCATTTTCCAAATTGAAAAAACAGGTTGCCACTTCCGAACTACTAGGAATGTTGCAAATCAAATCTGAAATGTGCGATGAAACCAAAATTGTGGAGTGAGTCAGAGGGTTGAAAACTTTGTGGAGCTGTAAATTAATACTCTTTGGGCGATGGATACACACAACTATGGATACACACAACTCCCCAGAGATACACAAGATAAATCTACCCAGATGCACAAAGCACAGAGGCATAAATTCATGATCAAACAACAGCAGAGAACAGTGTCACATGGGGACACCATTATTATACTGATGCTGGAGAAGTCTCTGCCATTTCAAATTTATAACGAAGGAGAAATCTAGATTAACAAAGACAATGTCCAAAACTACCATGGGTAACTTATCATGTCAGGTTTAATATTGATGATTAATAATTGTTCATTTAATGTATACAAATACAAATTCAACTAATAACTGATAGAACTGGTTGGAATGTCTATACTATATATATTTATATATACATATATATATATATATATATATATATATATATATATATATATATATATATACATATATATATATATCTTTTTTTAACTGAATTGAATTGCAAATGTTGCCTTGACAGTGACGCCACAAAGTTATCTATTGGGAAATCGTTCAAATATATTTACTGTTCACACTTTTAACTGTTCAAATTGAAACTGAATTAATTGATGAATAAAACAATATTTTGCTTTATTATCCTCTTGCCTGTATGAAACAAAATAAATCCAAAGTAATGCAAGGAGTGCATACTTTTCATGACTAGCCATGGCATAAGTTACAAGGACAAATGTTGAGTGCTAACCTTCATTGAAATAGCGTTTTCAATATGGCAGTCTCCAACAGAGTGCACATGTTTCTGCTCACAAGACACATCTGTATTACCATATATATATAAAAGCTCACTCTCCAGATTGCTTTACTTTTAAGAAATTAGGGATTTTTTTCTCCTTGTGGCTGCTGCCCGTTAACATCATGGTAACATGTATTTCACGCCTGCCAATCAGCTCCTTCCCATCTTCAAAACGTCATATCCTTCGGTCAGGGAATGAAGGCGGTCCAATGGTGGCAGTAGGTTGGGTCACAGGTTGCAAGAAGTGATAGTTAGAGTGTTGTTGACGTCGGGTGGCTTGACCGATGAAGTTCATGGGACGACGCAGTCCGGACCTATTGGGACATCTGTCTGCCATCGTGTTCATCGCCAAAGACCGAGAGGCTGGTAAAACCTTTAGACTCGACTCAGAACTCTTTACTAAGATACCACATTTTAGTTTTATCGCTCTTTGAGTGAAGCAGACAACTCGTTCGGACTTTCACGCTCTCAAGTGTCACATTAGGCCTGCAACGAAGGTTTTTATGTATTATTGTGCCGGCTTGTGTGTGTGTGTGTGTGTGTGTGTGTGTGTGTGTGTGTGTGTGTGTGTGTGTGTGTGGACTTGATGTGTGTGGGCCCACTGAGTTTAATCTGATTATGAGTTATATCATAGTAATTCTAACTGAAGGGAGTTATTGTTGGGACTCGTGTTATGTGAACAGAAAAAGACATTCTGAATTAAAGAAGACTGAATCTATCCGTGCATATTTGGTAAAACATGTTGGGTCAATATCTTTGGTTAGTAATAACAGTATTATAATTCATTCTAGGTTAAACTCTTCAACAATCCTTTTTTTCTTTCCTCCTGCTGTATTCCCGGTTTCTGAACCTGCTGCTCAGATCACAGCCTGCAAGGTGGAGGCAATCGCTCTATCCTTGCAGGTATGGAGGGATACTCCGAGAAAGGAATGAGCTGCTGAGCTGCTGGCATTGACTGATGTTGTTGTTCCACCTGAAGACCAGACAACAGTCAAGGGCAGGGATCCGAGAGCATTCATATGATGTGTGTGAGAGAATGGCACCTCCAAGGATGAAGGAGGCAATGAATGACATCTGTTGTTCCCCACACAGCCCATTCCTGTTGGGCAACATGCTCATTTAAGCATGTACGTGTATATATATATATATATATATATATATATATATATATATATATATATATATATATATATATATATATATATATATATATATATATATATATATATATATATATATATATATCATATTAACATATCATGTTAATATGATATTCTATATTTCAGCTTACAAAGACTCAACATTTGCCACCACAATATATATATATATATATAAAAAAATAAATATATATATATATATAATATTTTTGTATATACAGTATATTTCTTGACTACACTCCTTCAAAGACAAACACAAATTGTGACACCAATTTATTTTGAGCAACAATTTTCTCATAAAGAAGAAGAAGATCACAAGGATGAACTTTCCACTTGAAACGTTGGAGCATAATCTTTCACTTTAAATTATTAGTTGACCTGGCATCATCGTGCAGGTATAATTGCATTTATGTGGAGGTACTTTTCCATAAAGTGAAGATACATCTACTGACAGTAGCTGACATTAAAATCTAAATTGGTTAGAGCCACAATGACTGGCTAAAGTCATGTTAGGAGAAATATAAAATGAATAATGTGTGTTGGTACTGCACTGTTTCTCTTCAAGCGTTTTTTATTGTTTTTTTCAACACAATGGAGGCTGGTGTCTCTAGAGAGAACAGGAGGCGGATGTATGTTATGAGTGCTGAGAATAAGTCAGAGGATTCAATGTCTTCATGGTAAATACGCTCTTAATAAGTTTCAAAGCAGGATGAGGCAGGTTTTACAGATCGACACCGAGATGCTAGACACATCCTGACGTCAGCGACAGCAACACCTGAAGCCAAAGTTGGAAGAAAAATAGAAATTATATTAGAGCGATCAAAAGGGAATAAAAGCACATTATGGACTGAACGGCTCTGTCCTCGGGCCTTAATGAAAGACTCTTGATCCGATGTGCTGGGACAGGGATGCCGTATGTGTACAGATTGTAAAGCCCTCTGAGGGTAATTTGTGATTTTGGGCTGTACTAAATAAACTGAATTGATGAAGCAGGAATTATAGCAGTGCAGCGGGGTCCACACTCAAACAGGTGGAGCTGAGCCACATGCTTAACTGGGGACCTCAGCAGTGGTGCAGGCCTTTGATCCCCCCCTCCAGCTATGGCCTTGACCTGTCTTTGCATTTCAGCCAGCTGCACCCATAAGTCCTTCATCAGACATCAAGAGAAAGCATCATCATATTATTGCTCCCTTCACAAATAAAGTCCTGCCTTCATTGGCTCATCTTGGGCATTCAAACACGGATTATTCTGATTTAGCGGCAGCACTGTGATGACGGATAATAAATGTGACACAAATGCATTCATAAACTGTTGATGTGGTAGCGGATATATGATTGCATGTGAAAAACTGTGTGAAATGTAAAAAAAAAAATATGTTCATCAACCAGATGAATAAATCAAAAGTAAAAACCAAAAAGTGGGATGTGAAATAAAAATAAATAAAAAAATGATTGTGCGGTGTATTTAAATGATTGTGACTTATGATGATAATCACCTTATATATGCAATTAAATTCAATTAAATGTATGTTGTATAGCCCAAAATTACAAATTACAAATGTGTAAATGATGTTGGGATGAACATGTTGAAATATGTTTATTTTTAAAGCAGAGAGGCTGCCACAAATGTCCACTACTAGGCAGAGATGTTGGGCGGGGCTCAATGAATTGGCACTGGCAGAGAGTCAGGAGTTATCAGAACAGCTGGCTTCAAATGATATGTGTTTTCACAAAGAAAGACCAGAGAGAAGTTTCTGCCGTCCACCCGCTTTCCATCCTTTTATCACAGGCAGCTGATGTCTTCATTCTTCCGAGTTATATTTTTTCTACAGTGTTCTGTTGACACAATGAGTGTACTTACTATTATCCTCTAGTGAAGGATGAAACAAAATATTTTCCCGTGCATGAAGTCTATGGCTTAAGGTGAACTCCACTACTCCATGATAATCAGAAAAGAGCTGTTACACTTATTTCACAGCTATTTGGAGATTCAGGAGCACTTATGTTTGGTACGGTAGGAAGACAGAATGGTGGTTCTTTTTACTGAAGACATATTTCCATGGATTGAATAAGAATGTCAAGAATAATGTTGCATGTATGCAACATGATCATTACGTCTGCCTTTCAATCAGCGGAGCTTTCAGGGAGGTAGACCGCTGTTACTTTCATAGCTGTTAGCCCTAATTATACCCGTTTACAGCTCCCCTCTTGCTTTAACTTAAAGACCAAAAGGAATATATGTCTCTAAATGGGTGCTCAGAGAGTACTTGCGTCAATCATTAAGGCCATTTTTAAATAAGTGTGTGAAGTCATTTTTTTCCCAGCTGGTTAAGCTGATGAAGACGTTTGAGTAGAAAGCAGAGAAAGGAAAAACATCTCTCCCTGCAAACCTTGTCAAAATGAAGTGGTTCATCAATCTGGCTACTTGCGTTGTGTACGAGCAAATAACTTCACCTAACATGAAACCCGGCTGCAGACAGGAACCAACATTGAATTTGATATACCTGTAATATTTCCATAACTCACATTTGTGACGAAGAAAAATGGAGATTGTGAGAGATAAAAAAGGAAAATAATCCAGTTATTTTTTGAACTATGTTAAGAACAAGGTTACGTATTGCTGCAAGCTGTAATACAACACACTATTTATCATTAACCCCCATGAGGACAGTTTAACATGTCTTTGATTGAATATGAGGAGCTCTCAGGGTTTTATTTTACTAAAGTGGTTATATAGGCTGTTACCCCCCACCTTTAAAAGAATAAGAAGCAAAATCACGTTTGCGCTATGTCTCTGCAGACTTTGATCTGAGATAAAACACAAAAATTGCTTTGAGTCTTTCTTTAGAGAAACAATCGAGTTATATCTTGCATTTGGAACACTGGCAGCTTCGTATGCCAGGCTCATCAAGCTGTCAGTTTAAAAAAAGGTGTCCTTTCAAGAACCTTTACAGAAGAAAGAAAACCAAACATAAGTTTGTTTTACTTCACCTAGATGGGGAAATGTTTTTTTTTATTTGTTGGGGGAGTTTTTCTTGATCCGATGTGAGATGCTGAGACAGTGATGTTGTATGTGTACAGATTGTGAAGCCCTCAAAAGGTACATTTTTGGCTGCACAAAATAAACTGAATTGAATTGAATGAGCGTTCTTGAAACTCTCCGACTGCAGACCTCGAAAAGTCCTTCTTACCTTGGAAAGAAGCAGCACTCATTTAATCACACTACGTTGTGGAGGTTGTAAGAAAACTGCTCATACACACACAACCTCGAGGCAAGGGATGGTCGTTAGAGTCTCGCTGCAGATATGTCAGCGCGGTGCATCTCCTGCTATTCATTCAAAGACCCAAAGAGGAAACAGGCAGTTTGACTGACACCACGGGTACCAGACTTGCCCCGTTTCATTGCTCATTTTAAAGCTTTGCTCTGAAAACAAAGTTGCACTGGAAGGGGCCCAGGATCCATCACATGTGGATATTGTAGTCATATTGATGTTTGAATCCCTATCAGTCGTGACAGGAGTGAGATTAACTGTTCCTGTTTATTAAGAATGGGGCAAAATATGACAAATGGTGTGTCACCAGAGTGCCGAGATACTAACACAAATTCAGAGGACACGAGTAGTTTGCTTTTTTATGGTAAGATTTAATGCAGATTGTAATATATTAGACTGGTGAGGCTAATACAGTTTGATGCAGGTAGCATGGTATCTCTCTTTTCCTTATGGATGATCTCAACCATGTAGTATGCATTCAAGAAAAGGTATTTAGAAGACCTTATCTTGAATGCATACTTGAATATTGTATTATTGTTCATGCACTATACAAAGTATGTTTCCACTATAGTCTGTTTTCAGAAAATGCAACATCCCATATCAATATTATGCTGATGACACCACACTGTTTTATTGATTTTGATTGATTTTTGGCATCAATTTACATTCCCAATCTTTCCGATCCTTATTTCCAGAACCCATGAGATCTTTTCATCAGTTCCTCCTCGCCTTTCTATGGTTCTGGTCAGATTCCAAAAAGGACTAAGCTTTCCCACAGCTACAACCAGACTGGGTAACAACTTCACTGTCTTATCTTTCCAAGGTATCGTCACTTTTAATCCCAGAAACAAATCTCTTTACAACTGATTCACATTCATTTTGTAATATAATGACACACTTGCTTTAATTAAGCGTGCTAAATGAACCTATTTATATTATTTGAAATGTCTATGAAAACACACTGTGCCAGCATTTTGTTTTGTAATTACTGTAAATGTGTCCTTAACAGAAACGGAGGAACAATATAATTCATTCAGATGTTTTTTCCAGTGTTCGCTGTCTTTGTATCTCTGTTTTTGTTCTTCACCAACTCCTGAAGAGGTATTGTCTGTAGCAGATTGTATACAGTGAAGCCGCAGGCTCTAAAATAATAACATAAGATCTGAGGCGAACTACGCCCTCTATGACCCTACGACCTTGTTTACAGCTTGTATTCACCAGATCAAGAAGGGAACACCTCAAAATACAAGTTTAAATGACCACATTACTTTTTCAGTGTCCCAACAAACACGTAACAGCAAAATATGTTGTGAGAGTACTTTTTCAACACTCGAGTTGTTTAGACATCTAAGTCGTCTTTGTACATGCTGTCTGAAAATGTTGTAAATGCTAGATCAATAAATATAAAATGTCAGGCAGACAAGGCAAAAGAAGTGAATTGCTGCCTCCCGTCTGTTAAATTCAGCAACATATTTGGTCTTTTCAATGTGGTCACGAGTGATGAATGTTGTTTTAACTGAGGACTTCTGATATATTTATATAAACACCCAGAGACAAACAGACAGAGAGAGACAGAAGGAGAGAGACAGAGACAGAGAGAGAGAGAGAGAGACTACTGCACCTTTAAATAAAAAACTGAAACTAAAGAAAATGACTTGCAACTTCAATTCACATTTAACCAGTTTATGGACATTTTTGCAATCTCTCAAATAAATGATACGATGACTATATACCACAAGAGTGACTACCTATGTTGAACTTCCAGTAAGGTCAGAAAACAAATCAATCAGGTCATCAATGCAGCAGTCAATGAGATCATACATCGTAAAATCAACCGTTTAAAAAGAAAACACACACAAAAAGAGCTGATATCCAAAGTCAAATGAACGACAAGTGAATTTGAAAGATGTAAACTTTAAAATGCCCAGAGAATTATGCATTCAGAAGATCTCTAGATAATGTGAAACGCATACATCTACAATCCTTAAAACATAAAAAGGAAGAATAAAGAAAATAAAACACCTCTTATATTTTTGTTTATCGTGACATATGCAAAAAAGTAAATTACATCATCAGTTCTCTTTTAATGGGGATTTGAAAAAAATTTGATTCAAGCTCATTGACAATACGTATCAAAGGTAATCTATATGTGATGGAAAGGGTTACAATAACGTTAAAATTTAGTTTTTTCTGCATCTGTCTGTGTCTGTTTTGCAACCCCCCTCCAAAAAAGTGAAATCCCGTCCCCGTGGCATCGTCTGCAGCCTACTGGTTCACCATCTTTACAAGCACAGAACTGAACATGTGAGTACAACAAAAGCATTCCCACAAACATCGACCTCGTCCCTGTTTTGTCTCTAACACACTTCTTACTCATATGTATGCACAGGAGTGAACTGGACAATAGCAGAACATCACATTATCAATCACTTGTGCTTTAAGTATATTCTCATCACTGGACATTTCTGTCCCAGGCAGACTTAGAAAATGTCCCTTGAAATTGCATCTACTGACAACAGAGAACAACAATCACTTCTGCAGTCTTGAGACCAGCGTCTGCCGTTTACCTCGGGACAAACCAAGTTAAAAGCACACATTCATAACACCTGGAAAAAAGCTTCATAGCAGCTACACGGGACATTCACCACCATTCAGGTTGACGCCACTATCTCGTCACGCGTGAAAAGGTCTAGCTAGTGTGTCTTTCTGGCGTGGTTCTGTATCAAAATGAAATTGATATAACATAGATAGGGAGCTCGGGCTCTAGACTTGATTCTTGTGTGCCAGCTTTGTAGCTGTAGATGTAAAAATAAAAAGCGACAATCGGGATTGTATTTACATTGAAAGAGCTTCTCCATTACATCACGGTGAACTAACTAAGTGATAAACAGGATAAAACAGCTGTTTTTGTTGATTGACAGAGCTTGATTTTACTTGTTTTAAATATGTGAAGAAGCTGATTAAAGGAATGTACCACTGTTTTTTGTACATCCCAATCCATATGATTTAATGCTCCAGATGCAATCCCAATACACAATGTGTTTTATTATTGTTGAGGGGTAACACGGCATGCTTTAGATGTGTGTTACCACACATGGTTAATCATACATTGTTAACCGTAATAATACTTATTGTAATTATTGACTCATATTCCACCACCTGTGTGTTCTGTGTGTGAGCAGAAATATTGGTTTGTTTGAGTGTTACGTTCAAATACCAGCATTCTTTTCCAAAATCAGGTCTCTAAAGAAGTTCCATGCAGACGTCCGAGATCGATGTAGATTTCCAAGCATATCTACTGCCTCCACAAAGCTCTCAACATGACTGACTGAGCTGAGCGGCTAGCCGCTAGCTTTTGCTAACAGCGGGAAAAGAGCTAACAGTATAGCGCTGACGGAGCTGACCCGGAGGTCGACGCTGTGGTTCATGACAGTGTTATCAGCTGTAACCGCCGTATGACAGCAGAGCGGCGGCAGTGGGCTAACAAGTGGGCTAACCAGTGGGCTAACCAGTGGGCTAACCAGTGGGCTAACCAGTGGGAAACGCTTGCGTGCACAAACATGGATTTAAAAACACATGGCTAACGAAGAAAGGAAAAGATCTGAGAGCGACTTCATTCTCTGCTCAGGTAGAGATTAGCTTTACAATGATTTAGTAGTGCTCTGGATATTGTAAAGAGACATTTTAAGTACAAATACTAATTCCACACTATGAAAAAAAGTCCTGCATTCAAAACCTTACTTGAGTAAAGCTATGTAATTGTTATTAGCAGAATGCACTTGGATTTCTTAAAGTAAAAGATTAGTCAAATGTTTTTACTGTCATATATGATGTTTCTGGATAAATACTGCTGCATTCATTTGTATGTTGCATTGGAACCCCTTCATATCCTGTTGGCCAGTTTGAACTACATCAACGCATCAGACTCTATAAGATGATCATATGTATGTAGCTTCGATTTCCGGTTAGAACCACGTATCTCTCTAGAAAAACAGCCTGTTTTCATCTTTGTGAAGATGCTTTTTCCAGATGATCCACGTAGCGGAGGACGGAGGAGGATTTTTGCAACACATGAACAACACGTGGAGTTGAGTGGACATGAAGGGGATTCAATTAGAGAACAGGATTAAAGACTGTTATCTGAAATGCAGCTAGTATAATATTTACCACTGACACGTGGAAGGATAATTATTGTGTTAAAATGTTCATGTAAAGTAAAAATACCCCACATTTGTATTTAAGTACAGTACTTGAGTAAATGTACTCAGTTACATTACACCATTGCGAGTCACTGTTTAGACTTTTAATATTGTTCACATATGAGTGAAAATAACAGGGAAGTATAAAAATCTCAAACTCTGGTGTGCTTTTTTACTTCATAAGATACCATCTTTCAAGTAGCTCTATCCAATCTCACTTATTGACGGTGACCTCTTACTGACTTCCTTTCAGAGATATTTGAGTAATATCTTAAGGAGGATTATAAAGTATTGAGTAAAATGTGTCAGTGCAATGAGACAAGAAAAGAAAAACTTATGATGTGTGCACCAACAAAAGCCTCAATTTCATAAAAGCCCATTAGGAGCCAACAGGGAACCTTTACAACCACCGTGGCTGCCTGAGAAACTTAAAAGACTATTCATCAAACATTTTTGTACTTTTGCCCTTTTGCTCTTTTTTTAGATAACTCTCCATTAGTGTGTATCATGCTAGTTGCAACATAAAAAACAAGACTAAAGCCCAAACAAACATCAGGTGGATGACAATATTGAATTTCAAGAATAAAATGTAGCAGGAGCTGAGAAGTCAGTTGAGTGCCATGCTGCTAATTAGACCACCCGCTAACATGACAGCTACGATGACATCATCGGCACCGTTCACTTTGTCACTGAAGTAAACGAAGCGACGCGCTGACCAACACTTCTGTCCTGATGACTCTTCGTGTGAATGTCGGACATCTGGGTTCAGGTTTTCCGTAAACTACGGTGATGGGAATGTGCCGTGAAGCTGCTACGACGTCGCGATTAGGTGTTTAAAAAAAAAGCCATCTGATGCCGTGTGGGCCTTCTGAAAAAAACAACAGTGCAGGAATATCTGTACACATGTGTACATGTTCTACAAACACTACCGTACAGTGGAAATCAAAATATGGATACACTATGCTGTAGGACTTTGCCTGAGAAATCATGGTGTACTAATTTTATTCTGAACTGTTAATCATGGAGGATCTGTTACTCTGTTTTGCATACAACTGTAAAAATACAGTAAAATTCAACAATCACGTTGCATTTTTTTTCTTTTTTGTTGTTGTTTACTTAAAAAAGCTTAATGGTATTGTACAGATATTGAACAGGACATGACACTATAATAATAATCTGAGTGTACACTTCAATATTGGGCAATAAACAGTCAACTATCAACATTTACATGTATTTTTCTTTTTTTTCCCTCTTCACATACAAAAAGGTGATTTTTTTGGGGGGGGGGGGCAAGGGTCACAAACTCAGTAGTTTTACCATCATCAAATTAGTGCATGATTTACATTTTTCCCTTGCTCGGATTGAGCCCTCTCTATCTCTCTTGTCGAGCCAACAGAGAACAGACTGATGCAAAGTCAGAAAGAAAACTAAGGGTGAGCCACTGGCACTCTTAAATTTCCATTCTCCTCATACAGGACTAATAGTCTGTTCTTGCTGCTCAATACGAGAAGAAAATGAGAGAAGCTTGACGGTGGTCACATTTAAAATCAGAACTTCAGCAGGTAGAGTGAGGTGGCGGTCAGCAGCAGGCATACGGAGGGGCGGGGCAACACGGCGGCTCCGTTCACATCGTGCATCGCACCGGGCCCTGCAGGAGAAAGACACAACACGGCCTGAGCACATCGAACGTTACTGCTCCAACCACAGATCTGCGTGTATGAACTGCGATCAACTGGAATTAAAATCTATATGTGGATGTGTCCGCCAAGTAAGAGCTTTGCATCGGTGCTGCAATTGCCATGGAAACTAGTGGCATAACATGCAGCGGGTGACCGTGTCCGGATTGCTTGGTTTTTTTATACGTGCAGCTGCTTTAGTGTGCCAAGAACCAGCCACCAAAAATAGAAGCTTTGACCATAATTTACACTTTCGCTCACCTCAGGGTGGTACTTTAACACTCGTTGCTGTTCTTACCATAAAGGATTATGCTGGCGTTAGTAATTCCCATGGTGTTCACGGCGACGCAAGTGTAGTTTCCGTAGTCTTCTTCCGAGACGTTGAAAAAGACGAGCATCGACTGTTTACCTTGATTCTCTATCTTAACCCTGTTTAGTCCGTTGAAGAGCCTGCAAGAAAGAGGGGAGCGGCGTTCAATGCTTCTGCCGCCGAGACGTAGTGAAAAGTGCTTTGCAACAGTGCAAATCTTGAGTCGACGTTCTTAACATTTAGATCCATGTAAAATTAGAAATACGTGTTACCCCTATAGGCTGTGAAAGACGTTCATGTTTCCCAATAGAGCTAAAAGACTCAATGCAGCTCCTTGCCTTATGGGTGCGACTCTGTACGACTGCCTTTCCTCGGTTTCCTGCTTCACTTGTGCGGACGCCAGTCATTTATTTAATCAGCGACCTCCATCTTTTTGTTCTTGAGGACAGATGTTGCCTTTTGGGGACTGACGAGCAATGCTGCTGTCACTGTCAGGGACCATTTAACAGAGTAGCGTAGCCTGCGTCTGCATCAGCTTACGAGCTCTGGGGCCGCTCATAAACATATTCCCAGTCTCTAGCCGTCAGTTGAAAATATCCTCTAAACCTTCGAGCCCCACACCACACTGACATTACAATGTAGGCGTGATAATAGTTGCCTTTGTTGTCCATGCCGGTTGTGAAAATAATTTCACTGACAATGACATTTCACATTTTCATAATGTGATATTTAGGATATAATGCCCATTAAGAAAAGAAAAATGCAGCGCATGAATAATTACATCAACAGAAGTCTTATTTTAACCAAAATATGTGTAAATAAAGATGATGCAGTCTGGTTTATTTCAAATAAACTCAGTCCACACTCTACAGCACAACAGGTGTGTCTGTGTTTCTGTTAATATGGACAGTTCCAAGCCCGTAGAAGTCACAGAGATCAGAGGAGAAACTCGCCTGCGGTCTTCTTTGTACCACTCAAAATCTGCCCTGGGGACGGCGGAGGCTTCGCACTGCAGGATTCCTTTTTGTCCAACCGGAGTACCCGTACTCCGAGCTTTAGAGATGAAGGGAGGATCTACACAACAAAGAAAAAAAACATTTTCACAATTAGAGAACAGAACTCCATTGGGTTGTGGTTCTTGGCACCTTATTATTTTCAACCTTTTACTATTTCTTTAAAACTGAAAACAACGATTAACAAGTGGAGACCAGAATACAGAGAGTGAGTTTGTTACATTATTGGGGATTATCCAGTTGAACTATAACTCAAACTTGATGAACTACACATCTTCTGCCGTGTTATAACTGTTGACTGCTGCTTACTTCGTAGCATGAATGTATGTGTACATTTACAATATAATAAAATGGTAATGGTAATATCTTGAATATATCCTCTATGAAATGGCTTTCTTAGAGGATATATCTGTCATATCTGTCACAATGAAAATGTCAATTCTGTTTTCACTATGACTGTGATCGCTTTCATAGAGGATATATCTTTCATATCTGTCACAATGAAAATGTCAATTCTGTTTTCACTATGACTGTGATCGTTTTGGTCCTTACAGTTGACTGTGACTTGAACCGTCCTGACATCAGGGCTTGAAATGTCATTAGAAGCGATGCATTCATAGGATCCTGACTGCTCTTTGGTGATGGCTGTCAGCGCCAGATGTTCCCCCTCCGTCACAAACTTATGAGTGCCTGTGGAGAAGCAAAGACACAAAGGGAGGAATGCATTAGTGGATGAGTCTTCGTATCGGCAGATAAGTGACCTTGAAATGATTCTATTGAATTACAGCAGTCTCTAAATGACACAAGTTATAAAAATGATTGTCAGATACGGACAGCATGGCTCTAGCAACCATATTGGTCCTGACAGAAATGTCTGACTTTTGGATGGATTGGTACATAATTTGGTAGAGACATCGTTGGTCCCCGGAGGGGATAGTTTTGATGACAGATACACTGTTAGATATGCCTTATTTTTACATGAATATCTGCAAAAGTGGTACACTCTTATCTATATGTACAAAGACAAATCAATTAAAATCAAGAGACCACGTTGCAGTCTGCATCTGAATTTGGTTATTTGCTCTGTTTCCAAATGTCTCCAGAGGGCCGACGGCTCAGGGCATGCACTCATTATACAAAGAAAATACACTAATTGCATTGAAACTGTTGGGGAAAATCATATAACATTAGCTTGAACTCCTTAAATGTAGCCAGCAGAAGCAATTATTTAACGTGCTAATCTAACAGCTGTTTCCTGGAAATGGGGATTTGGGCATCAACAAAAGGAAACTGCATCAGGAGTGCTGTCTGATAACCTTGAAACAACCTGAGTAAATCCTGGGCCAAGTTATTTTTTGTTTAGGATTATATTGGACAAGGAACACAACATGTTTGCGAAGCAGGAGAGAGTCTGGTCACCGTGATCCAACCGAGGAAAATCGTGTGCCAGGTGCTCCAACAATTGATCTGATTGATTAAAAGGTCCGACGGGAGGGCTAAATTCCCACTACAAACAAGTGCTAAATATTCTAGAAAGACAGATTTGTTGAACTTGTTGAATGCCGTGTGCTCATTAAAACACTTCCCGCTGCTCTTCATTTGCCACAACAAAACAAGCCCACCTGAGGAACACACAAATAGCCCCTGGCATCAGTGATTTTCTGCTGGAAGAGAGACCGTAAACTATTGCTGCGTGGGTGGAGAAATGGATAGGAGTGCTAATCCCAACCAGTAGAAATGTCAATCCAGCAATATCTCAGCATTAGCATAATACCATTGTGTTTTCCAAATCCTCCACTGTTGCAGCTGGCTAGGGATTCACTGGAAAGGTTGTGGCTATAGGTGTAATCAGCGTGTTGCATGTAACCAGGGGGACTGCTAGCCCAGGTAATTGAACATTCTCATCATGGATGACTTATCCTGCAGACTGTGGGTGACAACATGCTGTTGAGTTAGTGGCCGGTGCTGTGAGAGTACTTCAACGATGACCAAGGTTGGAACCATATCAACTGTCATATTTAAAATATAATTACTTTCTAGATTGCACGTATTGCATTATTGTTTCTTTCGTACACTATACCTCAAAAACCTAAAAATGTAATTATCTCCAAGTTGAATAATAACTAATTAAATGTAGACTCCTCAACTAGATTTTTTTTTATCTGTCCAGCCAAAAACTAACAGATACTTCAAAAGGTAAAGTAAGAACATTTTAATATTCTTTCCAGTATTCAAATTTGTGTTTTTGCTTAAAGTGTTATCTTCTGATTTTCTCATCAAATACTTATTTTTGATGAGAGACTTTTAATTCATATTAAACACTTTCAAAACTAATTTAGTGTGCCAAAAGCCTGAGACCTGTTATATTCTGTCACAACAAATTAAGGCATGAAAGTTCAACAACTTCATACCCACTGCTAACAATATATGTGTCTATGTCTGTGTGTGTTCAGGTGTGTGTGTGTTTTGAGTGTGTGTGTGTGTGTTCATTACAACATGTTAACATGTACCTATATTCACACAACAATTTGAGAACTGAGCAGGGGTGAACCGAGTCCAATCAAAACACTATTGGTTCCAGTTGAGAACAAACAGAAAACACAGCATGCATTGACAACATGTGGACATTTACACAAAGAAAGTGTAGGATAATAAACAGACATGGTTACAATCCAAGTATCGCAACATAAATGTCAATCTAAATTACCCAGACGAATGAATATGAAGAAGTAATAATCATCACATATTACTCTGGATGAATGAATATAAAAACAATCACCATCATCATCAACACCCACATCAGTGGTCTGCAGCAATGGCCATAATTCCAGCGCAACATCAGTGTCAGTACAGCATGACTGGATGACTAATAAGAGAGCCATTAAAGTACCGGCTGGCAGCCGGCACAAATGAGCGTCTAAAAGCACTCGGCGGAGCACCTCAGCAATATCAGCCATTAGCTTAAGGAGCTCTGCTGCTTCGACGCCACTATGTGCAGCCTTTGGAGAAAGATAACGTGCAGACCAATTACAAGCCTTGCAATAGAAATGTCCAATGATTGCAGAAGGAAAAACCCAGATTTGTTACCATGGCAGAAAACAAGCAAAAGGTCCTCTTTAGAACAGGTTGGAAAAAAGAATTCCATTATAGAGGATAAAGAAAAAAAAGTCTAAAAAGGTGATATCACACTGGCATGCACCAATTTTAACTTCACAAAGGAAGTCAAGTAGAGGCATTTCATTTTAGTTTTTAATAGGATTTGCGCCCCCAGCTATTTTTAGGCCTTTGCTCGGAAATTGCATACCCAAACTAAAAAGGCTATATCGCTGAAACCACGAGGGGTATTTGAATATGTTTTACCTTTAAAACATTTTAAACACTTATACTTTTTGGCAGATGTGTACATATCAGCTTATATATTACTGGTTAAGAGTAAATGAAGATGGCACACAGCTGAAAAAAAAAAAATATATGGTCCGAATTGAAAAAAAGGATGATTAAACCTCACCCAAATCATATTTCATTATGTGAGCATTCTCTCTACAAAAGTTTTACTTTGAAAATAGGAAGCAGAACAAAGTTAGTGAGGTTTTTGTAGAAAAAGAGTTCAGGCGAAATCTCCAAAATGGACATTTTGGCACATTTTGGACTTGAATTTTCTCATGTACCACACCATATATTTAGCTTGTAAGCTACTTATTGTATTCAATACATTCAAATACATATTTTTTTCCATTTTTGTTTTGAATGATTTTTTTTAAATTCATAAAACTATACTTAACTATATAACTATACATAAAACAAGTATGCATGGCTCTGGCTCAGCAGGGGATGGGTCAATTTCAGAAAACGACACCTCCTTGGTAACATCACCAGAAGAATTGAGGGCTAGAAACAAAGGATAAAGTGAGTGCTGAGTGGGCAGAATTATGATAATCTTATATTTATGATTATTTTCATTTTTTTTTTATGGCTGACTGATTCTTGTAGCCCAGGCTCTGTTGTTTAATTTGTTATGCATAATTAATATATTATAAATGTATATTTGCTTGTTTTTCATAGCAATACAGTCCCTAGACCCAAAATATGTACAGTATGTAACATTTAAGAGGATTATGTGGCAGAAAGTGAATATCATATTAGTTACTTTGTTTTCTTTACTGTATAATGACCTAAAAGTTGAACTGTGGTGTTTTTGTTTGATTACAATGCACAATGTATATTTATATGGAACATGATGTTCCACAGACAAGGCACTACATTAAAACAAGCTTACACAGCAGTTTGTGGTGGCACCGACCATCATTCTGAGGGACCATCATTGCAAAACCCCAGAAGTAAGAAAAAAATGTCTCAATGGACCACAAATAAACAACTTCTAAAATATACCAAGCCAAAGCACATGGTTCATTATTATGTAGAATTACCTCATCTAACCTTCCCAAATGTTTGTCCTAGTGGCAAAGGCATGACCAACAACTCTGCTTCTAATTAAGTACCTACTTGCTTTTGTTGGTTGGGTTGGTCAGGTTTAGGCATTAAGTGTGAAATGGTTAAAGTGGGAGGTAAGATTATCACCTAAACCAATCAGAGAGCACATTGACGTCACTTTGCAGAAAGATTAACCACAGGCAGCCGACTTCATCTGCTGTTCAAAATTTGTATAATTTATTCAGACAGAAAGCAGCATACATAACCGACATCAACATGGCACACTGACACAAGGTTTTTCTCAACACAAAAACATAAATAATTCCATAAATATGTTGAATTTATCATTGACAGCATTTACCAAACTTCCGAAACTTTTCCCAAACTCAACAACTTTTCTTTTTGGGGGATTCTGGGGACTGACCGAGCCAGTATCATGTCCAGAAACCCTCCAGACCTCAAAAGAGGGGAAGCTGGCTTCTTTTCTTGAGGAAAAGAAGCAATGTTACGGCTGCAGCAGTCAAGCATCAAGTTGGCTTAAAGTTGACGAACAGTCACATATCTCAAATTATTGTGAGGCCATGAGTATTACACTATTTTATCACACCATCCACTTCTACTTGAAAACAATGGAGTATGTGGTTTGAATGTCAGCCAGACACAGTCCCCACATTTAACAGAGCTTATAGTTAGCGCTAATCCGTTATGCCCTGGTCCAGCCCCTAGATATGCTGCTATCGACTTATAGGCTACACTTAGCTCCTATCTCCTCTTCTCTCTCTACTTATGGATGAATTTACATCTCTTCATTGCACATTACTAACTCTGCTTCCTCCCCGGAGTCTTTATGACTTCACGTCTCATCGGGTCCATTGGACCTGGCTGGGTCTAAAGCTGGTTCTGGGTCCTTGCTCCTGCTTCCTGCATCCAGCCTCTGACCTCGAACTGGCGTCCTTCCCAATGGCCCTGCCTCCTTCTCGGTGCCTCCTGCCTCAAAGCCTGACCTCATTGCTCTGGCCTCTATCACAATGCCTCAGGCCTGGTGGCCCTGTCTCCTAACGTGGCCCCCGCTGGTACCCGCTTTGTCTTGAACATCTAGTTCTCTGATGTGAGAATAAAATCAGAGTTTGTGCCTTTACAAATATCTAGCTTGGTAATAGCTGGAAAACAAAAAAGCCACCAGCTGTGAGGTACAATATTAGAGACTTCTACTGTATATCATTTCATCTGCTAAGTAATCAAACCCACATCAGCACGTTGGGATGTGAAGGCCTATTTATCCAGAAGGCAAAGCCAGAAAAGCAACCTGTGATTACCGTTAACGTCGCTATGTTTTTTGCATCGACCTCCAGGTTCCCACTTTTTAGGTCATTTATTTTAGGGGGATACAAAGGTGTGATGACAAATGGAATTTGTGTTTGAAGAGTTGGGTCAATTATTGGGCTTAAACACAAACAACAGCAAATAAAACATAGAGCTCTCCTTATGGCAAGTAGTTATTAAATTGAGCAAAAAGATAATAAAAGTTACTTTAGGACATTACATCAAAATAGGGGTGGAAGTTCATTCCAAGTAACTTACCTCTCAGCGAGCTATAACTTACTACTCAGCGAGCCAAGGACATTTAATAATATGCCACAGCTTAAAAGAGTATACTAGCCACCAACATATGTGCAGTAAGAAGCAGTCACTGTACATTTAATATCATTACCGTTAATACTTTCATTCAATGCTTCGTTCTTCTTGGCGAGGGAGATAAAGCTGTGGCCAGTAAAGGAACTACCCCTCGCCAGAGTCCATTAATCACACCGAGTTATTGTCAGCATCAATATGGAGCTGTAGCAGCCTCAAACATAGGGAGGAATAAAAACTAATAAATCTAAAGTGTCAGTTCTGCATACTGTAACTGTCTACCTATGTTAGTGCCAGAAGAGCTGAATACAGAAACGCGTATGTGTGTGGCTGTGGAGTTGGTTGGGGCCTTTTCATCGAGCATGGATGTGTTACAGGAGGTCACTTGCCTGAAAACCTCCACTGGAGAACACTTAATGTGAAGCAGTGTGTCTGTGCTGACAGCAGCCAGCAGGTAATTCTTGAGCGCCATGCTTCCTTAACCGTTTCAAAGCCCTGTGGTCATTCTCTAAGCTGAATTTTGTACCCAGCCCACACGTTACTTGAAACAGTCCATGGTCCATTTGATGGCTAGACCCAGTTTCCCCTCAGGGCCGGTGTCCCGCTGACACCGGCTACTGGCCCTTTTCTCTTCTCCCTCACCTTTGCCGTCACGTCCCACCTACACCTCTGCCGGAGGCGTCAGTCTGGGTGTTGAAGGGCACACTAAAGTTTACTTGCATCCGGCATCATCTTTATCTTTTTTTGATGACATTCTTGGGCCACCTTCACACTCCTTCCATTGCTCCCCCTCCCCCGGGAGAGAAAACAATGCTACAATATGGAGGCCTCTGGCACGTTTTGGTCTCAAAGGAGGCCGAAAATCCGTTTACAGCCCCTCTCCGCCCCCTGCACCTGCACAGGATGCACTTTCCCCCAGATTACACACTAGTTATTCCACTATTTTGTCCACCTGTCTTTCCATTCTTTGCTCCAAAGGCAGTGTTGGGAGCGTTTCACACACCGAATGTTATATAAAGCATAACATTTGGTAATCACAGATGTGAGTGACGGACTCAGAAGCAGGCACGTGCACAGATAGACCTAGTGGTGCTCAAGCACCAGCCCCTTTGCCCTGGATGAGAAAAGGGCCCTCTTTGCTGGAGACCTCTTTTTTCATTCACCAGTATTTAAGAATAAAAGCTACTCTCTCGGTCATCAACGCCCCACAAATGTGTTTTAATATCCGACGGGGCATTTATTTGCGAATTTCGCCCCGACATGCTCTGCAGCGCTCACAAGCTACATGACGTCACAACTGGTCCGACGTTTCCTAAAAATAAAAATTAAAAAAAAGAATCACGATATCCGTGATTTAAAAACCTTGTCCAGCTGTTTAGTGATGTTAGTTATGTTTAGAGAATAAAGACAATGAGAGACAGAGGGAGAGAGAAGAGAGAGAAGAGAGAGAGAAGAGAGAGAAAGAGAAGTGAGAGAGTGATTGCATTCTTATTCTGTTTCATTTAACAGGGGCTAGTGTAGGATTTGCGTGGCCAGACTGAAAAAAAGAATCCTAATGCCTCTCTGGTATTGGCCAAATGTGGAGGCGGGCTGTATCCGGCCCGTATCCGGCCCGTATCCGGCCCCCAGGCCTTAGTTTCAGGACCACTGCTCTTGGCTGTTGATGAGTATCAATATCGTTCATTTTGAAAATGACGTAAGAGGGCAATTAGGGCCGACCCATTAGCCAATCAGAACGCTTGTACTGTTGTTGCTATATAATAATTCATCTTTATTCATAAAGAAAATGTAAGATAGCGGTCTGATGCTGACCAGAGGAAACGCAGGCCGAGGATGTATTGCATCATCAGTGTATTGCTGCTTATGCTTCAACTCGGTCTGAATTTTTTTTGGCATTGGGTGCCCTTTTTTGGGGTTTGAGCACCTGCCCCCCAAAACGTCTGTGTACGTGCCTGTTCAGAAGAAAAAGGCTTTTCAGAGCTTTTCTGGTGCTGAATACTTTTAGTCAGGAACAAAACTGTAAGAGAATAATATTTTAAACAACTAAAAAATAACTTTAATGTAAAGCTTTATCTGAAAGGAGATAACAACTAATTTTTGGTTGCCATGCTAGAGCCACATCATTGGCAGCAATGATGTAGAATATGAGCTATTGTGGAGACGGTGGACGGGATCAGTCCAGGAGGAGTTACAATTAGAAAGCAAGACGGCTTCCGGTTCTACAGATTCTTTATGAAGCCTGGACACTAACTGGAAGCCATTGCTGCTCTTGTTTCAGAGGAGTCTCTCCTCTCACATAATCCTCTCCACTGTTTGCAGCACCACAACCGTGACTAATGCATCAACAACAGGACTTTGCTCAACATCCCAATCACCAATGTCCCACAACGCTCTGACTAATACCACACTGCTGCACAGCTGCTGCGAGAGTCCCATAGCGTTGAGTGCATTACTGCTGTGGACACTTTTACTGTTGGTTAATTGTTTAATGATGAAGTTGCAGCCAAACATTTTTGCAAGTCTGCATTCTTGTGTAAATACAACTTTAAATCCAACTCACAAAAGTAAAACTACTTTTCTTGTTGACCATGCTTCATCAGGGGCTTAAACACTGTAGCATTTCAAATGCTTTGGGTGAATTCTGAAAACGATATTGGATTAGACTTAGAGCTTTGTTAAATAAGAGGATTCTTTGAAATCAACCAGTGCTGTGGTTTTAATGAACTGTGCTTTGGGGAATTCCATTCTGTTCCAGCCATGACCTCATTAGCTGAGCTCAATATCAATGGAAATAGATCCACGTTGGAAGATTCTGCACCTCACGATGTACGTCCAGCGCTAGCATTTAGTACAAACGCAGGAAGTAGTGTCAGGGGGTAACGCTGGAGGAGATTGCGGTGGTGGATGTGTTGGCAGCACGTCTGATTTCCGTGCTCAGATTCACAAAGAGAGACTTAAACTATGGCTTAGACCCGTTGCATGAAGCCATCTACTTTTTACATTTCTTAAAGGGTAGAGAAACAACCGCCTGACATCTGGAAACACTCATTACTATGCTGCAGGACACATTTGCTTCATTACGTTACAGGAAACACGTCTGACACCTTCAACCAGAGGGGTAGCTACATTAAATATTTCACTGTGACTTAAAAGGGACTCATGTCATCAATTGCAACACAAGGACCTGATCTGGGTACAAACAATACTGTAACATTATATTTACAAATGCTTTTAATCAACACCAGCTCTTCTCTCTTATGCTGCTGCTATATTTGTGCCAATCTGCTCGTACTACGCCCAACAGCCTGTCAACTGGAAACAAAACCACAGTTACTCTTTCATTCAGACATCTAAAAAAGAAATGTAATTAATAATAGTTACTCAACCTGTCTGCTTAATTTAAAATTTAATCTGTAATCAATCGTTTTCAAAATTTAGGAGCGTTTGCTTCGTTGAATGGTAGAACGTGGAAAAGTGCCAACATATCATTATGATGAGTTTTTAATATACTATTCTACAGAAGAGAAATTTTGTTTGGTAACACTTAGGACCGTAAAGATTTAGATGCACATAGATCAATAATGCTCATTTGCATAACCCATTCAAAGAGACATTGACTACTGACAATAAATCGATCTGATGCTATCAGGAAATCAATAATTAATTCACGACTGATGCTTCCAAAATCAAATAAGGCCTGCACGTAACTGACCGGAAATGTTGAATTCTGCACGGACGTATTTTACAAATATTCCATTTAAACATGAATTCACCAAATGTGGAGCGGAGCGTGTGATTTTCCTATGGCACAACGTAACCTGTGTTTACATATTTCCTACGATAAAAATGTTGTTGATTGAGAATGAATAAATCCCTTTATGTAGCCATAATGACTCTTGATCCACAAAGGAGGAACGATTTTGTTCAAACACACATGAATCAAAAGCATAATCAGTTCATTGTCTGAAGCCTAATTGAGGACATTCACAGCCATGAGAAAACATGTATATATGCACAATACTAACATATACACACATTTATGTATTTTATACCCTGACATAATGAGCATAGTGTGAAATACAATTTATCTTCAGACCTTTGGTTGTTGACTTTATAAGTATGAATGTAAACAGATTCCAAGACTCTTAAGCTGAAACAAAAGTAGGGTATCACATAAAGTAGAGCAACATTTAGCTTTTCCCTTGAGACTTAAATGATATTTCTATGTTGCTGATACCAAGGGAATACAGTAACATCATTTGATCAAAATAACATTTTAATGAAAAATTAAGTTTTATCAAATGCTGCTCAATGTAAATTTAGCCCTACACACATATGCATATGTGCTAATATAATGTTGATATGATATTAAATATTGCTCCTATGGGTAGACAATATGTTTTGTATTTCAGAGATATCAGACTGTTAGTAGATTATGTAAATATGCAATGTGTACCAGTAACACGTTTGTTTTGTCGATGAAAGGCAAACAATGTAATGAGCCAATGTTTTAATTGGGACCCTTTAAATATCAGTATATTCTCATGTAATACATTCATATATTTATCAAATTCACATTTACACATGCAGCCTGTGTAGAAGTTGAAGGGATTAAGCCAGTTGTGTTGAAATGCTGAAAAAGCACATCTACTGTCCCAACGGCCCGGCCTCATTTGTGCCTCCTGCCTCAAAGTCCTGGCCTCATTGGTCCGGTCTCCTTCCCAATGGCCCGGCCTCATTTGTGCCTCCTGCCTACGCTGCTATATTTGTAACTTTTCTCACCATGAGTTGGAACATACTTGTAAATGGCACACACAGTGATTTTAGACTTAGCTTGGGACTCATGAGCAATCTTTATTAAATCATGTTCTTGTTTGTCTACTTTCCGCAGGTGACAGATTTATTGTTAAACATGTGCAGTTGAAGGCTTATTAGTCATCACCCTGGGTTTGAGAGGCCAGAGGGATGAGTTAAGTGCCATCATTTGTAATGATACAACATAGGCTACAGTTGCGATGCCATGCCTCTGCTAATAGATAAAGGAGTGCTGTTTGCTCTTAGCAGATCGGGGACAATATGCTCATTACAACCATGAGAGACTTGAGACTTGACATTAACTGGCCCTTCAAAGACTGTGTCCTATCACATTTCCCTTTGGTGGGCGACCATATTGATCACAAGTAGCCTAAATCACACGGAGGAGGAGAACACAATGGACGCCGCAAAGAGTGAGATCAGTTGACGAGAGATTTCGGAGGAGTTTACCTGTCCATGGGTGAAATTCCAGCTGTGAATCTACAAACAAATCAACATTGCTGTGCTAAACACTTTGTTTCATCGCTCCAACATCATCCAAGGCCACTTGGACCAAAGGGGTGAAGCTTGTTCACAGAGCATTCAAAGTGTTTCAGATACTATTTCAAATCTTTCTACTGCTTTGAATTTATAATTATGCCAAATATGGAATTATAGCTATGTTTTTTTTTTTTTATAACTACAGATATGCGGATGCTAGTTGGACAGCAATAAGGCTGGCCTGGTTAGATGGCTGGTTTCCCTGGGGTCTTCTTGTTTATTATGTTGGTGATTTATTTAAGACTAAAAGCTATTTGGAAAGATTTCATAATTTTCCCTGATATACTTTATTCTGCCTGAGGTTTTATTCCTGATACATCTACAACTGAGATGACAGGTGCAGCCATCATGACTCAGGGTGAGAATTATGAGAAAAAACAGAATTGTCCTTTCTTACAAATACAAACAGTGAACTTAATATTGCCGTGACTGCTCTTCAAAGACATCAGCCCAAGGCATGTTTTGTCTATTTGATCCTGCTTTCTGGGACACAGATTACATCTCTGCTTTCTAATCTTTTGTCATAACCCAACCTCTTTATTATATTACATCAAACACTTATCTTTTATGTGTTTCATGCTGAGCAACAGGTGGCTTCAGGATATTTATATCACAGTCCCTATAGGTATTTAGCAGGCGGTTGTAGCGTGTGCAGGCCTTATATAAAAGCAATATACACTACCGTTCAGAAGTTTGGAGTCACTTAGAAATGTCCTTATTTTTCAAAGCACTATTTTTTTCTATGAAGATAACATTAAATTAATCAGAAATGCACTCTCTACACAGTTGATGTGGTAAATGACTACATTATTGCCTTAGAAGACTAACGGAGGGGTATGAAATCATTTTTAATGTGAGCGCAGCTGAAAACAGTTATGCTGGTGAGAAAAGCTATATAACTGGCCTTCCTATGAGCAACAAGTTTGAAGAACAACATTAATATTTCAAATAAAAAATATTATTTCTAACATTGTCAATGTCTTGACTCTATTTTCTATTAATTTTGCAATTCATTTGATACATATAACTATGAGTTTTTATGGGAAACCCAAAATTAAATGGGTGACCCTAAACTTTTGAACAATAGTGTATGCTGATTTTGAAAAAAAACATGATCTCCTTCGACATCCATCATAATTGGAATTACAATTAAAATGTGTAAATGCAGGCATTAACTACCGCCTGTACCAGCATGACAGGCCATCACTTGGTAAACTAAGTCAGACAAGTTGCTGTCAGAATAACGTGCATTGGAATATATTATGCAGATGCGGTTTTGACAGCTGGAATGAAAAGAAGATGTCCTCCTTCTGTTCCTGCTGGCCATTTAATTCCTGTATGACTCGTGCCATATGCCCTTTAAAGCTCGAGTGGTCGCTTAGCATGCACCTAAATATTAACCTCCACGCCTTCACTCAATTACCATCTGTCTGTGCGTAAAGGGACGCTCTCAGTTTTACCTGACTTTGGAAACAAAAAGTTACCTGATGGACAGTCAAGGCTGGTATTATAAAAATAAATAAAAAGTCGACATTTGTATGACAGAAGGATCACGGCCATGAATAGATGCAAATCAGTTTGTATTGATGTGTCGTGATCTATATTCTACAGTTATTTTAAAGTGTAATTGTAAGAAGTGAAATACTAGCAGAGAAACACTAACAAATAACTAATTATAACATTAAATTAAATTAGTGAAGCAAAAGAGTAAAAATAATGACTCACTGAAAGTGTCTTTCTTAATTGCATGTTTAAGGCACTTCATTTACTTGAAATCAACTTTTGTTCATCCTCGTTCCGGTAAGAGCTCCAGGGGGCTGCACTCCAGAGTAACAGAGACACATCCAAGTCATTTAGGCTTTATTGCTGCTGTTGAAATGTTGTTTTTTTACTTTAAAAAAAAAAAGAAAAAGAAGATTACAGAACAACAAATCTAAGTGTTCCCCTCTTTGCAGTCACCAACAATAATGAGCTCATAGAAGTACAATCTGTGGAAAACATTGAAACCATAAGCTGTACATTGGGAGAAGACTGTTGCTACACATCATCCTGACCCAAACGCCTGTTTTGTGTTTGGAACCCAGTGTGACCTCGCCTGACTTCACTCACTGAGTAAATTGGTGCTGAAAGTCGCGACAAAGCCGTGGCACTTGACCACACGGCGCCCTCTCTCTTTCAGCTCCTCGGTGTGTGTCGGTTGGTCTCTGTGTCCTCGGCTGCGTGAACAGCACTGATCCCCACTGAAGGCTCTTCTTTTTGCTTTTCGGGCTTTGATGGTCTAACATACAGGTGTTCAACTTTATTATTTACCCTCCTCTCTGTCTATCCCGTAAAACAACATGAGTTTTACTGTAAAGAATCAGCAAAAGTATGATTAATTCATGCCTGAGTAAATAAGATCAAACTACAGTAGAACGGGCACTGGGTAGAGCGCATACCTTCGCATATCACAAGACTGGGCATTGAATTATGAACATGTTGGCATTAGTTGCATGACAATTGGATATGCATTTACTATTGTTTTAATTCTATAGTAAAATTAAGATGTTGACCTTTCCATGACCTTGACCTTTGACCTGATCGATCCCATCAAATGGTCCCCGGATAATAACTAATCATCCCACCAAATTTCATGCAATTCGGTTTAATACTTTTTTACTTATCCAAATAACACGCACGCACGCATACAAATACACGGCGATCAAAACATTACCTCCCGCATTTTCAATACGAAGGTAATAATCCATTATTAGTCCCCCAGTGGGAACATTCACATCAGACCATTCAATGTGGACGAGTGGTGGTTAGATGTCCGCAGAGCTCTTCTTCAGTAGTGTGAAGTGAAGCATTTTCTGTGTGCAGCAGGCTGGATTTGAGGTAGATGTGTGTGTGTGTCCCGAAGTTGAGTTAAGAAGACTCCTTGTTGATAAGTCGCTGAGGGATCATGGCTTTGTCACTGAACTCGTCACCCCTTCACCATGCATGCTACACCGGATTAAAGGTCACTGGCAGGGGAAAGGAAGCCTTGGCGGTGACACGATGCTCTTCACCAAGTACCAAGTTCGATATGATGACCCAAGTCAGTTTCACACCAAGTTGCAAATGCGTGCGTCATTGTGGAACATTACTGCGGGGCATGAAATAGTTGGACCGACCCCCATTACAGCAGATTTCTGCCTGTGGAAATATCTGTTAGAACAATCCTTTGTTCCAAGTGATGTCACAACTCTGTTCCAGGTAGCTTGGGGCCGAAATAGGGAAACATCTCATCAATTTGATTTTGCAACAACTAAGAGAAAAAACCACGATAGCTTGAGACGGCCCATGTTAGCTTATGTATTCTGCAGTTAACATAACGCCTTTAGACACTCTCTGTTCGGAGGGACACAGACACTTCATAAAAATAGGGGGAAAGGTGTTGGAGGATAATTCACAATAGACCTGATGTGTTGTTAACTTGTTATGCAACAAAATTGGCATGCATATTGTCCCTATTGCACTGGTGATAAACAGCTTTTAGGGAGAATAGAAACAAATCTAGTCTTAATCTTTATGAAGTTCAGAACAAATCTATAACAACATAATTAATAATGTTTTGAATTAAGACATACTTTAGAAAGCTTGGCTCTATCATACTGCTCATATCTATCTATCATGAACTATGACTCGTGTTTTCTGCCACATTATGAAGGTGACATTTTACTAAAGTAAACTTTCTGCATTTAAGTTTAATACCTAAATAAAAAAAATACCTAAAGAAACGTGCAGATTTGTTAAAGATCCCCAGCTGATCTCCAATTGATTATGAATGGAGTTTTATTGTATATTCTTCTTCAGTGTTTT
The DNA here is from genome assembly GCA_036178185.1 of Liparis tanakae. NCBI lineage: Eukaryota > Metazoa > Chordata > Actinopteri > Perciformes > Liparidae > Liparis > Liparis tanakae. The sequence continues at coordinate 16,140,019 of CM070088.1, forward strand.
TGGTACATGTTGCCTTGACGTGAATATGAATCTATGAGTATAATTCATAGCTAACACAAGGAGGAGAAAGTTTTCAGGCCTGTTCTGTGACCTGAAGTCATATCTGCGTGTGAATGTTTAGTCAGAATCTTCTCTCTCACACAGCCCCACACTTCATTGTTACCTTCGCATTGAAAATGCAGAAGGTAATGTTTTCGCCGGCGTGCATTTATTTATTTGTGAATATGTCCGTCCGTCCGTCAGTTATTCGTCTAACTCAGACAAAACTGAGCCGATTCTTATGAAACTTGGTGGGATGATTGGTCATGACCCAAGGAGCAATCAATTAGTTTTTGGGAGTGATTGGGTCAAAGGTCAAGGTCACGAAAAGGTGAAAAACTTGTTATTCGTATAAATCAGACAAAACTGAGCCGATTCTTATGAAACTTGGTGGGATGATTGGTCATGACCCAAGGAACAATCGATTTGTTTTCGGGAGTGATTGGGTCAAAGGTCAAGGTCAAGGTCACGAAAAGGTGAAAAACGTAAATTTGCGATATCTCGGTTAATTGGCATCCGATTTGCGTGAAACTAGTGCCAAATTGTTCATAATTCAATCTTGTGATATGCGAAGGTATGCGCTCTACCGGGTGCCCATTGTAGTTAATTAAAGCCCCACTATGTAACTTTTCCACCTTAAAATAACAGCTTGAAATAAATTGTGCCGCTACAATGACTTTTAATATGTTGATTTGCGCCTCCGCCACTGCCATCGGGGGTCTGTGGTCAGAATACTGCTGAATGTAAGATGTTGGGGACCGACCCGGTACTTCCGGCAGAAGTAGTTCAACTTGCTGTCTGGCAGCTTTACGCAACGTCTTATCGTGCCAGTCCACGCTCACAGGTGACTTTTTATTTGCTCCGCTACGCGACTTGTAGAGACGGAGTGACATGATGCTGTGTTGAACACAGGCGAGTTGCATTCAGCGGCAGCCCGGTCGCGATCAGCTGGGAGCAGACGAGCCGGAAGAGCCATATATGGCTCGAGACCAGACGTTAAATACCTGAAGGGGGCGCTACAGGGGAAAAGTTACATAGTGTCGCTTTAATGCTGACATGCTACAGGCTAACATTTGAGCAATTATTACATTCCCTGGTGCAAATGATTTTATAATAAACCACTGACCATCACTGCTGGCAACACCTCTAATTGCGATATGCAATTGTCCCTGGACGAGACCCCGGAATAGGCTTCCCAATTGTGACTTCTCTGTAAGCAGACTAATTAAGAGACTGCTGACATTTGATAAGAAAACAGCTATAGTGAAAATAATGGGAGAGCATGAGTGATGCTTTAGGGTTCTTATTAGCAGCCGAGGAACTAAACCTCCCCATCTGTAGGTAAGAGCAAACAAATGAAATGTGCACGACTTCACACGCCCATCAACGTGGAAGCCAACTCCTAAAATCAGAATCTTCTGAGTGTGGTTCCAGAGTCCCATATATGAGTGTGGTTCCAGAGTCTAATGAGTGTGGTTCCAGAGTATTGTGAGTTTGGTAACCAGAGTATTGTGAGTGTGTGGTACCATAGTGTAATGAGTGTGGTACCATAGTCTACTTAGTGTGGTACCAGTGTCTAATGTGTATGGTACCATAGTCTACTTAGTGTGGTACCAGTGTCTAATGAGTGTGGTACCAGTGTCTAATGTGTATGGTACCATAGTCTACTTAGTGTGGTACCAGTGTCTAATGAGTGTGGTACCAGTGTCTAATTAGTGTGGTACCGGAGTCTAATGCGTGTGGTACCAGTGTCTAATGAGTGTGGTACCAGTGTCTAATGAGTGTGGTACCAGTGTCTAATTTGTGTGGTACTGGAGTCTAATTAGTGTGGTACCAGTGTCTAATGAGTGTGGTACCAGTGTCTAATGTGTGTGGTACCAGTGTCTAATGTGTGTGTCTTAACTATCTGAAAGCTTGCGTGACACCTCTCCTCATGTTAGGTGACATTGTGTCATCGTACAATAGAACCTTCACCGGTGATTCACACACATTTGCTGTATCCTTTGTCAGGAAACAATAGTTTGTTGTGAAACACTGGAGATATCTTTGCCAAACTGTTAATTTTGAATGATTCCAACATGAAGATATGTGCACTGCTTGTCTTCCTGCTGTTCCCTCCATGTTATTATCTATTATCGGCACTGGTCCTCTCACTCTTCTTATACGGTTGCTGTAAACCAGCTTTTGTATATTAATATACATATTTTCCGCAATATCTAATGATGATTATTTACTTTTCAGGTTTGTCAAAACATATTCAGCTGTAATACACTTAGTAGTAATGCTGCCGAGTAATTCAATAAATAAAAAAGTGATTATATTTAATAATGATAACTAAGTGTGTGAATTTAAAAACACAAAACACATTATATCAAATGAGTTATTGACTAACTTTAGCTCAATTACACTGAGGTGGAAACTGAAATATTGACTAATGGGGCACTGCCCCTGGAAAACAAACAAATAAACAAAGGACACTTTCCACTTTCCCAACGTAAAGAGCTGTTTGCACATCGTTATTCGAAAGCACCAGCGAGCCAGCACCGAGAGCACTGCACATCAAACGCAACATAAAAGAGCAGTTTTACAATGGATTTTCTTAACAACCAGGGGACAAGATTCATTACTAGTGCCATCAGTAAAACCTACGTCTAAAGAGAGCCGACTTCATTTGGCTAGCACCACAGCCCCAACAGCTTAGTTTATTTGTATGTGTGTGTGTGTGTGTGTGTGTGAGAGAGAGAGGGAGAGCACTCTGCTTTGTGACTCACCATCTGCTTCCTTTAAAAAAAACGCCATTGTAAGATTTGACCTGCTAGTTAGCATTATCAACTGAGCCATTAGTAAGCAGAGCTTTCAGCAAACCCGCAAAACTGTACTGAGATACCGCTGATGTTTTGTAATTCCTGATATATTCTTTCTCATTCAGAGTCGCGGGATGTCATTTTAGTACCGTCTCCATCTGAGGAGAGCCAACACAAGACAGACATGCAGAGCATTAGAGCTGCAAACAGCAAAGTAAACAGCCAACACTAATCCTTTTACAAATCTAATGTTTACTGAGCAAATAGATATTAATATATCCAATATTTAGCAAACTGGGAACGCATAAGTATTTGGATTTCACAATGTTCTCATCTTCAACTTGATTTATGAAATTTCTGTGGGACAAATAAAGGAATATCTAATCTAATCTAATCTAATAGCAAAGTGGTTCCCGTGTGGGATGAGCACATGAAGGACCGTCACATTCTGAAGTGCATTCAGTGATTTCACATTAGTTAACCTTCATCGGCAGCTTCTCTTGTCTTCCATTCTCTTTCACTGGTTTTATGTCCAGCAGATATTGAGATCCACAAGAACAATACAATATCACATCCAAACCAGACATGGAAAGTCTTCACAAATATTACAATTTTTCTTTACTTTCCATTCCTGGAAGTGCATTAAAAAAACTCTGTGTCCCATGAATAGCGTTGCACTGTATATCATAAACATCACAGTGAAGATACTGTAAAGGGCAGTAGTTTTTGTCATGAGTACTTTCACATAGAACCCATAGAATATGATGGAGCGAATATTATTCAAAAGCGGGCCGATCTCTTTGAGCTCGTCCTCCCTGAATAACATCAAGCCCCCGTGGTGTGAACCAAGAAGGCAAACTTCACTACTTCTTTCAACCCTGACAAGGCAGAGCAGATCCACTGTTGCTCCACTGCCTACCAGAGGGAATTTAAATCACAAAAAGCATGTCATTCCAAATAATCTCAATAACCTATTTTACAGTAGCTATAGTTTATATAACAGATGATGTCCTAACGATTCACATATGCTGATTTTGGTCAATAGGATCCTGCTAGCAAATCTATTCAAACTTGTTATTGAAAAAGTGTTGCAACTGTATGATAGTATAAATAGTTTTGATAAAAAATATTGGCAGCAGTATTTTGCAAATTCATGTTGTTTATTAGTCATGCTCTCAGTGTGTAAAGACCTTTAGCCTTTGAGAAGTTTGCCGGAGGCGCTCGTTAATCTACAATTATTTAAAAGGAAGAGCTATTGGGAAACATTTGTTAATTGTAAGAAAGGTTTTAGAATATAATCCATAATCATCCGAGTCTAAATATGGCGATCTCTATACAAAGAAACAATCTTCTCTTTTATATCAGAAAACAAATCAGTGAAAATCTATTAATTTTCCTCAATAAATCGTTAACCATACTGCAGCAGAAGTAAATCCCTTCATTTCCTTCTACTTTGAGATTTATGAATTCAACCCCGCTCATCAACTCTCATTAACACTGCTCTAGAAAAGAAGGGAGGGATGTTGCCTCACGATGGACAGTAAACGATTGTATTTATATATTTTGCTTCAAATTTTTTTAAATTTTTCCATTTCTTTTTCTATTCTATTCAACATTTTCATCATCGCCCTGAATAGGCCAGACTTAACGTGTACAAAAACCTTTTGCATGTCCCTACTGGTGACCTCAGTGAGAAGTCCTCCTCCCTCCAGCTCCTGAAGCCCGTGGTGCCATGGAAACCAGCTGTGTACCATATACCCAACAAAGAACCGTTACACGGTGGACGTGTGTTGATCCATTGGGTGACACAATTAGGAAAAAGTGCCCCCTGTCAAGAGAATCCCAACGATTCTTTGGGGCACTTTGTAGCTGACCTGCTATATTAAGGGGCGGCACGCCATCACTTTGTCACATGCTACAGTCTTACTGCGTCACTCTGTCAAAAGACCCACCTGCCCTTCTCACCAGCTGGCACGGAGCGCTAAAATCGTAAGAAATTCAGCTTGATGCTGGAGTGTGAAATCCCCAAGCCTGTGTTGCATCAGCCCGATAATTCCACCTGATGATAATTAATAACGATCCACCGGCGAGGCATTCGTGCGTGCCGTCTCAGCTGCACTGTGGCACTTGACAAAGCCAGCGAAGACACGGTGGTAACACGTGCGTGAGATGAAAGGAAACATGACATGAACTGGGAATACGCATTGCAGTCAAGCTTCATCAGGTGTGCGACTGGCTTTATAATATGTCAAAGAATAAAGACTCCATAATGATCTGATAGCGGGGCTTTAGTTGAGAAGGTTTCGGCAAGCTCTCGTGAGAGATCACAAGCCATTAGCCGTTGCTTCAGGGACCAAAACGCCTGAGTCTATTGAACAGTTCATTAATATTTTTGCTTCTTGGAAACCTACGGGAAGAGTAGCGGAAAACATGGCCAGCGGCATTACCGAGTGGGTGAGCTGGATTAGAACAAAGGACATTCAGGGTGAGGTCCAGCAAGACAAGTGACGAGGCTGTAGGACGGGGAAGCGAGCGCCCACTACTTTAGATATCTATGCACACCGCTGCATTCTGGGTGATTAATTGCTATTGGGACTTGGCACCATTACCTCGAGTCCAAACTAAGGATGGGGTGTCACCCGGCGTTAATGATGACAGGCAACTCTTGGCTTCGCTCGCCACCATTTCAATGATGTATACATGGTCAACGCCTGTTTGCAGTGTGATCACCATTACGGCTTAATTAAACATGGCCTAATTAAACAGAAATCATTGGGATGAAAAGTCGTCCCCGTGCCGGAGGGCAGCAGGTTTCCACTCCCAACGACGTAGCCTGTGAGCTGAGCTTCAGACCGCCTCCTCCACCTACGGGGATGAGCGACTGTCATCCTGCCTCTTGCAGCCGCTTAGCGTGTAGCACTTCTCGATGGATGACCTGTCATCCCCGTAAGGCTCCAACAGCAATACCTGTCAGAGCATCTGTCATAAAATCATCAACCAAGCAGTGACAGAAGTCCTGCCTTAAAGCACAGCGTGAGCCACTTTATCAAGGTATAGGGGAGCCATTAGCAGAGTGCTATAGCTTGTAAGTGAGCTACAAAAGCCTCTGTGAAAAATTGCTAATGCCTCTTAAGACTCAATGTATGTCTCTCAGAGAAAATTCAAGTACATTCAGACACAAAAAAAACAAACGCTTGGACTCTCATTCATCCATTGATTTAAAGCTGACCTCTGAGTTGCCATGGCAATGCCATCCACTGTTGGGCAGGCTCTGTGAGCGATAATGAAGTAGTGATACACCTGATACGAAAAAGCATTTTATGCAACCATGTCTCCTTTAAGGTATGTTCATGTTCTACAAATGAGTTTTGCCAAATACATTTTGAGGGAAACTGAATTGCTGCCTGGATTATGTGCAGTGGATTTGTGTTTTCCAGCGTAGGAGATGCGTCAAGTCGGGGTGACAGCTCGGGACGCCGTGGACAGGTTCATTACTTTCCTCCCACATGCGATTGGGTTCAGGTAAAATATATAAGGCGGTCTCATTCCCTCCTTCACTGAGTACTAAAAATACCTTTATTATGGTGAATTATATTTTATAACACATTAATTGTAATTACTCAATTTCAGGTCCATATTTACAAAGGAAATTAATCAGCCTCAGACACAGACACACACACACACACACACACACACACACACACTCTCAATAACAGTTTGGAATATTTGTGATATTAAGCTTCAAACACTTTCTGTGTCTGTACTGCTACATATATCTGGGCCGGTTAATCAACTGGAATTTTTTATATTCCTTAGAAAAACATGAGATTATATTTGGTTCAGGAAATACTGAAAAAGTCAGTGTTGACCTGTTCAACATTCAAGACGACAGTTTTATCCAATGTTTGGCAGAACATGTTTAGCAGATATGGTTGGTAAGAACAGTTTGACTAGAAGATTTGTTCATATGAAATATCTCTTAATAAGGTTGATATAATCTGGGCGGAATTAGCTTTCTCTGAAACATAACTGCGATTGAAAATCAGTCGTTTTTGTGACAGCGTTCAATTTATGAATATGATAATAATAAACAAAGTGGAGGTTGATAATGCATCGTGAATTGAATTAGTATGTACCATAATCCAGGTTAAACATAAATTATGATCTATTTAACCCAGATGTAGGAGAGAGAAATGTGTTGAGTAAAGTCATAATTTACTTGTAATATATAGAGTGGTGTAATTAAAGCCTCAGCTAAATAGAAATTAATCTTCAATAATAACATCAATAGGTGTGCCTCTCTGATTCTGTCCGCTCTGATTGTCGGAACTTAAAAAAACAAAAAAAAAACAGCTCTGTCATCTTTTCCCTCCCAGTTGTGATGATGTGAGAGAAGATAACTCATCATCATCATCATCATCATCATCATCATCATCATCATCATCATCATCATCATCATCATCATCATCAGGCAGACAGTGAAGCATGTTCCTGAGAGGCGGCTTCAGATCAACCTGCATGGACTCACTTCACCACAGAGGGGTGATGACAGTATTGATTCCCAGGTAACCGCGGAGTCGCTCGGTTGCCTGATGTCGCGTAATCGTCGCCTGTGTTTCTGGTCTCAGACGTTATCGCTGCTCGGTAGATTCGGACTGTGCTGTGAGAACCCCCATCGCGGGGTTCGGGGGCAGTTTTCTGGCTGCTCCTGACTCAGATAAGACCTGCAGTGAGGTCCAACCCGAGGGAAGACGCTCTGGGGAGCCTCAGAATTGTTTATTTTTGTGAATGTGTTTCTACTGGGACATTGGGAAGGTCTGTGTTTGCTCCTGGCCTTCTTGTCTATCTCACTTTATTGTAATGCTGTGTTGCTGAAATACAAATAAAGTGTAACATGGTATTTTTTTATGATTCGATTATACTAACTGCTTATCTTGTTCAGGGTCGTGGTCCGCTGGAGCCGATTCCGGCTGACATTGGGTTCACCAGATTAGCTCAGGTCTCATGGAGAGACAGACAGCCATTCAATCATACGGGCAGTTTAGAGTCTCCAGTTAACCTGAGCTGCATCTCTTTATGGGAGAGGAAGCCGGAGAACCCGGAGGGAACCCACGGTGCCACGAGGAGAACATGAACATTCCACACACTCGGGATTGGGGATCAAACCCCGGCCCCGCATTCTGTGAGCTGACAGTGCTAGCCACTACACCACCCTACAGCACATATACTACTTATATTCATTATTTTATCATAATTTCCAGTTTAATTACAACATCTTCAACTCCATTAGTATTTGTTACTTCAATTAAAGTAATAAACTTGCAACATTTCACAACGTGAACCATGTGTTACAACGCTTACTGCGATAATGTTATCCTAATTACGGTGATGATGAGAGTGAGCACAGGGCGACGATGTCATCATGTAGAGAGGCGAGAGGTGACCTTAAACGACAGTATGACAGCCATTTTGTCACTGCATATATTCAGGCATCACTTACCAGAAGCCCAAAACACCATTAAGCTAGCTTCATTTGTAATGAATCAAAACCGCTAGAACAAATGAGAGAGATTAATCATCTGTAATCAATTCAGTCCGAGGCTTCCAATATAAAGTCATGTGGACGCGCTGTCATTTGCTCGTGACCCACATTCCTCCTGTGCAAAAGGAAAGAGGAAGAAAAAAATCCATTCACAGGCAAGGAAGTACTTCCACTTTCTTGGCTGGGTTTCTCCCGTCTTGACAGAATGGGGACAGTCTAATTTGATATATGGCGATAGAAATGTTGCTTTCTCAGCAGAGCATAACAAATTATATATTGAAAAATGGTTACACTTTATTTCACAATGCCCTAATTATGGCGAGATGGCGGCTTAATTATATTTAAAAAAACGGACTCACTTTGCCAGTATGTAGGTTGTTTAAACATGTGACGAGTAATGAACAAAGAAACAAGGTGTGTGGAAGGCGAGGAACCCCGAGCACATGAATCAATTTGAAGCTTGTGGATACGCTTTGAAATGTTTTTCCATCGAGTCGGTGCTGAGTGTGATATTATTGAACATATGGGGAAAACATATTGCATATGACTCATCAACTCACAGGATTATACAGGTGTGTGTGTGTGTGTGTCAAAATTACAGTGATATTCCTTATGTAATAAATGTGGGCCTGGATATGTGGAATATTGAATACTCTTAAACAGAAAAGTTTCTACAGGCATTGGCTGTTATTGCTTAAATGATGTACTTGTATCTGTCTGACATCAGCAGCCTAATGAGTGCTATCATGGGCATATTCTTGAGTGACCCTGCTACTTCTGCAGTTCATAGAGAAAACCACATTTGAAAATCCCTTCTTCCTATAAGAAACTATGATTTAATTATAGAGGAAGGTAATATGGAAAATAAAAAAAAATAAAAAAAAACAAAGGTCGCCCTCTGAAACCGAGGCCTTCTGACTTCCACTTATCGGGGGAAAAGGCCTCACTGTGTCCTCTGACTACTCTGCGATAGTTACTTATTACATGTCCGGCTCTGAAAATAAAATAAGCTGCTAACTTAATTCAGCTAATGCACAACAGCCACCACTCAACCTCAAGACCAACGAAAGTTCATCACACACACACACACACACACACACACACACACACACACACACACACACACACACACTACAGCAGAGCGTGGACCACAGCAACATCAGCAGCATGTGAACAACCAAACCTCTCAGCAGTGGCCTGAACAACATTAGTTGTATGGATTTTTTTTTCCTTCTATAATATTTTTGGTATACAATAGATTCCCCTTGCGGTGTGTACGTGTGCAATGAGAGATACAATAAAAACGTGGCCTCTCCGTTAGGGACTGAACCATATGAGACACGTGAGTATCACGGCTGCCCATCAGCAGAGCCTCTCTGTACCTCTGATGAGTCGGCAGCACCAGCAGCATCCACGACCTGATGACGTTCTTCTTTCAAAAGTGAAATAAAAAACATATTCAAAATAAAAACATAATTAAATACAACTATCTAAAGTTGTATGTTCCTCCTATAGTGCCAACATTAAATAAAACCAACATAAATGCCATAAATAAGTAGCAGTCCCTGCGGCCCACTGTGCCTCGGTGTCTTTGCAGGCGGGCTTGTCTTTGTTCTACGTGCTCCGTGTGCGTTTGCCTGTCTCTTTTCTCCGTGCCATTAGGCGAGGCACAACAGCCGCCCGCAGCCTCCTCCACACCGCTCGGGCTTCTTTGACAGCAGAATCTTTTTTTTTCTTCTCCATTCTCTTCCACGCGCCTTTGATGATGGGTCATGTTATCTCCCCCGGAATGTGCTGTTTATTTCCACTCGAAACCTCCCCGAGCCTGCCTCCTGCCGCAACATAATTTAATTGCTCAGCACCCCTCCCCCACCCCCCCCCCTCGTTTGCCTCATTCATTTCAGATGCGTGACCTTTCCGCAGCACAATGATCAATCAATAGGTGTTTTCTCTCATCAGGCCCTTTCAAATTAAAACCACTGAGTGAATTAAAAAGCCTTTTGAAGCCCAAGTTATGAAGTACAGGTGCTATAACTCAGGCCGGGGGAAAAGGCCAGTGATCAGAGGTCTTTACAGGAGAGTGATCGGTGGGTGAGCTACAGTATGCCGAGGGCATCGAACAAAAGACTTTCACGAGTCAATGTCGAGGTAGTTTACATTACTTCCACCAAACTTGCAGTACATTTACTAACAAACACTGAGAGACATCTTCCAGCTGGGTTGGAGAGGATCCTCCGAGGAGCGGCTGCATTATTGATTATATCTGTTAAAAACACCTGCTTCTGCATCTGGGACCAGCTGAAGTTCCTCCGTGGTGTGGTTAAAGTCTACTGACTGTTCAACCTTGCCTTCTGCAACCAGGTATAGGCAATCTGTCGCCCATCACCAGAACAGTATGTGCTGGCATATGTCCTGCCAAATTAGCCAGTTTCACAACTTTACAACTTCACTTAATGTGGGACTGTAAGCCAAGTTTTTCTAAATTGCAATAAAAATGTTTTTACTGAGACACTGCGGGATTTACGATTCTCCTGATGAGGGGTTTCATTCTTGTAAAAAGCACTAGAGTAAAGAGTACACCGGCAGTACTACTTCTACTATATAATAGTAGATTATCATAGCACCATGCAGTTGGAGGATTTAGAGGTATGCATACATTGTTGATGTCTCTAGCCTAATCTGAGAAAGATAACTGTGAAGACATTGGGCATTGGAAGGCTTACTTCTTCTTTTTTAAGCCCAGTATAGAGAAAACTGATCCGTATGTGTTAAATTTAACCAACAACATACAAACCATTATGTAATATACATATTGTTTTGTTTAGACATAGGATAAAAGTTCAATTCTGTTCGCTTTTTGTGGAGGAAATACAACCTGTAAAAGAACCACAGCTTTTTTTTTAGCATTGCTTCAATTTTAGAAAGAGGATAACATGTATTTGAATACATTTGTGTCGAAGCTTCGTGCCACTGGATGGATGTTTTCCTTGGCAGCAGTTGAATGATGTATGACAGGAAGCAGGTTGTCAACTCCGGTGGCGCTCCGTTGACTTGATGCACGATTTTCATTTTTCCTTCTTTGATTGCCTTTTTAAAGCTACGATGTAATGTCACATAGCAGATTTGCCTGAGATGTATAGAGACGCATAGAGACGTATCTGCTGCTAAGACAATCGAAACAGCGCAAAGCAAAGATGCAGTTCATACACAGACCACACACACACACGCACACACTATTTTATACTGTTTACAGTGATTGTTCTGAAGATGCTTTGCAGTGTTTGGAAATCTGACAAACTTTCTAAAAAATAGAAATCTGTTACTCCAACTTAACTTTCTGGTTCAGATTTGACTTATCAATGTTCTTCCAACCAATAAAGTTCCAGAGGTATGTTTACCATGGGTTCTACTTAAAGGAAACACACACACACACACACACAGATGCAGCATACATACAATTCCTGATGGGCTCTGTCTATTTACTGTTACACAATAAATGTAAAATTCCTAAAATAAAAACAAATAAAATGTCTTCTTACATTATGTATTTCTGTTGATAGACCTTGTATGTGTATTACATATAATTGTTGTGTGTTTTTCCCTCCCCCGTTGTTTTCTCTTCAGGTGGCATCAGTTACGACCTGTACAGGCCAAGCCGACTGCACCTGGGTGCCAGAAGCCGAGCTGGCCAATCGGCTGAGTGGGCTTCCGTTTAAAAGGAAGAAGACCAAAGTGTTTGGAGTGTTTTTTTAGGATTGTGTAATGTGTACACTGACACTGCAAGAGGTGCAGGTTTGTGGTGAGAGGTTGAGGACAGTAGGTATGTTTGGGCTACCCTGTACATTTGTGCACTCACGTAGGGACTTTGTGTCTAGAAACATATATTTTTTGTATATGGTTTATATATAAGGGACAGTGAACATTGATAAAAACATTTCTGTAAATGTGCCAGAGTTAGCCAAGAGGCTATTTTTCATCTGTAGTCCCAAAACACTAGGCTATTGGTTGGTCCTGCCTCTGTATTGTTTTGAGAAGAACTTTGTTAGAGAAGCAAGTGAAGCCATTTTGTTTGTGTCTTTTCATAGAGGTAGTTAGCCAGGCCTAGTTTTGTTATCTTGATTTCATTTGTTTGGCACAACCAGAACTGTCCCAATTTCTCCCTCTTTGAACCTTTTTGTGTTAAGAATAAATATTATTTGAACCTGTTACTCCTACTTTGATATGTTTCACTTATTCTTTGACTGTCATGTGTTCGTTCCCCCTGCTTATTGCCTTGACCACAAAGGGGACTTAACAATGTTAAACATGTTTCTAGGATGAGAGAAACTCCACCTTTCATAGGGCCATATTCAAAACTCACGACCTCGGATCAAAACTTTGGTCGAGCAGAAACCTTAGCATGAACTACGAGACACGCAGTAACATCAGGGGTGCTGCTGTCAAATTAATATACTTCATGTGTTACTTGTTGGAAACATATCTTTGACTAAATGAGTAGGCCAGTAAAGAAATATTGAGCAGACTGATCTGCTAGCAAAACTGAATTCCTCATATTATGTTTGTCAAGATCTTTGCGTTTCTTTCTCTTGGTTCTATTAGATCTTCTGAAAAACGGGAACTATCTGTCTTTTTACATTTCTGAACAACTAAAATATAATAATTACTAAGATTTACATTCAAAGATGTCATACTCAAGGTTAAAAGCTTTCAATCTCAATCATGCTAAAAAATGCAATTATCTATTCATTTATATCTATGTAGCTTTTATTCTATAAATGGTTTTGCACGGAAGTATCTAATGTATCTGCTGAATTAAGGCCATGGTGTCAGAAAGACAGCATTAGCGGATCTGTACTGGGATTAAACACTTTTTTTTTTGAATCAGTGATGCATTTTGTGGTGGAATATCAACTGTGATAGGTACACGCCTCGCCAAGAAATTCAAAGCACTGTTGAAGTGAAACTGTAGAGATGCATGAAGGCCACCAAAGGAATTGTCTCCTCAGAATTCTAAAGTAGAGGAGGACTCTTGATGGAGTGCACAGCAATAACTTTTGATTAAAAACATACAATGTAATAGGTCTTGGTTTCATAAAGAATATGTTGTCCTTCATGCCCAAATGACTTGTTATAACTTCCTCGGTTTTCTTACTTTTTAGATGCCTATGGTTCAGTGAGCAGGAGAGGAACTTCTCCAGAGATTTTGGTGGGGAGGTTGCCTAGTAAATAAGAACATATTGGCCGGGCACTACTGTGAAAGCAAATATAGGAGTCCCATATTTAAGTCACGTAGTGCAGAATGGCTGGCGTTTTGTTAAATTCACGTTGAAAATCTTTGTATTTTTAAAATATTCAATGTGTTGGAAAATCAAACGCAAGCAAAGTCTTATTATAGCACACTTTCTTTTTACCTCCTTGAAAGTCTAAGTGGGGCAGGGTCTGTATGGGAGTACATAAATATGTGTTGAATTTCACTGATGCAATGTGATCTTTAATCAGCAAAGCTGCCATTGCTGAGCATCTCATTGAAACGGTCTTCAAATAACCACAACTCTCATTCAAATGAATGAAACCGGATTCCCCCTCCCTCCAGATAAAAGCCCTCGAAAACAAAGCTATTTTAACAACTCATTATGATGATTTATAGCAATTAATTAGGAAACAGCATTCCTCCAAACCCTCCGTCGCCAGATAACACAGGGCAAACCAATCCCTCCCCTCTATCACTCTAGAAAAGAGAAACAGGTGTGAGTGCCAATATCCACCGACTATGTGTTATTAATGATTTAGATTCGAGGGGAAATGACTGCCGTTGGTTTGTGATTAATGATTGAAGACAGGCGGGCAGAAGCCGTTCACTCGAAACAGTCTGCACCTGTCTGAGACGCTCTGACGGCTGCTTGCAAAACGCTGGAGATAAGACAACGCTAAGAACAAATTGGGAGTTTCTTGGTACACTAATCTTCCCTTTGCCCCTCTGTTCCTGCTCTCTGTTATTTTCCCTCTCCGTCCCCGTTTCACTCATGGATTTGCTGCACTTAGAGCTTCTTCCTTTCCTCTGACCCTCACCCGTTCTCCTCATGAACGCCTCACGCTCCTTTCTCATAGCCTTTTGCTCCCGGTGTGGGCGGCAAGGTGAAACAGAAAGTTGGAGCGAGCCCTGCTGGCCGCAAAGCAAACACAAACACAAACACACACCTGCAGCAGCAGCGTTGCAGTATACTCACACAACCGTGTGCTACTTTCGTTCACCTCCAACAGCCGAACGACACCCCACACTCCCACGCTGGGATTTTCGAGATGCAATTGGCAAATTCATTTAAAAAAGGAAGCTTGCTTTGAGATTCCCTAAAGTACAGAGGCCATAGAACAGGTTATTGGAAATGCTTTCATAAAATTCTATACGCTTTATTAGCCTCGCTAACAATCAGCATCTCAAGACGTACTCTCAAAGCTAGAGCCTGTCGGATTTATAGTAATTAGCTTACAGTACCAATGGGATCTTACAACAGACATGGTATCTTTCTGCAACAATGAATGTAAGGGTAAATGGACCACTCAAAGCTCTTTTACAAGACTTGTCTACACACACTGATTCATACGCTGATGGGGGTGGCTAAATTTCCACCTGCCCATTAGGAGTAAAACACGCCTACGGGAGACATTCACAGAACTTCACTTCCACCAGGCAGTAGCTGGGTTTCCACACAGGCTACATACATATTAATACCTAGGATGCTGTCTGCCACAGAGACACTGCTGCGTAAACCAAAGGCTGGATTTGAAGAAAAAGAAACACCCTCAGCACTTAAAATGGGTCACACAAACCGTATTGTATTTTTCCTTGTTTTTGACTTTTTAATCCCTGGTGCTGAGGAATAGTAATGCACACTATGATCCCACACAACAGTGAAAACCTAAAATAAGATTCCACTCTGGTCACATACTTTCTCTTGAGATTAAAGTGTCCATCAAATGTGGGATACATTATGCATTTGTCCTCTTGTGTTTATTTTTGGCAGTGTTGAGCTGAAAAGAAGGACATGTCTTCAAACCTGATTTAAAATCCACATACGGGCTCCAGGGAGGCTGGACTGTGGGTGTGAGGGGTGGACAGCCCCTCCACCAATGTATTGAAAGAAATTCAAATCCGAGCAAGCCACTCAAATAGCATATGCAGAAATACACAAATCGTGTAAAAATAACTTAAATCAACTAATTTACCATTTTGCTATATCCTCCAAAAGACAAACCTATATTCGTAATGTTTTATTTTGTATTTTTGTAAAAGTGTCTGTAGTGAAAAGTAAATTATGCTTATTCTGCACTATATAAACCAACAATATTAAATGAAGAGTTTCATACATTCGTTCTGCTTTTTTTCATATATAGACCACACTATGATGGTTGTGCACTTGGGGCCGACATAACTGCTTCTAGCCACCGGTCATAGGCCATCATATTAACTATTTGTATCAAAAATTATCTATAACCTTTAATGTTAAAATGTGACAAGAAATACGCTATGGAACTGGTGTTAAGGATTCATCCTAAAGGGTAAATGATATGTGAAATGAGGTATTCCTTGATGGCCATAATTCAGTTTAAATCAGTAATCTGTGTGTTTGCCATTGTTATCAGTCACAGCTTGACAGAGATGACTTTGCTCCTCAGTCAGACCCGTACGTGTCACTTTGGTATGGCATTACATTCTAAGTTTAGCGAGGTTATGTGGTGGTGATGTGGAGAGGGGGGGGGGGGGACTTGGTCCAGGCATCGTTTAATTGGTCTCAGAGGTGTTCAATCAGATTAATATCCATGGAAAGGGTGGGCCAATCAATAAGTGGCACACTGATTTCCTAGGGTGTAGTGACATGTAGTGACTTCAGCCAAAAGGGTTCGAGTGTTGGGGTCCATGAAGATGAAGTTGAGAGTGTTGCTGGTACAAAGGAATGATGATGGCGGTCTATGATTTCCCTGAGGAACGTTTGGCCTCCGCCAACCATCAGTGTGGTGTAAAGTGATGCGGGACTCATCATGAACATGACCGAAGCCCATTGTGGTTGGGTCCAGTTCACACGCTCACGTGTTTAATGGTGTCTGCCACCTGTATTAGTCGTCTGCCGTTCAACCCGTAGTGGTGGAGGCGGTTCAGGATGCTCTGCCTGGATGATCTTTTATCCCGGGTGACCCTCAGCTGTAATTTCAGCTGTGTTGTATTTGTCTGAGGTACCAGTCATTTGCCTGTTGTTAATAATTAACACATGGAGCCCAACTCCTGTGTTTTAAACAACTTTGACTAATGGCTAAACAATTAGAAAAGGACGGCTCATTACAAGTAAGTCAGCACCATCAGGGTCATGACAAGTCATCACTCTGCTTCACTATACTTCTTCAGATATCAGTTAATGGATGCCTTTGGATTGCGTACTGTCATAAGACAAAACAGAGAACATCAGTCAACAGTCTAAAAGACAGATCTTAATGTCATATCGTACTGCAGATGGTGATTTGACTTTGGAGGTAATTATCAATATGACCTTCACTGGCTGCCCATTATCTTAAGTTGATCACTCCGTATAGACTTGAAAGGTGGCTGTGAAAAGTAGACATTTGTCTTTCCCAGAGCACTGGGTAATTGAGAAGTTTATCTTCAGAGCCTACCTAGCTAACTCTCCACAGGCATCTAGCTAACTATCTTCCTGCAGTGTCCTCTGCTTGCCCACAATCTAATAGCACTTTGGCAAGGTAAAAGTTTAAATCTATTAAAGAAAAACTGCTGGGTTAAATAAAGGAAATTGTATTGTGATTTAATGAGTTATCTTGGCCCATCAATTGTTAACGCTTAAGCTAATGCTAATCATTTACAGCTCCATTAAATACACATATTGCCTCATCGCATGGAAACCCAAAATCAGTTTTACCCTCCAAAGAAATCCTAATTATTTTTACAGTATTTTCTCTCATCACATGTACATACATAAACAAATCATTATGTTGTGTACACACAAAGTACATCAGATCTGCTAACACATATGGTTCATAGCAGTTCAGCATTTTCTTTGAGTCACTCTATCACATTAATCTGACTAAAAACATCTACTGATGCTGGATTCAATGCATATAAACCTAGACTTGAAATACCTCCTTAAACACTGTGCCGATTTATTGCTTTTTTTTAATAGAAGAAAAGCAAATGAAAGCAATAAAAAGTGCCATACAAATTAAAGTTATAGTTTCTATTGTCTTCTTAAACATAATCTTGTCATAAGCATTGGGGGAGTTTTAATATGCAACAGAGACATCTCCAAATCCTCATTTTCAAAATAAAAAATATCATGAGGAAGAGGATTTTTTAAATCATTCCGAGATTGATGTAACTGTGTTGTGTGAGGCGAAGTTGAGTCTCTGTGCCAATGAATTCTTTATTTGGTGGCAATAAGATACCAATTAGTTTGGCCCAGTTTTATAAGAGAGAAGCCTGAGTAACCACATTTTAATTTTAATTTTTACTTGAACTGTAGCAATGAATTGTCGTGAAAAGATTAATTGTGTTAAACTCAGTCCTCTGACACGGTAACCTTTGTCATGATGAAGACCACACTTGTACCGCAAGCAACCACAGTGCTCAGTGTTCACACCATCTCATTGATGACCAAAGGGCTTGGAAAAGGTGCTGTAAAGATCTTAATCGGTTAAGATGGCCTCGCGACGAAGAAACCTGTGAGAAGACCACATCCTTGACACACCAGACACTTTCTGTTGGCTCAATCAAAAATGGTATTATGTAAATGATTTGTAAACACTGAAAATACTTAACCAATGGATAAACAATGTAGTTATTGTACTTACATAAGAAACTACACACAACACTAACATACTGTTCCAGCACTAACTGACTGCCTTCACTCTGTCTCGTCCCAGCACTAACTAAAAGGAAACACATGAATCTTTCCATTTGACTCTCACCACCGATTCAAACAGGCTGTGGAGTTTCTGAACAACTCCACAGAGGCTGTCGTTGTGAAATCATTCATCGGAGAAGTCAGCTATCATGAGAGTGTATGCCCTACAGGGAACATGAAGGTTTTCCTCCAGCACTCAGACTGGCATACTTTATTTTTGCATTTCATCTTTGTTATCGTATTCTCTGATATGATTGTCCAGAGAGGGTTGGCCTACATCAAGCTCCCCGGCCTTGTGGATAACGGTGGGCAACTGGAACTCTATTGATCGAGGGACTAACACAGCCTAAATGTGCTCCCTGAGAATAGAGGGTTTGTCCTTGGTGACATTTCAAATGATAGCTGGCATTTATAGCTCCTGACATCTTAGTTGTTGTGCAAAAGTACAGCAAAATGCTTGGCTCTGTTGTGTGAGGAATTGTCTCATGAGATACTATGTTGTTCCATAAGTTCTGTCCAAATCATATTTAGTGGCAGTTGTTTAGCTCTATTCCTTTGCAAACAATGTCCTTTCCTCTGCACAGCATGTGGTAAGCCCAGTAATTCAATTTTTTGCAATATGCTTACAGCTTATTGTGTTCCCCAGTGCCTCGATAACGGGGTATAAGCTTCACCAAAGCGCTGCTAATAAAATCACGTCCTCCTCACTTTTCGCAATCCGTCTTTTTGTTTGAAGGATTACGAAAAAACTACCGGCCTGATTTTCATGAAACCGTGTACCGGTGACCGGTGAAGCCTGAGTCACAGGAGAGGCCATTTGGATTAGGAACGGATCAGAACCACGGGGAAGATACACATAATTGTTCACTGTCAATGACATAAGTACATAAGGCATGGCCTTTGTTTTCTTACTAAAGTACTTTTAAATATGTCCTGTTACTCTCCAGACTAAGTAGTCCCTTTCCATTTATCTGTGTTTAATTCAGCTACCACTATGCTCACAACACAGAGTTCGAATTGTAGATGTGACCGTTGAATAATTCATCTCTAAGAGCTTTCATGGACAAAATAAAAGGTAAGCTCTGCTTAAAACACATACACACACACTGAGATGTAGAGGGAAGAGAGGATTTGCAATATGTGCAGAACGTTTTGAACATGAGACAAAATCTTGCTGAAAACTAAATAAGCTAATTAAGTCCAGCTGCTCTGAGGGTCTAATAAGGATGCGGGCAAGTTTATGTCAGTTAAAAAGTGTGAACAGTATCAGATGCCTCCGTGCACTGGTATACGGCGAGTTGGAAGTGAGAACTGGTTGGAATTGCCCACTCTTAATGACAACAAGGTCCCAAAACATATCTACATTATACAAATCATCACGCACGGTTCTGATAGTGATTGCACAATCAAGGTCTGCATTTATATCTATTGAAAAAACTAAACGCTCAAAATAGAAAGAAAGCAGTTCAGTTCATAGTATGGCAAATAGGACATGGCTAGATCATTTTAAAGGAAATCTGTCACTCTGTCCCCATGCAGCCTTGAGAATGTCCGAAACTCAAGTCTTCTGATCCTGTGGTCAAGACTGAGGACATGCACCGATGAGGCCAATCTGAAGTTATAGGTGAATGCACTCATTGGACTGTTTTTGAGGATTATGCTACAGATCTATGAAGCTGCAATTTGTGTGAGCCGACTAAAACTTTTTGCCCATACAAAAACAAAAAACCCTTATTTACAGCAAAGCTCAGGTTGCATCTCCCCAGACCAAAAGTGGATGTCCAACGGCCACAAGGCTGAGCAGAGGACGTACTTCCTGTGTCAGGCACGTCCATCACGTTGTGGTTTGGATCGGCCATCAAACAGGACAGGAATGCACTACCATGGACTGCAGGATCGCAGAGAACATTATGGATGCCAGCCTACCTTCCATTCAGAATGTATAGACCTCCAGACTCAGGAACCGTGACTCCAGACACTTCACTCCCTGGACACAACCTGTTACTTCCAGAGCACTGTACGCCAAAACGACTAGACACCACATACACTCTGACACTCTGATGAACAGTAAACATCAGTGATATATATATTTATTTATTTATTCATTTGAACAGGACAGGATACAAAACAAACCAGCTAGGAAGGTTTATCCTGTTCCCTGCGTGTCAGTTTTCATGCTGCTTCTAGGACTCTCCTCTGCCTTCAAGTGATGAGCATCAGGCTCACTGTCAATGTGCTCGGATGAATCTGTGGATTGCTGCATCCAATTGAGCAAAACTGGTTGAAGTGTGACTTGTTTTCCACCCAGCCTCCACCATTGATGTCAGCACGTAACTGATCTATTTCAATGTTATCATTGCGGCCAGAGTGCAGGAACCCTCCACTGCTTGAATATCCTTGAAAGTTTGTCTCTGTTAATATTTGTAGACAAACCTGTACCCTACAAAATTACGTATTAATACATTTGATCTACATTCTCAATGATGTTTGGAGGAAAACATATTTTTCCCTGATAATGGTCGCAGTTTAAAAAATGTTTTAAATTTAAACCCCCAAAAAAGGCAACAAAACTACTATTCATGTTACAGACGTTAATTAAAACAAGTCAACGCTAACTTTTGGCTTCACGCTGGACACCAACAGCCTGGCTGTCCTGTGGTTGTTTGACCCAATAATCCACCCCAACCTCATCCAAACCTAAGCTTCAGCAGAATTTTTTGAAATATAATTAATTGTAATATGTGAATAACTCATGCAATCCTGAAGAAAATACATTACCTTCGGTCTATACTTGACAATGCAGCTTTGTTGTATGATAACCTAATCTCCAAGAGACCATGCTGCCGTAAGGCGCTACACATGAGAGGGTCTGCAGAAAAGGATAAAGTTGACGCACATGAAGGTTGGGAGTTGCAGAGCTACAGAGATATTGGGATGGTTGCAAAAACTCCCTGGAAATCCCTGCACACAAGGAGTTGTTAAGGTACTAATATATGAAGCGAAGGACATTCGATTGACAGAGCCCCCGCACCCTTCTTGCAAGCCATGCCATGTTATTCTTAATTTGGATATCTTCTGCTCATCACTTGCATCTGCCCAGCCTGTTTGGATACAGGTACAGAGACACAACATCTTTGTGGGATTTAGGTCTACTTTCTGAGGCCCATTAAAGAGGTCAGGTCATGGAAAAACAAAGGTATAGCATCCTGTGTGTCATCAAAAGCTAATCAGCTGTAACTAGCAGGGGAACTTAGAAGAAGGGGCTACTGTTACTTCTCTAAAATATGTTGATCCCAAGAAAAAATGTTGCCCAAATAATAAACCCAGTTAAACTAGAAGGGTGCACTTAGTAGTATAGAGATTATGTCAAGTGTGTCTAGAGCAACCACAGCTGTATTGTGTGATTGAATGAATATAACCTACAATTAACCCGTCTGCCATCTAGACATGGACGGGCTGTCAGCCATTGTAAAACAAACTTAATTCAAACTGAAAAACAAAATGGCGATGTACGCAGGAAATTACTAAAAGTTGTTATATTATAACTCATACATAAAAAATAAAAAAAACATCAAGCTGTCTGCTTGTTTAGCAACAATGAGGTTTCGCTGTTCATTGTAGCCAACATGCTATCCAAAACATTAAGTGTGAACTGGAGAGCAACGGCCTAGGGTTAGGGGGTAAACAGCTCAGTGTCTGCTGCTAGTTCTTCCATATATTATCTGTAGCGGTTAAAATGGCATACTGTCCTAAACAATACCATTGAACTGCAGAGCAGAGTGTGTACTGGTAGTTCTTCCAAAACACTCCGGGCACCGAGTCACGGTTGGGGTTCAGAGACGCACTCAACTGTGTTACTAGAGGCCCGACTGGCCGGGCATCGGTTGAGAGAGGTCGGTGTGCAACTAGCAGGCAGCCAATGTCAGTATAAAACAATAAGTAATACAATATGTTTTATAACATAACCGTGCCACACACATATTTCATTTCCCCCGCACAAAGTATTTAACTGTTTTAATCAATACAAATACAATATTTGATTTCCTAATTATTTAAATTGTGTATGTGTGTTAAAAAAATAATCTTTCAAAATTTAAAAACCTTATCGTTATTAGTGTTGTCTTTGTTCGTGATAAAGTGTTTTCAGAAAGTGGAAATCTGGAAGCACCAATACATTTTGATCACAATATCACATGATCTTTGCATGTGCGTGTGTCAGCCAGAGACATTAATCATTTCCTGTGCAATCAAAACACTATGGGCTACACCTGTTATTCCATCAAGCTCTTTATTTCTATGTAATGGAGCATGTTATTGCAATGAACAGTTTTGTAGGTAAACTATGCAGAGAGATTAACCTATTTTCATGTAAAGGAAGTTACTGCCACCTAAAATCCTAGATCAGTGGCTTGTATTTATGCATTGATGTTTGGATATTGAAGCTGTCTGTTTGAAATAGACTAGAAATCGCTACTCTGCCAATTTTGGAATATTGGAACTCACAATCAAACAGGCACCTGTCTTCTATTCCCCATTTAAAATGACAGAATACATGTGAGGTTTTTTTATTTTTTCCATTGTGGGTGGCAAGTTTTCAAGTCATGAAATGATTATTTTCTAAGGATAATTTCTTCTGTATTGTTCAGTGAGAAACACCTGCAAACACGTGTTTTCTTCTTCCAGTGATAACTGCTTCACCAGTGTCAGCAGGTGAGTATTGTGTTCTCAATGGAAGACGACATCGCTGTGAATAGCATGCCATTCATTTCTGCTGTAAAACACTGTGAATGACACTCATCAGGAGACTAATGACAAGTCACTGACAACATCTGTCTGTGCTGCTGTGGTTCTGTCAATCACCCGCGACACTGACAATTTTTCAAACGATTAGCTTTCAGATCTCACAATTTACTTGTCAAGACTGCAAACTGAAAAAATAGAAATGAAGCCAGTTCTGTAGGAAAACACATATTTAGCCTTGAACACATGAACCCTCAGCTAACACATGTCCGTGCAGACCCTAAAGGTATAGGCCTATTTTATGTCATAATTCCATTTTCATGGCTTCAATTTGTTCTTAATGACTTCATATCAATATTGCAATTAGGGTTTTTAGATCATCATTTTAAATATATATGTATTGGGTTCCCAATCAAAAGCACCCACTATGACGTTTCATTAGATGGGTAAGAATAGATGGATGAACATGTAACATTGGTCCTAATTAAAAGTATGACACTGTGAAACAATATCAGTCATTTTTTCCTTGTGTGCTCTGTATATTTTAATGTGTAAATTAACTGTAATGATTTATTTTTTTTACATTTTGTTATGGTGGTGGTCCACTATAGTGTAGCACAGCATCACATCCTTGCACGGTGTGTAACTTTCAGTTTAAGGCTAACATGTTTATGCCTATGAGGTTTAACACGTTAACCATCTCAGTTTAGCTTGTCAGCAAATTACAGGTCAGGCTCATGGGACTCTCAATAGCGTTGCAGGTTGTTGGTCATAGTGAAGATACAATTGAAATGTTGACCTGGTAATGGCACAATTGAAAAGTTAGTAGATCATGTTATTACAACATAATTCTGGCAACATTATGCAATCATTATTATGATTAATACGCTAATGTGTAATCTGCTAAATGACATGTAATGTAATGTACTTTACAAAAACATGTTTAAGATACGTGATTGAAAGAAGAGCATGTATCCCAGAGCATGTATCCCAGTAACGTTGAGATCTTCTTCTCTCTCTCCTTAAAGATGAATTTACATCTCTCCATTGCACATTACTTACTCTGCTTCCTCCTCTGAGTCTTTGTGACTTCACGTCTCATAGGGTCCATTGGACCTCGCCATGGCCCTGCTGATTAGCCCCGCCCACCCCCCTCCTCCTCTGTTTCATGGATCTTGGTCCATGCCTACTGCAAATTATTCATAAATTGTGTCATATTCACTGAATGTGTTTATGTAACTCTGTTATGCTGTTCATTCTGTACACATGACATATATTGCTTCTGTCCATCCGGGAAGAGGAATCCACCTCTGTTCCTCTTCTGATGGTTTCTTCCCTTTTTTACCTGTGAGAGATTGTTTTCTATTTTTGGGGAGTTTTCCCTGAGCCGATGTGAGGTCCTGGAAAAGGCATGTCATATGTGTACAGATTGTAAAGCCCTCTAAGGCTAATTTGTAATCTGTGATGTTGAGCATGTAATTTAATTGAATCATGGTAGTCAGGGAACAGTGTTTGTTGTTTCTGTTTCTAGGCCACTTTTTGCTGGAACTAAGAGAGCACTCAGTCACAGCCCCTCTAGAAGAGACACATTACATCCATTTCTCAAAGGCGGTTGAGAAGAAGAGGCACAAAGTGCCATCTGAGAGTGTACGTTCATAACCTATCGACTTTAATGAGTCTTAATGGGTCGAAGGGATCCATATCACATTGTCCCCAGCATAAACTGTTGTCCCACAACCATATATCTTTTAATCCTTCTAGTGGCCAGCGGCCAGCGATTCGGTGGACACTGATGAATAATGTATATCTAGCCATTGAGTTGAAATAAGGACTGAGTCTCTCAGTACACAAAATAAATGTGAGCCCTAAAGGGACATTAAGTAAACGACCACAGAGTTCTCACTTGTGTCACCATCTGTATTGGAGGATGTACCGCCATCCTTTATTAAACAGTGCAGACAGAAGAATCATATTTAACGGTGACGGGGAATCTGACAATAACTCGGTTTAGGTTGTGTTAACAAACTCCAGGCTTATATTAGGCTGTGCAATTGTTTCAGGATTTCCATATTTCTCCCATGTTTGCCAATTTTCTCCCGTCACTTGTCATTCTCACGGTGAAAGGTGATGTATGTCTGGATCATCAGCTGCCACAGTGCATTTGCTTGTGTTCCCGACACCATGCCGGTGTGAACATGTTCAGTGATATGCCCTATAAAAAACGAAAATTACATTGGGAAGGCAGTTATAGTGCAGATGTGAGACTTCCTTGCAGTGCGGTTTAGCTCAGGTGAAGACGGCTGTCTTTTGTGCTGTGCTGCTTACAGACACAAACACTATCCTCTGAGGAAACGGTCCATTATCGCTAGTGATGAACATGAAAAGCTAACACTGAGGAGCAAGTGAGGAAAATGCCACACCGCAAGACAAAATATGTTTAAGATTCTGACTGGCAGCCACACAAAGTTGCTCTTTTTATTAGTGCAACTCAGACAAATGTCAAGGAAGATAAACCATTATCTTTCCTGCTGATAATAACACTTAAACACAAATATAAACGCATCATACTGGGATGCCTATGATTAGTGATGCTATTGCTTCATGTGCCACCATTCCTGATCTGCATCAAGTTGGTAGTGAGGGGTGACTTCTTTTTTTCTGCTACGAGAGCAATACAAACTGCATTAGAACATAGTAACAGATTTCCTATGATTCTCATCTTGTAAAACCAAAATAAAACACTTGCCATGTCAAAAGTTTCACTTCTTCTTCCTTAATTTGTAAAAATCTGAGCTTGTAGAGTTCCAGCATCCAAAGGGCATTTTGTTTAGTAGCTTTTACCAGCCTTCATTGGCAGCACATTTGAGGAATATGACAATATTTAAGGGGCTAATATTAGCTTGTAAGTGCTAAACTGATGTCAGATTCTATGTATATCAAAAACATAACATGAACTCAGACCTCAAAGGGGTGTTATGAAGTACAACGTCAGTGTGAATGGCACCATCTGGCTGGTGAGTCATTAAAGTTGTCCCTTTCCTTTTGAATGCGATTACAATCCCCACTTCAAATAAACGGGATGTTGGGGAGCAATCATGATATTCAGAGTAAATATTGGGGAACCATTAAACGCTGTGGATGGCTGAGGTGGTGGCGAGCCGCTGGGCTGTGCGACGCAGATTCTGCCAGCTCTAGATTCCAGATTGTAGGAGTGGAACAGCTGGGCTGTAAGCATTCATGTCATGTTGGAGGCTGAACATCTGATCCTATAGAGAAGCGGCCCATGACTCACACCGCTGAATGCTCGGTCGGAAGCGGCGAGCTGACACAATTAGAACACAGAACACACATGCATGCGCTCACACACTGAGCGGCTTGGCTCTGCTTCAGGCTGCGAGGTGCCAGCACCACAGAACAGACCCAAGCAGCTGTGGCCTCTAGCCAAATCATGGTTGATTGGAGCCGAGCCCTGTCAGGCCACAGGTTGAGCAGTTTCAACCTCTGAAATCCAGCAAGTTGAAAAGAAAACAAGGCCTCAGACAAAAGATTAAATTATTCATGGTAAAGCCTCTCGTGGCTATGTTAACACAGAAGCTCTAGATTCATATCCCACTGTAGGTAAATGGCTGCTCAGCACGTAGGCGAATATTCATGTAAAGCAAGTGTTTGATGTGTGGGAACATCGACATCCGGCCATGTGCGTAGGAGGAGCGGATCAGTCACCTCAACACCCAGGTAACGCTGTAGCAGCTTCGCCCGACACATTTTGTTTTCATGAAATGTCTGAATTACCTCTGACAGTTTCAGAAGAAATGATTTATGTGAACAATGTGCATTACAGGGGGGACCAAATTGAGGTATGGATTGTATAGATAGATGACATAATGATGCTGCAAAAACAACATTAGGATCATTAAAGAAAAGACTCATCTTCAAAGTGGTTCTGTATCTTCACATTACAGCTGCACTGAAATGTCTAGCTCCAAATAGTAACCAAAGACTGTTTTTCCTATGCTCAGTAATCCTGTTTCCTGTAACTGCTCACAGATATCTACAGTTTACAATTTGATATTTCGCTCACCTTAATTTTCTACCTGTATAAATCAACAACTTCTCCATTCAATGCATTTAAATAAAAAACTGCGTCAAGAGCGAGACAGATCCGATAGAAATAAATAGCGATGTAGTTTACCTCTTGGCGAATGATGCTTCCATATGACGTTGGCCTCAGGTCGACCGACCGCCAGGCACATGAGATTGACGTTGCTGCCCTCATTCACTGTGACGTCCTTCGATATGTTCGTGATCCTGGCGGGTACTGAGGGGAGAAAGAAAATCATGATTGATGCTTTGGCTTAATTAATGACACGTGAGCAAACTGCTCGCTGCTCCACGTGATAAGAACAGCGATGAGGGTAAAAATAACCTACGGGTTGGGGACTCAATTAGCATGAAATTAGCTGACGAAATGTGACAATTCTATGGCTTGCCGTGGTGTTATACGTGATTGATTTTCTTCATCGCGCATCTCTGCCACACTGCTCATTAGACAGGCATCAGACTGATTTGGAGTAAGACAGAATTCCATCCCTCTGACTGGACCAGTTGATGTGTGGGAGCGTTAGAGTGTTTGTCCGGGTTCTTGGTTGACACCTTAAAAGTCCCCGTAAAATTGTGGTTTCATGTGTTCACATAGTGTGCATAAAGATGTACACTTTATACATCAATAGCAAATATATTATTGCCACATATCATATTAAACAGCAAATTGTGGGCTAAAACACTAAGTAATACATGTATACAAGATCCAAATACACAACTCAACAATCAAAGCCAAACTAAGAAAACAAAATATATAGATGAAAAGGATAGAAAAGGACAGAATTCATCCAGAAATGACTAAACTTGTGCCATGTCAGCATGAACCGTTTACAATAGTGTAAATGTAAATTGTATGACGTAAACTTAATTACATGTTTTAGTTATGACCACTAGTTGGCGCTGATCAGGTGCCTGGAGGTGTGAGGGTAGAGGGAGAAGGAAGAAGAAGAAGAGAAAGTAGTAGGGAACTTGAAAGTTATGAGTAAAACCCATAACGTCTTGGACTGATTTATTCCTGCTCATACGCCCACATCGCTTACACTGCTGGCAGCGGGGATTTGTGTCCTCTGATGGAATATCGTCAACATTGTGAATCGCTGAAGCTAATGATAGCCACGCTACCTGCTAGCTTAGCGTAGCTTGATATACAGTGAGTTAGCTAGTCTTTTACCCCCTCAATGTTTGTTTGGTTTTACCTCTGCGTAGGCTAGTAGCTTCACGTGAGTTTAGAAACTGTCTAGTTCCGTACGAAAGCTAAGAGGAAAAGAGCTTGACATGTCTGATGATAAATCACTCACCACTGGTGAGCCACAAGCTAGCATAAGCTCAAGTGGAGTCCCAACGCCGGCTGTGCTGTCGTCCCGCAGAGCATCGGGAGCGCCACGGGGCATTCCTTTACCGCCGCCCTTCGACAACGATGGCCGTGAGTCTTTTCAACTATGGGTTCGCCACTACAAGGTCATTCAAGAAGCCCGTTACAAGGACAGTGGTGTGGACTTATGCACCGTGTTAGCAGCGGCGCTACCCACTCAACTAGGCTACTAACAGAACTGTTCATTGTTAAGAATAATCTGCCTCGGGAAACTCAGAGCTCCTATGCTGAAACAAAGAGACATTTGCGGACAGCTTTTTGCCAGAAGGTTATAATTGCATCATTTCAAGCATTCTTGAATGCCCGTCCAATGTTGCCTCATGAAGCAATGAAAGTCTATGCTGCGGATGTTTGCAGACTGGTCAAAGAAGCTTTCCCCGAGTTTGAGCATAACGCTTCAGAATATATGAAAATGTCTCTCTTCATTGCTGGTCTGGATCAAGAGCTGCAAGTGAAGTGTCATGAAAGAGGAGTGAATACTTTTGCCGAGGCTTAAGAAATTGCTTCCCAAGCTGAGCGGGCTCGCCAAGCAGCCAGATTGTTAACTAGGGTGACCAAACGTCCGGTTTTCCCCGGACATGTCCTGTTTTTGAGACCAAAAAGAATCGTCCGGCAGGGTTTCCAGAAACGTCCGGGATTTTGCTTCGTCGGATATTTCCGTTTCTCTGGGTCTTTCACACCTTTTTACCCCTTACAAGTTTTGTAAATGGTATCTCCCTTACGTTCCACCTGAACAGTCATTGGTCGACTGATCTCAGTGTTGCCGGATAAACGAAATCCCCCTTTTAAGGCATGTATATCACAAAACAGGCAGAATAAGAGAGGTCCGTCTGCGTCTGAGTGTGAGCGCCTCGCTCTCAACTGTGATGTGCGCACACGGGTGGGCAGACTTTCACTAGCGGGCGCGCACGATGCCGCTCACCATGGGAGCCCTTTCTTATCTAAGGGGGGGCATCATGAAGGAGTTATGCCGAGGTGTCCTGTTTTTCACAAACTCAAATCTGGTCCCCCTATGTTAACGCCACAGCTAATGTCACTATCGGAGTTGTTGGCCCAACACAGTGACTGTAGAAAAGCTGTCCAGAATCTGACTATTACTGTAAAATATCAGGGTATGGGCATTCCCCATCCAGATATTCACGTTCCCATAATTCTTCTCCAGAACGCTACCCTCATGTAAACCGCCACTATCAGGATTTCATCCACTGACGGGTACCGACAGCCATACAGAGACACTCACTAATCACCCTTTGCCTGTGACCTGAGAAGATAGAGACAAACTTTCCCAGAATACACCATTATGATTTGTGTCGCCGAAGCCCAACTCCCAAATATGTGTCATTCCAAGAGTATAAGGACAAAGGTCAGCGGAGCCCCACTGAGAATAAAGATTATGGCAGATTTGAACAGGGAAACTGACACTATCTGATGATGTAGGGGGAAACATCAGCTACTCCCTTGGAAGCCCCACAGGTTGGCCTCACTGAAATACCAGACAACATCCAACAACAGACAACCCCTTGTGCTGTTACAGATATGACAATTCCCCTGACTGAAATGGAGAAAAATGCCACTGTAAGTAAAGATGTCACCTCTAATGTAAATGGAACTGTTGAGGGTACTGATATGTACATGATTCTAGATACAGGCTCTACAATCTCATTTATAAGTGAGCAGACCAACATGTCAATACTATCTCTGGCAAGAAGACCCAAAGAAAAGAAATGCATCATGTCACAAACTGTGACTGGCCAAAATGTGGATACATTGGGTATGGTAGATGTGCTAGGGTCACAAACTGCAGCATGACGTACAAGTCATCAGAAATATAAATCAAGGCTTCATATGAGGTTGTGACTTTCTCACTCCTCACACTGTTATTATAGATATGGGGAGGGGGCTGTGCTATATAGGTGATGAGGTCCTGCCCCTACTTAGAAAAAAAGGGATCTAGCACCTGCTAGTTGTACAGCACAAATAATGGAGAACAAGATTGACCCCTATGACTGGACAGTTGAATACCGACAAGGAAATAAGCACACCAATGCTGATTTTATGTCCTGTCGTCCTATGACAGCCACAGAAGTCCCTGTGGTTACAGCCGAAGGTGAGATGTGTTTCCATTCACACTCAAAACCACTTAGCAGAGTCACGCATTTCAACCATTGATCTAACATCCAGTTCAGAGTCGGTCCCCACTGCCTCCCCTGCTGCAGATTTAATATCACATGTGCAGTCTGATTCACCAGATATTGCAGCAGAATCTGCAAACACTTCACTCCTAAATGTGAACAGACAGGATCTTCAGGCTCAAGAAGCAGATGATGTGTTACAAATAATCATGAAGTGGGTGTTGACTGACATTAGGCCACCATTTCAAACAATAAAGCAGCCTCACCAGAAATTAGAGAGTATTGGAAAGAGTTTCTGAAACTTCATTTTGTTGATGGTCTGTTATGGCGCAGGGTCAGACCCCCACCAGGTGACCCCGTTTTACAGACTGTAGTCCCCAGTAGTGTGCAGAAAGAGTTATTCCAAACATGACATAGTCATTCACTCTCTGGACACTTCAGTGAGCAGAAGACATTGCAAGGGGCACACGCCAGATGCTATTGGCATAACTCAATGGTGTTTTGAATGTACAGCCTGTGAAGCAGGGCGACCACAAACGCCACACCAACGGGCCCCTATGCAAAACATAATCACATCCTGGCGTTTTGAGAAGATTGCAGCAGACTTGAGAGAGATGCCACCTACTCGCCGTAGTAATCACTATGTACCTCAACTTGTATGCACTTCCTGATCAACCACTGTGGCTAAATGTTTGTTTGAAGATTACGGTGGCCCTCCAAAGTGTGCATACTGACCAAGGCCGTCAGTTTGACTTGGATCATGTCAAAGACCTGTGTTCTCGATTGCGAATACACGAAACACGAATATCCCCCTATCGTGCCCTATCGTGCCAGATGGCATGGTTGACCGAGCAAACAAGTTAATCAAGGACCTATACACTAGAGGAGGTGAATGGGGCGACCACCTGAGACAGGTTGAATTTGCATATAACACAAGTGTTAACTCGTCCGCTAAACGCACACCGTTCTACCTGGCACATGGTGATGTCCTGCTTGGAGACTCCCTAGCAGTTTCAAATGCCACTCGAGGTACGCCGAGTGAATATGCCAATTCTGTATTGAGGAGACTGTGTGGTGTGTTTCACTCTGTTGCACAAAACATTGAAGCAGTAGGTGCTCAACAAAAGCACTACTATTATCGTCAGATTAAACACAGAGCCTATGAGCCAGGTGACTTGGTGTGGGTTGACCTTCCAGTCCTTGTTCGACAAAAGCTGTCACCAAAGCGTTCGGGCCTGTTCAGAATACTGCAACGGTTAGGCTCAGACGGGGGTAGCATATTAACATGAATGGGGAAAGTATGCTGTTCTACTACTACTACTTGTTATATCCCTCACTTACTCCTGTTTATTACTATCACCTGTTTATATTCATATTTAATATAGGTTGGTATGTGTGCCAAAGATATATATTCAGCTATGTTGAAAGGAAGACACTTTTTTTGTAAGGGTGGTAGATGTGTAAGAGTAAATTGTATGATGTAAACATAATTACATGTATTAGTTATGACCACTAGTCAGTTCTGTTCAGGCGCCTGGAGGTGTGAGCGTAGAGGGAGAGAAGAAGAAGGGGAGAGAGTAGTAGGAAACTTGGCGGTACAGTTGGAAGTGGAGTTGAACTGAAGTTATAAGTAAAACCCAGAACGTCTTGGACTGATTTATTCCTGCTCATACACCCACGTCGCTCACAATAGCTTCATGCCACATGACAACGGCGAACAGCATCTTAAACCTCACAACCTATGAGTTCCAATCTCTTCTCAGACGTATTAGCACAAAGTAATCCAGCTAAACAAATCCTTTCCACTAAATGTACAGAGAATAGATAACTTTTTTGTGTAAGTGTGAGTCTAATTTCCTATTGACCCCTGAAATGTCTTTAGGACATTTTTGACTCATAGAAACACATTTTAGATGATGTTATATTACTTGTCACCAAATGGTGAGGCTTGATTATTTTGTACGGCTAAAAGGGCTGTTAGTCTCATATGGAACACTGTAGAAAGCTCCAATAGGCTTGAATGATTAAAATAGGTTGTCTTAGACATTCATCAATATTGATGAGGACTGGAGGGCATAAAAGCATTATTTGGGTTTATTTAGTGTATGTTACTTCTGTATGTGGACGAATGAACACCATTAATGACATACAAGTGAAATAACTAAGTGTTGCATGAGAAAATTGCACTGCTGCGATTTGAGATTTGGAGGGCTGGTCTTTATGTTAGATCTTTTATCCAATCATATTTAGCCATTATGTGTTGCCAGGTGTCTAACCTCTGCCCTCAGGCCTTCAGAATCAACATTGCGGGCGCTTGTAGCTTAAAGTCAATGGAAATGAAAATTTTGTGTCAACCAATCAGCTTTGGAGTTGGCTATTGTAGGCCTGCTAGCTGGCTTCAGTGTTACACAGGAGCCAGCTAGCAGGCGTAGTGCGTGCACGTCTTTTGATTGGATTACCAATATAGAGAGGCGGGTCCTATGGGCAGGTACAGTATATGCAAACCTCGGAACTACAAAACTGAATTTGAATAACGACTTAATTTGCGTACTACTAAGCAGTTTTTTCAATCCACAATGTAGGAGGAGAAGATATCGATTTGGTCGATGATATAATTATAACGCCATTCTCAAGACAAACTTTTCAAGACTGACGCCGACGCTACAAAGCCCGTCACAGACGGGAAAGAGGTTTGTTTGCCACTTTCAAAGTTCCAACTACAAGCGCTATCAATGGCTCACAGATACCGAGAAGCACTGCACACCGGACTGCTGGGAATGCCTGTTATTGGCAAGTGATCGATTTGGTGTTTGGAGCCACACTGGCTTTGCAAACTTGAGTTGTCTAACCAACGCAGCAACGAGACACCAAAGTACGGCTCGGCACTTACAAGTATCGGTGCTTTTGAAAACTTTTAGGGACCCGAGCGGATCTACAGATCAACGAACAAGCACGCAGGGCAACGAAGCTGCACAATGAAAAGGTGAAGAAAAATAGGGAAACATTGAAAAGACTCATTAATTGTGTCATGCTTTTGGGTAAACAGGAACTTTTGTGGACCAGGAATGGATAGAAGAAGAATATTAAAATAACTCTTGCACTCGACTATGTTCTTGCCTATTAGTTGAATGCATGAAATACTGCATATATTCTTTAGGAGGTATAATCAAGAATTAATGTCAATCTGAGAATAGGTAGACTTATAAAGAACAAAACTAGGTGTACAAACTATTCTCGAATACAATATTTTCTATAGGATCTTCAAAAAAGTGAATATTAACATTGAATTTGAGAATAAAAAAATAAAAAATCTAATATAAAACTGAGCTGTGGCTCTGCTGTCTGTTAATTAATCCTTACAATATCATACAATGAGGTCTGGCTAAACAATATGAACATACGCCTATAGTTATAGCTGCATAGCGTCTGAATATTACATTGCCATTATTCATTTTATCAGCTGCATCAGGACTATTCAAACCAGCTCCCCCTCATTTCCTTTAATACATTTTCAAATATGAATATGTTTCGCTACATCCTCTCATGGAAGTTGTAAACACTGACAGGCGGGGCTTTGCCTAATTTGCTGGGCCCGACATAACTTGCCTAGTGAGCAAATAGTGTCGCCCTACATAAAAGGGAGAGTTTTTCATAATGTTTTAGGAAAGCAAGAATAAATGCTTCTTTTAGTGATTTTAATAAATGATGGTGAACATTTTAGTTAAAAATTAAATGTAGTTATATTTGCTTGTATTTTGGATAAACGTCATTATTGTTGGCCACAGGAAGGTAGCATGTTCTCAACCAGTTGAGGTTTTGTTGTCTGACATGTCTCAAAGTAGACACCCTTTCCTATATGAACAATCTAAATGGAAGTTTCCATGAAGAAGACAAGCATTTAGATATATGACAATATGTATTTTTTTTTATAGAGCAGGACACTGCTGCTTTTAAGGCATAATGGTGAAAGTGCACGTTTGAAAAGAAAATATACTGAATGCCAAATAGTGGGTTAATCTACCAAGCACAGAGTTGTTTATCTGTATATTTAACCTGAAAATGTTTCTCATCGTGTATGGCACATTATCTGTCAAGCAGTTAGAATATAATTAGATGAGCCTGGACCACTATAAAGGCTGTCATAATATAAATAGTCATAATCAGATGAGTCTGGACCACTATAAAGGCTGTCATAATATAAATAGTCAGAGTTAAATACAATCATGGCCAGCTCTCTCAGTCATAAGGTAAAAGAAAAATAGGAAACAATTTATTTTGTACATACAAAAATAAAATGCTGAGAGAACCATGCAAAAATTAAATATTTATTGTCCAAGTTTATTTAAACTGTCATTTTCTTTCTTTGTCATCCACAATCAACAAAGAAAGAGATGTCTTAATCTGCAAATAGGCATTTCATCTTCATGTTGTTCTTTCAATAAATGGTGGCCTAGTCCTTAATTGTTTCTTTAACAAGAACGTCATTGTTCTCTGAACATATTATGGTCTGAAGACCAGTTAGTGTACGCAAATATAAAAATATATTGAACCACAAAAGGGTTTCTAAAGCTCTTACAATGTATCTAATCCAACCAAGAGGACCCCTTAGAGCGGTTGATTTCTGCGGCTATATGTTAAATTGAAGTTGCTAATGTAAAGTTAGTGTTTAACAGCTGTTGTGTAGAACTGAGTGGGGGATTCCAACCGTGATCTTGTATCACATAGAAGCATTATGACCATATGCTGTTGTATATCAGACATCGTCCTCAAGCTATGTGGGTGTGAAGCTATGTGGGTGTGCACTACTAAGATCGTGGATATCAGAGCTGTCTGGGCCCTTACTTGGATGGAGTTTTTTACAAAAAGAGGAATTGCAGGTTGCAAGATCTAGCGACAAAAAAGAGGTGCTGAGATACATACAGACGCCACTTTAGAGAGGTAAAAATACACTCCATCTTTTAGGACCGTAACAGCCAAAAGGTCCACGAATGCCAATTACAAACGACTTTGAACATAATAACAGGGGTAGTGTTATGATCTACAAAGTCAAACCATCCTCTCATATCTTCTATGAACGCGGGCTGCAGTTCCAATAGATTTCCTGCCAAACCTGATGGCAGAATGTAACGAAGAGGCTTCAGGAACCGTCTTCTGTTTACAGCAATTAGGCCGATGCAACAGAACTAATGTGGTAATGATTAATCGAGGGCAAAATGCTACACGTGGTGCTTTTAAAAGGCTCTGAGTGGGGAAGGAAGCACAGCAGTTGTAGGGCGCAGCAGGCAGCGCCTTCTCAGACACACTGACCTCCGGCAGAGACGAATGAACCAACGTCTGTTTGCAGACTGGGTGACTGGTCCTCCGGCTTGATAATGCCATTGGCCAGGTGATTAAAAGCACAACTATCCTGCCACCAGGGCTGCTGCTGGATTTGATCAGGGGCCCGGGGACACGCCACTCTTCATGCAGTAATTAATTAGAAAATGATAGAGGTTTTTCCAAAGCGGAATAGGATCCTTCTCTGGGTGTTTACTAAACATAAGCTTGACTAATGTGATTGCATTTCTTTGAAATAATATTTATATGTTTACTTTCTAATGTCAGCTGGTAAATATGCTTAAATCACAGGTATGGAGCTATCTGTTGAGCTAAGGTTGCACTTAACACACTTCAATTAAAGGTCCTGCCCTTCAAAAACAGGAATTAAAAGTACACGTCGAACATATATATACTTTCAAAGTTATATCATTATGCATCTACACTATGTCAGGTATCTGGATACTTGCCAATGAAAAGAACATTAATATATAATTGCCTGTGTTTTGCAAGTAACAACTTTTTCACAGGCCATAACTTACCGTGTTTACATGCATTCGAATAACTGGCTTAGTCGGACTGAAATCGAATTATCCGTTTCATGTAAACACCTTTGTTCGACTATGTGCGGTTCAACTACGGTCCGATTGACACCCCTGGATAACTCGATCCGATGCGGTTGATAATCCGACAATCGCGGCATGTAGCGGTGAATTGGACTAGGAACCGAACTTTGCGAGTATCGCCACGAGCATCGCAACGAGTTGCAGGGCTCTCAAGTGTCACACATTTCGGTCTTAACTCCCGCACTCCCGCCACACATTGTATTTCTTCACGCTGAAAACAACTCTCGGCTATTTCATGTTTTAATGTGCCGCAGCGACAACATGAGCTGGCTCCACCGCTCTCCCCGTGGGGAAAACAAACGCTTCCTGGAGTTGTGCTGTGACGTGGCGCTTATCAGCCAATCAAAAAAAGGAAATGGGCTACACAACAGGAGTTGTAGTGAAAACAGCGCCACCTGTCGTATCGGAGGTGACATGTTTTCAGCCAATGATTCGAATTACTCACTGGCATGTATATTGGGATAATAGCAGATTCCCCAAAAGATAGCATGGTCCGACTAAATAAAAATTTGAATTATACCATCATGCAAACGCACTGACTGTTTCCTTGGTAACCTTGAGGCTATGCTAATACCTGGAACCACCCTTATCGCAAAAGGTTCTCATGCAATGGAAATGTTGTTCATTGCTCCAGTTATTAGGACAAGACCAAACATGGAACTAGATATTTCTAGTTCGCTGAGCTCAGAACCCTTTGGTTTAGCTATGTGCCAGAAATGAAAGTGCTATGCTAGAAAGATTCAGAGATGATAACAATGCAAATATAATTTGACAGTATGTTTAACAACACAACTAGCTATCTATCTAGCCATGGCTTTGTCTCCAAATCTACATATTTTACAAAATAGTGAATGGAAGTTGAGAGCCGTTTGCCTTGTGTAGCCTAAATGCGTTCAGACGGGATGAGTAACTGACTTCCTGCAGCTTGTATGTTAATGTCACCGCCTTCCTGTATACAGGGAAGGAGGCACTGAAGAACTATACTTGTATTCAAAGTATCGTTAATATTTAATGTGCATACATTTAGAACACTGAACAATTTCACTGGAGCTATTTACTGAGGAAATAATGGAGACTCTGCAGCCAATCAGAGCTGAGTATCCACCCAGACCATGGCAGCCCTTCATTAATTTTACAGCATGTGCTATTATATACACGTAATACATAGGTTTGGGATGATGGATGCTATTTTCTATCACGTTATCTCCTAATTGTAGGTGGGAAAGTTGCCTGGTTAATTTTCTGGATGCTTACAGCATTCAGTTGGCTGACTGCCCCTCTTTTCTTCTTCACACTACCATTGTTCCCATTATCACCCGGTGGTATATTCACAAAGCACAACATTTTCATACACACCTCTTTCCTATTCATTGAAGATAAACAAATGCAGCACAATGTGTTTTCTGAGTGCTTTTACAACAACAACAGTATTCAGCAGAACAGCGTGCATCATCGTGGTCAAAATATATCTCCCAAACAAAACGTGATTTCAGATATGAATATGCATGGGAAGCTGAAGGAAGAAAAGCAGCTTTGCTCAGGATTGCAGGATGAGACTGAACCTTGACGCCTCCCATCATCAAAGTCTCTGCTCCAACATTAACCAGATCTATAATAGATTCTAACGCTTCTTTCAAAACTAATTACTATGCGACTCAAACATCAAAGGAATCACTGTCAGCGAGTTCTCCAATGTGCAATCTCATCTCGGAACAACAGACATTCGTGACAGATATTTTGGTAACCTTCAGTGCTCTTTCAGCTGTTATAGTTAATTCAGAGGCACAGCCATCTCCAAGAAAAGGAAACAAAGGAATCCAAATGTTACCGTTTGGAAAGGTGTGATTAAGCACATGGCGGGGGTTGGTTGTTTTGTGGAAGTGAAAGTAAACTAGGTTAGTTCTCCCACTGGCTGGTAGAAGGCCCACACGGTGACGCCTCCCTTAAAACTTCCAAGCGCTCTCGGTTCAAAGGCTGCTTTTCATATGGGACCCGTCGCATGTTGTGTTCCAGGATGCAGTCCAAAGTAATGACAGCAGCACTGAAGTGAAACAAATGGAGGAGCGTAAATGTGTTACCTTGCGATCGGCAGAGTGAAGTACCTCATGCTGGCTGAGATAGCTGGGTCTTTAGTTCCTTGTATTTACAACTCCAGACATTCAGCCATGTGTTCATTTTATTGGTGAACTGACTAATGGTTATTAGCAGTGCTGGCCTCTCACACCTTTTTCAGTGTTTAATGGCTAATGCATTTTAAAGCCGCAATTTATATATTGTGTAGATCTATATTTTCTCTTCAACAACCAGCTGATTTTAAACTGACCATTAAAAGACCATCGATTTCCCATTTCAGTTACATAGAGTTACAGAGTGCTGCAGGAATTGAGTTCTGAAACACAGACGCGAGTCAGCATTGTTACACCAACGGTTCTTTTGTCACTGAGTATTGGTAGAGCCATGTCTTTTTGGTCTGAAATAAGGTCTATGGTTTCAGTAAATACCCATGTGGTGACTTTAGATGCCATCATGTATCTTAAAAAAGGCAACAAGTGTCTAATGGAGCACTAGTCCTCCTTTAGCTCAGTGGTGTTGACATTAAGTCATGTGACCGTAGTGTAGTTGGTTTGTATTGTTAGCCAGCTTTTGACTTGTGCCGATTGAATTCAAGCATAAACAGAACAGAAAGTAGATTTGTGAAGATGATCTTATTGAAGAAAACCAGTTAGTATCATAAACGTGTGAGAACGTAACAGAATTACACATCGCTCTGCTCTCTATAAATAACATATATGTGCTTAGTAGTGGAGACCTTCAGCATATTGTTCCTTTCTCTCTTTTGCTGCACATACAGGCTTCATACCAACCCGGGACCCTCGTCCAAGCATGTGAAATTATTTGAACGTGTGTTTGTGTGAGCAAGCCATTTTTTTTTTTCTGAAAACAACTTTTAGGCAAGAAGAAATTGAACATTGAGTTCTGCCATTTAGTGCAAGTTTAGTACAAGTCAAGAATCATGACCTCCAAAATCCCATTGACGAACAGTCGTGGTGCCCCTGACCATTGGTCCATCTGGGATTCGTGCGGATTTACAAATGCAAACCGCAAATACATTGACACAAAATGAACCGTCACATTGTAAAGTACAGTTTTAGTCTGTTCAGAATTATTTCTATCCATAAAAATAAAAAATGGATTTCCACATCATTATATTTCCATATCATTTTAATTGGGTGCTTTTTATGAGGATAACATTATACTATATCCGACAATACCAAACGAAAAGTATAATACATAATAGAATTGTTGATGGTTTACTGACTTCAGAGGGAAGAAATCATTTTTGGCAAAAGAAATCATCGAATCTGTAATCCGATCCAAACTTTGAGTTGTATGATCCGTTGCACCACAAAGAGATTAATGTTGCCTAGTCTTGCTTTAATTATTCTAGTCTATTTTGATGTCACTTTATTGCTCATTTATAGTTGTAGCCTTTCTAGGTAAATATCATTATTCAAAACGTCAAACTTCTGAATTGATAAGAGACTTCTTTCAGAGTCCCTCAGAGCTAAACACTGTTTCCAAAGTCAGTGACGGCACACACATTGTTGTGGGCTGAAGGAAATGACGGCAGCCATTATTCATTTGGATAAAAGCCTGTCACATCACAACGCGTCAATAATTCCTCCCACAGATTAATTAACGCGTTGATCAAATCAGTGCAGAGCAGAGCTCTTTGGACCAGACCACCTCTATGTTGTGCATTCTCCATTCAAACCAACATATTCTACTCACCACCTGATGCGTACATCTTAGTAACTCATCTTATCACGACTGCACATGTGCAAACTACAACACGTGGTTGAACACTCTTGTGAGCCCTATTTTTTTAATGCTACATAAAATAATCTGCAGGAGGACAGCTAAATGACATTCTGTTATTTGTTTTTTAATTCACTTACTACTACTTGTCTGTTCTAATAATAGTATCAGAACATTTTAAGCAGCTCTCTTGCTAGCTGGTGCACGCCTGTCAGGGTTACCCGAACAATGTAACGTTCCTTTGACTGCGAATGGATCCGCTGGTAATCATAAACCTTGTTCTGTGCAGCTTCATCTAGTTTCTATATTTAAACTATTCACAAGTGTTAATATTCATCTGTTTTATTGAAGGGGCCGTAATGTCTACACTCAAAGAAATGGCTCATTGGATGAACTCAATTAAAGTGTTGGCAGGTTTTCCATCCAATAATTATTTGCAACTCCAACTCAAATTTAGCACATCAGTGCAATACAATGTAATTGTTAGTTAGTCCAACTCATTTTTATCAAACACATCTCAAATAAAATAACGATATTCATTAAATTTAATTAATTTGAGTTGGTCCAACTCATTTTTATCAAACACATCTCAAATAAAATAACGATATTCATTAAATTTAATTAATTTGAGTTGGTACAACTCATTTTTATCAAACACATCTAAAATAAAATAACAATATTCATTCAATTAAATTAATTTGTGTTTGTCCAACTCAAAATATGAATTGGAAATTAAATATTCTATTCAGTACCGCTTATCCTCATTGGGGTCTTTGGAGCCGACTCCAGCTGACATTGGGCG
This sequence comes from Liparis tanakae, assembly GCA_036178185.1. Classification (NCBI taxonomy): domain Eukaryota; kingdom Metazoa; phylum Chordata; class Actinopteri; order Perciformes; family Liparidae; genus Liparis; species Liparis tanakae. The sequence goes on from CM070088.1 coordinate 16,181,217, forward strand.
ATGGGGGGGGGGGGGGGGGGGGGGGGGACAGGGTGCCAGTCCATCCAGGGGTCACATAGAGACATACAACCATCACACCTATGGGCAATATAGAGATGCATTAACCTGTCTGCAAGTCTTTGGACTGAAAGGAAGCTGGGGAACCCACACTGAGAACAAACTCCACACAATAGGACCACCCTGACCAGGAATGGAACCCACAACCCTCTTGCTGTGAGGCAACAGTGCTACCCACTACACCAGCCCTGAAAGCGTGTTCACCTTGTGGAAACAACAGATTTTCAGCTGGCCCATGCGCAAAGGGTAGTCCCCAATTAAACACATTCATTTTGAGTTGATATGCACACCATCTAACCTAAATAAATCTAATAAATGAAAGAATTCCTATATTCTGTGTTACACCAATTAAATATAAATATCTTCATTTTGTAATTGATTTATTTCAATGTATTAAACATTATTTAATTGAGTCACCTCTAAGAAGACTTGAATCTTTTTTTGTAAGTGGAACCTAAATAAATCTAATAAATGAAAGTATTCCTACATTTTGTGTTACATCCATGAAATATAAATATCTTCTTTTTGTAATTGATTTATTTCAATGTATCAAACAATATTTAATTGAGTCACCTCTAAGAAGACTTGAATTGTTTTTGTGAGTGCAACCTAAATAAATCTAATAAATGAAAGTATTCCTACATTTTGTGTTACATCCATGAAATATAAATATCTTTGTTTTGTAATTGATTTATTTCAATGTTTTAAATAATATTTAATTGAGTTACCTCTAAGAAGGGCTTGAATCGTTTTTTTGAGTGTAGGTTCCGGCAAAACATCAGAAGAGACGGCACTTTGTCGCTAGAAATGGGCCGGAGAGAAAGATATTGTGTCTGCAGCTCAAGGGTAGCTACACACCTAAAATTATTCAACATTCACACATGCTATCAGTATTTACACATAGCAAGAGGGTGTGTGCAGGCAACAGACAGCCCCCACCCGGGGTAGGAGTGAATTCTCATGACAGACCAGAGCCAAGAAGAGGTAAGGGGTGGGATATACCTGTGACGAGATCTGTGTATAAAAGATTGAATCTTAATTTGGGGGACAGTGGATTTTTGGCCTCAACTTGCATGTTGAGAGAGAGCTCCCCGTGTGATTGCAATCGCTGGTGAGCGTTTGTACTTTGCTTTTGATCAGTGAATAAACGTCTCCCTAAAGGAGAGAACGGTAGCAGACTGTGGATTGTATTATTGTAGAAGCTCTTCCAGGCTGTCAATTCTGAATAACGTTACACAAGAAGGACAACTAGGCAACTCTCCCAAACACTCCAGTTTGATAAATAGCATTACAGTAAAGAAGAAACATGTATATGTTGGATTTAGGACTGAACTGCCATGTTGCTTGTTTATCACAAAAGTCTCCCTCCATCAGGAGATACATATTTCTTGGGGAGTCAAAGTCAGACTATATGCATGTCAGGTGATCAAACACATCAGAGTAACACACGTATTGGTCCTGAAAGCTTTGATGCCACATGAATCTGATTAACAAGCACAAAAGGTGCTTTACGTGTGGGACAACGGGGACAAATGCGTTTGACGGGAAATGCACTACGAGGGTTCCTGGAGGCATCAAAATAAATGTGGACATTCCTAAATGGTATTTGTCAATCCGTGATTTAATGTTATACTTTAAAATACCATCTAGAAAAGATATGTGACAGGTAAAAGTCATATCAGGTTGATTTTACATAAAGAGTGAATCTCACGCACCAGCCTACAATTTAAATCAGGAGCGATGTAATATGTGGACTTTAGAAATGGAAATGGGTAGAGTAACCGCTATCAAGATATCATTTACTCATCCTTTCCATCCCATAGTCTGCTCCACTTTGCATCCTTGTCTGCTGCCTTTTCATGCATGCGATCATTTTTCTCACAACAGATTTTAAAGTTAGGGGTAGATTAAAACACAATGCATCGTACAATGCATCAATAGGCTATTTGCAGGGTAAAACTGGATAATGCCAATATAATTATGTAGTGTAATGTAAGTTTTTCGCAAAAGAAGATGCTTCGAAGTAATGAAATATACAATCCATTAGTGAACAAGTGGGCTTGGATAACAGCAAACTAATGTCACGTGACTCCTTCAACAGCTCTGGACAACACAAGAGAAAAATCTAAATCTAAGAACGCTTCAGTTTTTCCCAAATTGCACGTACTGTACAAGCCACTCAACAGCAAATGTGTTTGGACCATGTTTCTTAAAGGAGGTCTTTAATCACGCTCATGTTTGATGATGCTTAACACAGATTCCTGAATAAATTAAAGTGACTTTGCACAAACCTCAACCAACTGCCTTTTTTGCCTTCCCAACCGCAAACAACACTTGAATAAACCAAATGGAGATATTCACCTCCCTCCCAACTTTAAAGAACTAGAGGTTTCTTGGAACAAGAACAGAAAAAAGGGCCACAGGCCATTCCTCTTGTTAGGTGTTTGATATCATCAGAGTGTAAGGTGATGCCCTTGTTTTGTTCACTTCCTGTTCGTCTGAGCCTCCGAGCAAAAAGGGCACCAGAAAGTCCAGCTCATAATCCCCCATGAGGAGGATGTCACTGACAGGTCACAGACGAAGGGAGAGCGGGATCATACAAACATCCAACGCAACAAGACTTTAAAAGAACCTCAGTGTATTCCCAAGATGTATACCACGTATCAGGTTTAAGCTCCATACAAGGGATGAGTTTGGATTCACTGATGAGTCTGCTATACACAAAGGTCATGCAAATGATCCTTCATGTAATCCAGGCCCCCAGTATTAAAAATGCATTTGTTTCAGGCTGTAATAGGAGCTTTTCTCTTGGCATGCTAAGTACAACTCAGGGCCCAAATCAATGGGATGGGAATAGGACATATCATATAATAATAGTTTTATATTCTAAGCTTTCAAGACAGGCTGCACAACCACATATTTACAGTCAGTGTAATTTATATAATGGATCAACATCCCAAGCAGCCAGAAATATGAATTTGTAAATGCCAGGGTCTTAATGTTAAGCCCTTTATGGAAAGAAAGTGTCAGATCTGGACAAAGCAAGCATTCTCCTTGATGGCCTCAGGCAGACTTGAGGCAATAATATGTCATGTGTCAAAAAAGGCTAATGTGGCTCCCAGCTTCAGCTTATGACGCCATTCAATTTCCGAATCACAGCATGTTAATAAAACGGAAAAATATATTAGATGTTCTGTTACTTGTGCATGTACTGCTATACAATCACGACTCTTCCAAACTGTGTAGGTCTTTAGTGAATTGCTATCAGTACTCTTCTGGTTTTAAAGTAACTTTTCCTCAGACAAAAGAAGAAAAAAAAGAAAGTTTTTCATATATGTGAATGTTGACAGGAAGTCTCAATTTTGATTTGGTAGATGTGTGCAACACCCTGCCACAGTATCCGGTCAAGACTCAAGTTTGAGTATTATTACTTTACACAAGGAAAACAATGACTATTAAGTGTAACTTGTATAAAATACAGAATATCCTGATTAATAAGACCATATGAAATGCACAATGTGTGTATTATAAAGGGATTCTAACTATAATTATATGGTACTCGAAGCAAATTGTAACACTTTGTATGCTTATAGTGAATTATAGATGTGGGTCATAGAATGTGTGTGGCAGTAGGGGGTGTTTAGGCTTGGCTGCAGAGTGGGTGGAGCGGGGGTGTGGTTCAGGGAACGGTGTCTGTTCGTCATTAGCTGGGCAGATTACCAATCAGCCCAGCTGATGACGATCTGTGTTTGTGTTTCTGTGAGTCGGAGAGCAGAGACACAGTTTGCACGTAATAAAAGATATTACTGAATATCCCTCTGGTTGCTCATTCCTTGGTGTTTTTTTTTTTTTTGGGGGGGGGAACACACCTATTGGTGATGGCTACAAACCTGTGACAACGTGTTACCCTGCAGTCCTTTGGTAATATGTTACTGAGATCACACATGTATATATTACATTGATTTTAAATAAACATATAAATATGTTCTGTACTTTGCCTTGAATCTGGCTCACATCCCGTTTGCTGCAGTAAGAGCATCCCTGACTTCACAGCACATCCGTTTGGTTTGATCTGAACCGCGCTATTTTAGTCCAACAGAAATGTGTCCGATGTGGACTGTTATGTAATTGAGGAAAAGTACAGTACGCACACCACTGAATGTGTTGGCAGTACAGAACTAGAATATGCTAATGCTACAACAAATTGCTCAATCCATGTGTACTTGGATCGGATGGGTCATCGGTTCAAATCCCCATATTGAACAGATACAGAATGATGATTGGTAGCTCGGGAAGTGCCAGTTAAGGAGTTGTCTTTGAGCAAGGCTCTAAACAATAAGGGCCATGGGCAGCCCCCTCGCTCTGACAGAAATATCCATGAATGCATGAAGGCCCTGTCTCTGCATGTAATTGGCAAAAAGCAACACCACTGTCTAAAAAATGATTTCCCTCGTGGATCAATTACTGAAATGTTCTTAAAAGAGTGATCACAAATGCACTTAATGTGATTTGAATACACTATCGGTAGTAGTTAACGTAGTAGGCAACTAAGTTGGGGCCAATAATCCCCATAGGAGAGCAACATCTCAGTAATGTGCTTTTATAATAAGGCTCTTCTTTTGAGGCTCATTTCCACATGGAACACATGAGGTGTACTGAATTACCCACACAATGCAAAATAAACATGCTTTAGAAGTGATGCTGCTTCTTAGATGGAAAGAGACAAAATCACAAAATGTCTGCCGAGCTGAGACAGCAAAATGCTGCCAAAGGGTGTTCCTGTGGTGTATACATGGTTAGTAGTTGAAGGGCAGGTGGCACCTCGATTGGTAGCACCTCCTAACAGGGTATGAACAGGTGTTACTAGGTCAATGATAACAAGTAATAATAAAGAGCTTTGATTGGTCGAAAGACTAGAAAGGATCGAAACAAGTAAAATTCCATTTAACTAACCCTACTTTTTGACATTCGTCAAATCAGTCATTTAATCTTGTATGGAGATAGTGAACAAAATGTTTTGTATCCTCTTAAAACACGTATTACTATTAGTATTATTAGTATTATTAATATTATTAGTATTATTATCAATTTACCAAAATATTGAGTGCATTAGTTACCCTTTATTACACATTTAGCGAGCTTTGCAGCGCTTAGCTTTGTTCAGTCAAAAAGTCTAAATTAATTGAAAGTAGATGAATGTAGTCACTTCTGAAATACATAACATTTTAACCCGACAAAAATGTAAAGTTGTAATTCCTTATATCTGCCTTTATGATTTAAAATACATCAATGACACTGTGTTCTACAAACCGTTTGCTGTGCAGCTTGCGGCACACAAAGTGAGGCTCCTGGAATAACGAGAGGGTCGAACATTAATCTAACAAACAATACTTTACATCTATATAATAACAATAACACAAAATCTCATCTTCCAATTTTCTTAAGGGTGTCGACATAAAATATAAAAAATAATATATTAAAAAATAATGTAAAACGTGATAAATGGTACATTCTTATTTAACATGTCGGTAAATATGAATTAAGTTGAAGAATTAAGTGCTTCTGTTTTCTTCACAACAAACCAAACAAGGGAATTGGGGGAGTCTAATTCTCTCTCAGCTGTTAATTGAGTTTTTTCCGGTAATTCATTATCAAAATAGTTGGAGATTAATTTTCAACTAATTGATTAATTAAGTGATGGTGTCGGCATTAGTCTGAAATATTGCAGCTGCGGCTCCCACTGCTATGTAACAGGAGTAATTAGTGAAGTTATGGGGTTCATGTTGCTGTATAATGTCAGAAAAGGCTTGTGTGTCTAAACAGGAAACATTTCAGACACATAGTTTAATCAATTGTCTCCAACACAATAGCAGCTTTTGTTTGGACACATAACTGCAAACTAAAGTGTCTTTTTAGGGTAAAGTCAGTTTTACATGTGGATTACAGTGATGTGACTGAGAGGATTTAAGCACTAATAAAACAGTTTCCATTTTCATAAACACAACCTTGAAATGAACATACACGGACAGCATGGGTGATTACGTTGACAGGTGTGTACACCATTCTGTAATGCATGAGCTAGCTCACTATTCGAAAGTTTGTTTTCAATAAGTGTAGTATGTGCTGATGGTTGTATTTCTTTTTCAAATAAACAAGTATTCTGGATGTCATATTGTGCACCTTCGTATTTCCATATCTGCGGTTGCCTGCAGGAATGCTGCATATAAAATAACTCGGGCAACAACTCCTTTGAAGTCAGTACAAAATGTAAAATAATCGTTGTAACTGTATGGCTATATAGTGGCCAAGGGATGTAAGGACATGTTTAAGCTCTGCAATAGTACATGAATTGCAAATACTGTTACTTCAATACGTTCTAAAATTCCAAGATTATTCAAACCTAAGAATAAAATGCAAGAGTATAACAACCTTCAGCCTAATAACTTTCTTGTCTCTCTCACAACTGGATGTCAGTGTCCTGAATCCACACCCCACCTTCTTTCCAACTCATAGCTTCACATTATGGGAAATGCATGGATTTGCTTTGTTGCAGAGATGAGATGATTGATGCCACTTCCATTCGACATGTCTAATGTTCCGCAAGGATTGTTTCTAGAAACTAATATCCCTGCCTATCTAATGACAGAATAATCAGTTTTGGTACATGCTTTGGAAGATATTCATTATCATGGCATTAAAGAAGGCCCCCAAAATGAAGTTTGTGAAGGAAATTGCAGTTTCACGCCGACAAACGAAAGATTTTCCAGCTTGCCTGGTGTACCAAATTGGAAAATATAACTTCTCAGAGGTAGATAATCAACAACACCTAATCAGTGCGTGACCTTATATTTAGGGTTCAGTTAAATAAGAGAGCTTCACTGCTTGCCACATTATCTTCAAAATATGGGTTGAGCCCTTGCAATGGCTTCCTGTCCAGAGGGGTGTATGGTTAAGCCGCTTCACGCCTAATCTCTTTAGCGATGGGTCGCATACTTTTAAGACTAAACTCACTGACTACCCGAAAAATGTGTCTCATTGTGTAGCTCCAACACTCTTTCATCTCATAAAACAATCTCATTAAAAATCAGGTGGAGTGAATTGAAAGCCTACATGGGAAGTAAAAGTGTCTCGGAGCAAATCATTAATAATACACACAGTGCTGTTACATATACAACAGATAATGTATCAGAATGGCCAGGGAAGCTGGTGTGACATCTCTGCATGCGCTCATCAAGTGCACAAATGAAAACAGTGCAAATGGCCATCCAGCTCAGTAGGTGAGAAATTGAAAGTGAAATCCGAATCAGCCTCAGGAAAGAAGGAACACTTTTTAAATGTATTACACAAGCAAGGCTTAAAGGCCTTACTCTCCAATTTCAGTTATCCTAATGTTGTGGAATATTTCAAATGCCTCATTACTTGCATTTTGCAAGAAAGGGAGAAGCCTCTCTCTCCACTGTAATGAGCTCTGAAGCTTATTAGAACAGCGTGCATTGAACTGAAAGGACCGATGCTTTCTCTTTTCTTCTTTTTATGGAAGAGAAAGACTGGAGCCCAAATCAGAAAAACACAGAGCCACATCATTACACTTGACGAAACTAAAGAGGATAATCCTGCAGTCCGTCTCGGGTATTTTATAATTGAATTGACTTGCTCTTGCCATCCAACACATCACGGTGCACTGGCATTCCGTTCAGGAGATGCTATATACTGTATTGTCAGAGTCAATCTCAAATGGATGCCCTTAAACGGACATATGATTTAAAAGGGTTTCCCGCTGGAACAAATGTGTGCCGTCCATGCAGAGGCTCCCCACAGCCTGGACCCGGGTGGGCAATGTGTTGCAGCACTGTTGATAAGGCTAAACCGATTAACAGTCTCCATTCACACCTCCCTCATCCTAACTTGCAGTGCAAGCCATATACAGTATTATTTTTATTACAAGCACCGGCACTCTTTGGACCTTTAGAATCACAAATGTGGAACATCTAAAAAATGAAATCATAATAATTTGTTTTTCTTTATTCAAAATGATGACAGCTTTTTCAAGCAAGCAGTTTCTTTGAGCTCTCTATCCAGCTGTTTGTACAGTTCACCATTCTGAGGAGGATTCCAGGCATAGGTTAGGTTAGGTTGTAGTTGATTTGATATAAAAACATGTAAAAAATGTAGTATTATGTCTTACATTAATGCATTAATGCAAAAGATAATTTACATAGGGAGTATTATTAGGAATATTCTGAAGAATGTATTAAAAGCATAGAAAGTATAATCACTGCATTATATTTGTAACTGTAATGTTGATTGTATGATGAATTATTATTATAACTATAGGATGTTGATTGTATGAATGACATGTTTTGATTATGGGAGAAGTGCTTTTCTCTTGAGAGATCGTGACTTGTCTTTGGGAAGAGGCTCTTATTTTGAAGCCCTTATTCTCAAGTCTTATTTTGAAGCCCTTATTTAGAATCTATTATTCTGAAGAGTCTAAAACCCGGAAGTAGAACTCCACAAACCGGAAGTGGAAAACAGCTGTGCCCGGTGTCTTTGGAATACTGAAGTGAGAGGAAAGCATGGCAGGCCTGAGAAGCGATGCATGACAACAAGATTAATCCTAGAGCGGGTTAGCTCAACGAATGATGAATGCAAGAACGCACAGTTATTTGAAAGAGGTCCTTTACGGGTTTGCGGTCCGTGTGCTGACCGTTACTGGGCCCTTAAGTCAACCAGGCATCGTATGTTTGTTGTGTTAAAATAAATACTCTTAAGATGCATCCCTGAGTTTGAGACTTCTTCCTCAAACACTGGGCTCCATCCAGACTCTTTGTACACTGAAAACACATTAAACTGTACAAACACTGTACTGTACGTGGCATGCATCACATTTTAAAATGCAATTTGTAGATGTGGAGTATGTGTGTGTGTGTGTGCGTGTGTGTGTGTGTGTGTGTGTGTGGTATAGAGGTCTTGTTTGTTTTTCTTTTGGTATTGACATGGAACACATAGCCAACTGTTCCAACTGGTTCAAGAAGGACGATGTACCGATGATAAAGCAAAAGGGTGAGTAATAGACCCCACTCCATTCTTTTGGATCCCCACTCTTATCTTAATTGTACAGGTCAGTTTATTGCAAAGAAACTGCACAACAATGTTCAAAATCTGTCAGAATGAACCTAGGTTTACCTCTTTCATGACCAGTAGATGTCCATCTTAATAAAGGTCAAACGTACATTACATTTTAGATTAACGTCAGACTTCTGGATCAGGATTACCCTGTGTTTCTTTACTAAAGGTTGACTTTCTTCGCCAGGTGTTCGGTTGTGAGTGTTACTGTGTGCTTCCGTGACTAAGTGGTTGTAAAACTCTGTGTCTGTCCACGGCTAATCTTGCTTTTTGTTGCTGCAAGCTGCATAATGTGGCGAGCTATGCCTGCATGATCTAGGACATCTGGTGTTTGCCGAGACTCTCAGAACCTTTTCTAGCCTGCATTGCACTGCCAATGACTGCCTGCGTAGTACCATCCACTACTTTTAACCGGCCCCCGGTCGGTAGCGGCCGTCATTGATAACATAGCATCTACGACCCTTGAGCTGCTACTCGTCAGGGAGTGGAAACAGTTTGAACACTGTTGTTGTTTTGGATGGTGTGTTTGGCTAACGTTACTACCGTACACACATTACGGAAAAGATCCGCGGTCGAACTCGGCTTAGCTTTGCGTTTGGTGTGAACACAGGATAAGATAAGATAAGATATTCATTTATTAGTCCCACAGTGGGGAAATTTCAGGATCACAGCAGTGGGTGTACATAAAGCATTAATAAAAATAAAAGATACAAATAAAAACACAAAACACAATACTAAATACTAAAATACTAAATACTAATACTACTAAAATACAAAATACAAAATTACTAATACTAAATACTAAATACTAATACTAAAATACTCAATACTAAATACTAATACTAAAATACTAAATACTACAAGGGGAAATCAAAGTAAAGTGTTGAGTAAAGTGTTGAGTGTGTCAGGATCTCAGCGATGTACTGCAGCTGTCAGAAGGAAGGAATATATATAATAAGAGACAGAGACAGACTTTACTTTATTGTTCAGCTTGTGGAAAAATGTTTTTTTCCATGTTATTATCAAAGTTAAATTGATCTCTTCAATCTTATTTTAGAAGTATGTCAATTTTATCGAACGAGGCCTTTCCCTGAAGTTGTTACTGTTTGAAGTTTGTTAGACCGCTAGTTCGCAAGATCTGTCGCAGCCGTGTACGTCAGACTACAAACTCAAAAATAACTTTATTAAAATATGTGTTTATTGTCACATGTTGGGCTTTTCTTTTCACTGTATTTAAGTGCGTTAGTGATGCTCAGCTACACTGCATGTGCAGTTTACATCGGATTCCTGTATATTATTACATAGGCTATGCACGGTTATTTGGTTTGCTGGCACAGAGAAGAGAGGTACCATTCACTCTCTGTTCCATTCTGTCAACCTGCGGCTGATGGGGCCCTTCTATGAATGTCATGAATAAATTACATGTACACCAATCAATAACTAATATTAGCAGCACTTATTCCAAAATTGTCTGTCCTGCAGCACATAGAAAGTTTGTCCAGATATTGCATTTTAATGACGTACATCTTAAACATTCCTGATTGTTGTAAAAGTGATGAGCTGGCACCAAAACCTTCAAGGTCATAATACATATGTAATGGCGAACTTCAGCTAAAAAGCCATTTAAATAAATTGTTCAGCTTCTTCATGAAATAATCAATGTAGAGCATGTATCTGCATTGATTGTACCCAATAAAACCAAGCTGCAGGTTCTACTTAACTAATCAAATGCAACAATTTTCCACTTGGTTTATTACTGGGAATTCCGTCTTAAGAAATTTGGTGGAGCTCGCAAGGCTGTCTAGATTCAAATATCCCAAGTGTTTAAGCCACAAAGAGATGGACACAAGAAGCCTTCCTGGTGTCTCAGTGCTACTCAGTCCCTACAACTAAAGCATCAAAAGGTTCCCAGACCAACAAAGTCCACCTTCCACCAAAGGGATTTCTCCCTGTAAGCTGCTGAAACCTAGACCAGTCCTGTCTTCCTTCGAAGGGATTTCATAGAACTATCATGCGTAATATGAGCATAAGCCCATGGAGCATACTGGCATAGAGTTAGTAAAATGCCTACTGTATACCCACCTTTAACCGAACGGTATGATCTATACTGGTAGGATCAGACCATGTGACGCAACGTCCGAATTATGAGCCCACTCCGGTCTTGTTCACAATGACAATGGGCATACCAGACATTATTTTTTTTTTTTTGCAGAACTCTAAACATGGTCAGACATGTTTGAATATTTGTTCACATTCAAAAAGAAGAAAAAAGGCATATTGGGTATGGATACATGCACTTCTTCTATTAGGCTAATGAGGAGCCTGATTTAATTCCTATTTCTGTACAACATTAGATATGCAAGTAGCAAGAAGATCAAATGAGAGATAAGTGTGTGTGAAAAAACGCATTCCATAAATGATATGGAGTGAAGCCACGATTGAGTAAATTAGTATTTTTATTTCATCAGCATTTAAGTACGTCAAGTGCCTCTGCTGATAACTCTGTCATATTTTACAGCGAGGCAATGGATATGCTTTTAGAAATAAATAGATTTAGATAACACGTCTTTCTTTTTTTACATTTTATATCTGAACAAGCTTACATTAGTTTTAATTCATTATTTGCTGACTAAGGAATTCCAATAAACTGTATAAATAGTATCGTATTATTTATGCCTTTTGGCTTTAAGTCTCTTTTAAAGAGACAAGCCAATTCAGAGTTGTTAATGTGAGAGCTTCATAAATGTATCTGCCGAGTGGTTTGAGTGAAATGCACTTGATTTATCTCTCTGTCAGCTAACCTCTTATATACCATTTGTACAAGGGATGCTAGCTAAAATGGTAAATAGACCTGGACTTGTAAAGCGCTTTTCTAGTCTTACATTACCTTACATTACATGTCATTCAGCAGACACTTTTATCCAAAGCGACTTACAATAAGTGCATTTCAACCTAGAGTACAAACTAAGAGCAACAAGAATACAGAAAGTAACATTTCCTCAACATAGTTGAACTACAAAAGTACCATAATAAGAGCTATTTAAGAGCCACTGAAGTGCTAATCTGTGTTTTAATCCAGATATAGTCGGAAAAAGGTGAGTTTTCAGTTTCCGGCGGAAGCTGTAGAGACTTTATGCTGTCCTGGTGTCAGTGGGGAGCTCGTTCCACCACTGAGGAGCCAGTGGTCTTCAGACAACTTAAAACACTCTAACACTACATGACATAATTCACCCATTCACACCCATTCATACAGGAGCTAAGGTTCCACCCTCACATCACTAACTAACATTCACACACATTCGTACACTATAGACAAAGCTATGGGAGCAATTAGGGGTAAAGTGTCTTGCCCAAGGACACATCGACATGGGCTAGTGGAGCCGGGGATCAAACTGCCGATCCTCTGATTGAAGGACGACCCTGCTCACCACTGAGCCACAGTCGCCCTCAGCTCAAGTCAAGGTATCTTCATACAACAGTTTGTATTTCATCTTTTCATATTTTTTGTGCATTCTCCTAATAAAAGGGGAATAAAGCACTCTGAGAAAATTTGTAGTTTGTGAAATTGGGCTATACAAATAAACTGAATTGAATTGAATACATCAGGATTCACTTCTAGGCCCATAGTATATCAACAACCTACCAGAGAATTGCTTATAGGTTGCCGATGATTTGTTCATTTAAACATCTTTAAGGCCACTAAAAAGCTTCCTTACATGTTATATCTCAATGTCTGAGTCCTCTTACTGGATGTTTAAATAAGTAAAGGAATCAGGGATACATTAAATTCTAGGAAGACAACAGTGAGCGACAAAAGTGTTCACAAGCATGCATATGTCATCCATTTTACAACTGGGTGTTAGAATGATCGAGGCTAAAAGCGTGTCCTAACATCTGGCCTATAGAAATATCTGCCATTCAGCACAGGCCATCTCTACATGCATGCTGGTATCCTCACACCTGTAATGCATCACTACCTGGTCACAAACCTCACAATTAACTATAAAACCCATTATATCGCTCAAGAATCCGACAATAACAAATATAGACATACAACCAATGAGGTTGCAGCATTGTCACATCTTGGAAGAACACAATATGTTCCGTTTTGAAAGTTGTATGAGTTATCCCATCTTAAATTGTATTTTGAAATGCCCACATGGTGATGTTCCTTCCATGCTTAATTCATTTGTTTCAAGACACCAGTACAGTCAACACACAGGCCTCAATAAACACTAACTGTTGCATTGCATTGCAGGATAATCAGAAAACCTATTATAAAGACAAGTTTATGGTTTCAATTGCTAGTTTCAATACAGCATGCTGTTAATTGTGTAAATGATGGTCCATTTCAAGTGAAATAAACTATACAACAGGGTATTTAGGGTGGGACAACATTGTAATTGACTGGTTGCAACCAAAGCCTTGCCTAGACATCCCAGTGGGTAACTCCATAGGTCAGTATAACTAAAGAACAATTGATTAAAGTGGATAAAAGGCCTTCGCCTTTTTTCAGGAATCTCCCTGTTAAATTAAATAATTGATTCCATGACAAAATACTGACACTCCTGAACACAACAACAGGATATCCTGAACCGTGAGGTAACCAGTTCATTAATGGAAGTCCCACACTGGAAGCCCCCCATGACCAGTGGCTACAGACACCAGCTTGCCTCTATTTGAAACCGATACCAGTCTCGGATGCAGGCACGCCGAGGCGACGCCCAGGTAATTCCCTAGTCTGTGTCGAGGAGCGATGGCTCAAGAACTCCTTCCGACTGTTTCCACTGATTGGTATTGACTGAGGCAGAAAGATCCCGATTGGCACCAGTGACCAGTTTCCCAAAGCAGCAGATGTGGGAGGGCAAATGTTCCTTATAACCATGGTGCACCAGAAGGATTTTAATTCAACAAATCCATAACTTCATTATCATCACTAATTATAGTGTATCTGAAGTATCTGACTGTGGGTTAATACTGCTAATAAACATCATCTCAATTAAAAGTTAGTGGATGCTTTGCTGTTTGAATGAGACAAAGTTTTTGATATTTACTTTTATTATAAATGATGAATATATAAATGAACAACAGCTCCACGTTCAAAACAGACTTCTCTTTCCACGTGAGCTGAAAGTCCCCAAAATAAATGCAGCCTGAGCTCAATGCAAATAGTCATCTTCTTTCTGTGCTGACTGCTCAATAGACTTTGTGTATTTATTACAAATTCAAAAGTATGACTTCCTGTGGAAGCTTGTTGTGTTTTTTCTTCTTCGCCCACGTATCCCAGTGCCCCTGCTGTTCTTGTTCTTACAGACGCCCCACACTACTTGCAGTGATGGAATACTGATAGGAGGCAATTCATTGCATTCCTCTCAGCAACTCTCAAAAGCTGATGTATCTGATGTACCTTTTAAAAAGCTGTGCCCGTCACCGTGTGCGTGATGGACAGCAGCAGCCAGAGCCGCCACTCTAGGAAGGAACATGTTGTTGTTCTCTGGTGAACTCTGAGACGCATCGTGCATTAAGCATGACCAATCTGCAGCTGCACTGGTGATAACTCCAACATGACACTTTTATTTTGCGAGACATTGATCCATTTAATAACTGTTGCAATACAGTTAGTGAGGTATTCCTGTAAATGACAGGCATATCATCCCTGCACTTGGCATGTGCTGCTACAAATAGATGGATGTTGAGAGTAAACAGGAGGGACACGCTGAGCCCAGGGGAGGCTTAACCAATGTCTGTTTGAGCCTCGCTAGTTCAGACTACACAGAGACATGCATGTTCCTCTTCAGTAATACATCTACGGATGCAGTCTGTTATGTAGATTTACTTCATGTCAAATGAGTGCACACATCAAATGTTTAATTATTTTCACACATCTATTTATTAAGGGTCTCATAATTTAACTGAATACCATGACAATGATTTGTTGATGTCTGAGGAAATTGTCGGCCGTACTATCTGATATGATCTTGCTTTAGTTGCTTCGTTTTTTCCTTCTAAAAATGAACTACAGAAATGAATGTGCAATGTGCTACAACTGCATTTTGGAATGAAACTCTGTGTTGCATAATGAAGACAAATTGTAATAGTTACCGTCGCATTGAAAATGTGGAAGGTAATGTTTTGATCGCCGCGTATTTGTATGCGTGGGTGTGTGTTATTCGCATAAGTAAAAAAGTATTAAACCGAATCGCATGAAATTTGGTGGGATGATTTGTTATTATCCGGGGACCATTTGATTATATTTTGGGATCAATCGGGTTAAAGGTCAAGGTCAAGTTCATGAAAAAGTTCAAAATCTTCTTGAAGCGCAATAAATTTGGTGGGATGATTGGTTATTATCCGGGGACCATTTGATTATATATTGGGATCGATCGGGTCAAAGGTCAAGGTCATTTTTACTATAGCGCCGTCAATTTATATCCAATAGGCATGCAACTAATGCCAACATGTTTATAATTTAATGCTCAATCTTGTGATATGCGAGTGCCTATTCTAGTTTAGATGTATGTTTAGACTCAATCGGTGCACACATGTTGAGAGGTTGAACAATAACAGACATCGACATTACATATGAGATGTATGTTTTGGAGCTAACTGATGGCATACACATTTTCCACAGCAATTGTATGAGCAAGTAAAAATAGTATTGCATTTACGACAATACATCCTGCAGTTGTCTTTGTGGAGACACACAAGTGATTGCTGGGCCACGGTGCCGTTATCGCCTTAGGGTTGAACACATTGGGATCGTAGCATTCTGAAGCATGCCTGGAGCCACAATGCCCAGACATCACTGGTACATCCTGGACACACACAGAAACATACCTAGAAATGAAGAAAAACTAGACCTACATTTTGTCATTTATTCAAACATCTTTTCACAGTATTTGATGAGAACCTAAACATCTCCATGCTACCTGACCTGCATGTGATTAAACCGTCAGATATCACACACAGGTAGGGCCTACAGACTTTCCTTTTCCTATAATGCTACGATTGCAAAGCCCTGAGCGAGTCCATCGTCTGTCTCCAACAGTATCAGCTGGTTTCATACAGATTTACAACTGACTGGGAAATGGCGGCTCCTTCTCTAGCGGCCTGCTCTGCTTCTCGTCATATAAAGGGGTCTGGGGTCAGCCATGAAGATGAACGCTTGTTTAGGATTCAGATTTAGACAAAAACTGAATGCAATATTTACTTAGTGCAGTTCAGAATTTGCTGTATGCTATATTTTCTCACTACCACATTACTCAATCTGTAAAAGTTTGATATGTAATATTCAGAGCATTAATACAGGAACAATCACCTATTATCTATATCAATTTATAAAGCAATAGCTGAGCAGAGTATGAAGTCACTTTCTCCCTTTTGTGTTGGACTTAGAGGTCTGTGCTTTGTTTTGTTTTCACAGACATGCATGTGAGTCCCCGTGTATTGCTGCAATCAAACGGAATTATGCAGATGGAAGACGGAAAACCGGATATTAATTTTGTATTGACAGTAAAATTAGAAGAGGTCGAAAGGTAATGCCGACAAGTGTAAGTTGATGTGGATTCAAAGTCCTTGGTGGCTTTTCTGCCACTCTAAGTCCTTGGGGTTCATACTCTATGCATTACGGAGCACTCCAAGATAATATCTGTGCTTGTAGTTGGGCTTAATGCAGTCAATCCACTTTCTGTGTGCAGTCACTATGGAGGCAGATGCCCTATATTCCTGAGGGTACCAGCTGACAAGGTCACCGGGCTGATTGATGTTACACTGGAGTCCTTCTCTCTGTACAGGTTCAACACTAAAGGCCCCACTAGCATCCCCCAGGGTCTCGCTGGTCTGTCTAAGCCTTGAAGGTGGCAGTATGTACTCTATTTATTCATTTCTGACTCCAGGGTTTGACATGACTCAGTGCCCCCCCCCCCAAAAAAATGTGTTCACAACACATAACTAAATAAAGTTTAACAAGTGGCAGCAAGTGTATGCTGACTATGTATTCATGTTGTGTACTGGCATGTGTGTAATCAAGCCAAAGCAGCATTGTACCACGGGGTGGTCCTAAACTAGTGCCAGAGTAGGCAAAACACTGCACCATGCCTGTCTCTCTGGCCAAATAAACAGCACGGCTGCCTACGTAAATATATCAAAGTCTACTGCCATGGCAACTAAAATTCTGCATTACAGTTGTATACATAGGCAATACAGAAATACAGCACAACAGGCAGTATGAAATAATTATAATACAAGGCTTCTCCGTCTTCACCCGTCCTCCCCTCTCCACCATGAAATGTCAGAAAAGCAAGTGTAAAAGAATATATGCAGTGACAAAGGCACACTTGTATTCTGCAAAAATAAAAATAAATCCTGAGATTTTACAGCTGTATTTGCTTTTGTATTAGCAACACCTATGTATAGGATGTACGTATGAATATATATATATATATAGGGCAAACTTCTGGACATTGATGTTTTCTGCTTCGACAAGGCACACTACATGGTCTTTGTAATGACAGACCTCAATGGAGCCTGGAGTCTTAGTGAGTTCACGTCTCACAGGTTCCATTGGACCTGGCTGTATCTGTCATGGCCCTGCTTTTTCTATTTCTTGGGAGTTTTTCCTGATCCGATGTGAGGTCCTGGTATGTGTACTGACTGTAAAGCCCTGTGAGGCAAATTTGTAATTTGTGAAAATGGGTTTTGTAAAATTAACTGAATTTAATTAAATTATTATTTTGGTCTGCTATGTCATAGTTTTAACTTTTCTGTCATTTTTTGTATATAGCCAAAAGGCAAAATAAATTATTATTATTTATCTTTCATAATCTGCAACTATAATGCAGAATTAATTTGGATTATGTGGCCACAGCGGAATTTATTTTTTTAACTATTGAGAAATAAAGATATGAATCAAGAATGAACTGTTAACACAGGCGATAATTAATAAAGACAGCACATTTCAGGAAATCTGCTGGGTTTGTGGGTGACAGCTGACAGCCGCTGTTGCCCTCAGGTGCATCCCTCCTTAGTGACAACAGACAGCACCACCAGCAGTGTTCAGTTGGCGTCCGATCCTGAGACTGCTCTTTAGTTTCTAGAAGGAGCTTGCAGCATCCAGACGGATGGGTAATTCAAGGTCAGGGAAAAGGGACGGATAGAAATCAATGGGAAAGTATAATTGGAGACATGTCTCCTTGTCTGTGCATGAATATGCTTTGTCTGTTGTCTGATTAAAACCATGGCCTGATGCTGCTCAGTAATGACATATTACCATGAATTATACAGTGTGAAAAACATCAATGTTAATTATGACTGCATGAAGGAGAATATCATAAAGTTACTATTTTGTTTCTCTTTTATTTTTGAAGATCATATAAAGAAGATGTTAGAAAATGTGCCAGTTCTTAATGTCAAAAGAAAAAGCTGAAACATGATATAACCTCAAAGAAAGTCTTTCCTTGATGCAGTGTATAGTCTCGGTGATTCTACAAGAGGTATCAATTAAAAGTACTTCATCTAGGTTTTAATTATATGTCACTCTAATGCAGACTCATGGCATTGGTGCTAATTGTTTGTGGAACTTCGCAGTGGAGGAAATCGATGTAATGATTAAAGAAAGTCTCAACGCCGGTAGTTGGTTTAGATGAACTTTGTAATGAAACTTGCAGGACATATTTCAACATACTGTGCTCTTAATCAATATCCATCAGCAATCTAAAATTAAATCGAGATTGAATCCAGTTTCATCACCAGCTCTAATGATCATTGAAATCTACCTAATCAACATCCTTAAACAGAGGAGGGAGGATTTCCGAGTTCATTTAATTGAAGACTGGAGCTGGTCAAATCCAACTGTCAGGGTTTTAAAGGTGGGGAACACCTACGCTGCATTGGATCGCAATATTCGTAACAAAAGAACAACAACTTGTAAGGTTCTGTTCTGTGTATCCTTTGTCTACTCTGTGACGACTCTATACTCTGTGTCTTTTATGTGTCTCCTCTGTCTCCTTGATTGGTTAATTCCCTGAACCTGCCCTCAAACACTTTCGTCTCGTTACTGGTCATGTCCTACACCTGTTTCCATGTCGTACAACTGCTTCCATGTCTAACACCTGTTTCCCCCCTATATATTCTGCCACTTGTTCCCTTGTTTCCGTCGTCCTGTCTTTCGTGTGTTTACCTGATCCTGCCTGCCCCTATTTGACCTTTTTTTTGGGGGGGGTGGGATTTTTGCATAATTAAAGAGCGCCTTTTTGTTAATCTACACTGAGTGCTCTTGATTCCTCTGCGCATGAGCTCATGCGCCTCACTACTCAGGGGCGTTTTTTCCTACAGGCGGTATAGGCGGCCGCCTAAGGCCCCATTCAGAGGGGGCGCAAAAAAATGTGCCCAGTCACTGCTGGGGTTTGAACTCAGGACCTTGGATTCACCGAACAAGCACTTCTACCCACTAAGCCACAGCGCCTTATTACATTATGTTCACTCTGCATCAAGTTCTCTTCTCTACCAAAAGTACAAAACCATAACATCGTTTTTTTTGGGGGGGGGGTGCACGAGTGAAGCTCGCCTAGAGGGCCAAATGTGCTAGGGCTGCCCCTGGAAACACATATCCATCTCTTGTTATATAAACTAATACTATTGCAAACACATTCAACTTATTGGTAACAATTGTTTTTATAGTGAGCTAGATGGTGCTGGGTTTTCCTCTGGTGGCGTATGGAAGAAGGATTGGCAGGAAGTTAGTCAAAACAAAGACAAATTTATGGAAGAAAGAAATCTACTATGCGCCGTCCAAAAGGGAAGAAAGGGCAGAAGGTCATGGATGTGCCAGCTGCAATTAGCATTGAGTGTCGTATCAAATTACAATGCGATGGGAATGCTACAAACAGATGGGTCCATCTCACACGTCACCATCCAGAGATGTTGATGTTCAATCGAACTGAGCTTGAAAAAGCCGGCGACACGCTCTGTCACTCGTCGTCACTCGTGGTGTTACATACAGTGTATGTGCTAAACGCAGCTGTGGTGATACACACACCTGTAGTGATACACACAGCTGTGATGCTACACACAGCTGTGATGCTACACACAGCTGTGATGCTACACACAGCGTTGGTGCATTTTTGTGGTACGTGTGGTGTACTTTACTTAAATATTTCCTTTTTATTCTCCTCTACTACATTTTAGAGGGAAGTAAATTGTCTTACTTTAGTTGCAAATTGAGATTACCAACACAACATGTGAATCAACTAATGACTGATGATGCACTGTTAAAGATTACACTACACAACAGTATATAAAGTGGTTAAAATGAGCTCCACCTCTACCAGCTGCAACATTAAAGTGATTAACACATTAATGCATCACTTTGAATCCAGGTGATTCTAAAATGGGTCGTTCTGCATGATGAATAATTGTACCTCGGGGACTTTGAGTATATTTGGATGCCAAGAGCTTTTTTTTTCAATTTACGCGTGTGAAGTTTTGAATGCAGAACTTTTACATGTGTTGTAACTCATCTGTACACACACTATCTATTGCTTCTGTCCATCCGCAGAGAGGGATCCCCTCTGTTGCTCTCCTGAAGGTTTCTTCCCTTTTGTGAGGTCCTGGGACAGGGATGTCGTATGTGTCCGGATTGTAAAGCCCTCTGAGGCAAATTTGTAATTTGTGATATTGGGCTATACAAAATAAACTGAATTGAATTGAACTTGTAGAAGAGTATTTCTACACCGTGATATCGGTACTTTTTATTTAGTTACAATATCTGACTACCCCTCCACTATTGTCGCGCTTTACCAAAGACACCTTTTGCAGTACAGGTACCAGCGTCTGAGAACAATTCTGACCTTGTAGCACGTTGATCAGATCGAATGGCATCATTCCTTCACTTAGTCCCAGAGTACTTGTTTTATTATACTTTATTTAAGTTGAATTTACTGTTAAATTGCCCAGTAACTGAAGTGGCTGGATACTTAGTATAAGTAGCATTATTAAAATATCCGTTATAGTCCAGTCGTCCACACATGTTTGCATAAGAGTTATGTTGTTTAAGTTCAGTTTGTCAGCTGCATGATGCAACATTCGACAGGTTTTTTATCTTTGTGTTTTATCTACTTGGATAAGAATCCCATTTTACTGCAATAAAAATTACTGAAATGAGATTACCACATTAAAAAAACGTGATCTAGTTAGACAAAATAGATGTTGAAAAACTGCTAAATTTGCAGATGAAAACATGAAATACATTGAAAATGTCGCAAATGTGTAATAATGTATAATGCATAATGTTTAAAATCCCGATGAGATGAAACGTATACAATTAGCCATCTGTAAAAAAAAAAATCCCAATGAGATGAATTGTATACAATTAGCCATCTGTAAAAAAAGAAGGAAAAACCCACAAGACTGTTCCAGCATGATCCAGATTGCGTTTGATACTTTTGGTTCTCAATGCTGACTGGACCTTACCTTGAATGACGAGATGCACTTTAGTGGACTTTGGCTTCTTGTTTGTGAGGATGGAGCAGACGTAGGGCCCTTCGTCGTGGACGTCAACATTCTGGATCTTGATGCTGTACTCGGTGACTGCTGTGTTTTCCATCAGGATGACGCGGGGGTCCAGAGACCACTTCTCACTTCCTGCGAAGAGGATGGTGGTGCGATTGAGCCACGCCACTCGTGACACTTTGCTGTCCACGTTGCATCTGGGAGGAAGAAAGACAGAGGACACAAAAGCACGTCAGAGATTTAGGCTTCCAGAACAATGCTTTTGTCAACGTCAAAAATAACCCGATTATTGAGAAAGCACGAAAGCAATGATGTATGCAGCCGGGCAGCTGAACAGTGAGCTGGAGCTCATTATAAAGCTCAGTAAAGCCAAGAAGAGCTGCAGATTCAGCAGATCATGCTCAGTCGGTTCATCACCAGAGACTTCTTTCACATTCTCTGTTAACACACATTAGTGTCACACACATATTGGCAATAGCTCTATAAGAAATGTAGTGAAATTAGACCTTTTTTTAAAATATTGCACACGTAAAAATGTTAAGTGTTAAGGACAAGAATTTTAATTAAAATGGAATAATCTCGAAGAACATAAATATCATGTTAAAATGTCTAAATAAAACCAAAAAACTTTGAGAAGTAATTAGACATTTGCATCAATGACTTGTTTAGGACACACCCCTCGTCCTTCAGATCACAGACGTGACAGGTCTCTTTCATGGCGAGCAAATGCAGATACGCGGTGCCAGGGATCAGCTGACACAGCTAATGTGAACTCTGGCATCTCATTCCATCTCAGACCCCAAAAAGATTAAACAAGCAACAATTTAACAAATAAAAACAACAAAATATGAATTACAGGGTGATGTGGTCCTGTGCCTGATGATCAAAAGGACCAACAGTGTTTAAACATGTATGATTTGTCATACACTTCGCCTCCCTGTACCATCCTTTCTGCAGTTATACATTTTTTATGTTCATTTTAGGATGTTTTTTCTTATTTCTTTCTCCGGCGGTGTAGTTTATACAATATCCTGAGGCTGGTGGGCAGTAAAGTATTTTATCTCACATTCTGATTTCCCACATTATGTGACCACAGTTACTTATGTCTTTAAAATAAATCCTCACATCAAAGGACAACAACAGTAATTGTTAAAGTCAAATTGCAATCTGCCCCATTTGGCATCCCGTTTGCTATCCGCTTTCAAGGCCTTGTCAGCGTGGGGCTATCCCACTTTTCAAACACTATTTAAAAACTCTTCTGTCCAACTAAAGACATGAACTTGTAGAATGATGATAAATAATAGCACTCTACTCATTATGATCCAAACAATACCTTCTATGACCAGCACCTGTACTTCCAGAGGAGTTATGGCGAGAAGGTTTCTGTTATCTCGCACTTTGCTTTTTATTGCATTTTACAACTAAAATGAATTAATTAAAATAAACAGCAGTATGAATATAGTCAAACACTATTGTATATGAGGGTCTTTGCAATAATAATAGATCATTGGTCGTGTTTTTATTCAATTGTCAAGCAAAAATCGAAGAAATATAACTGGGTTGCAACAAATAAACTCTGCGACATAAAGTGAAGTCAACATTACCAATATTATTCCAATTAAAAATTAAAAAACTTTTTTTTCTGCAGGAGAACGGGGAGAATGTGAAATTTAGATCAAACAAATCTAGAATGCACCTGGGTATTTATACTTTAAATCCAGGATTTGGCAAAACATGTGATGCATCAGGGAAATAATGAAAAGTTAGCTTTGTGGGCCAACTCTTTGTTTTAAATAATGATAACGTAAATCTGGCATTAGTTTACACATACTGGAACTGGTCTTTTAAAATGATGCTTTACAGGGCAAGAAATGTCAGCATTGGGAGAATGAGTCTATTTATTAAATATTGTCTTTAATGTACGTCAACCAGGCAGCTTCACACACTAACTTGAGTTAAACACACACACACACACACACTCACACACACACTAATACACACGCATACCATTCCCAATAAATAGAGCTGAATAAGACAGTTCTGTTTCACAGATGTGTGCAGTGTGTGTGTGGTGCTGCATGCGGGGACAATGATGGTGTGTGGTTGAGATTTGTCGGAATGGAAGAATAATTTCTTTCAGCAACCAGAGTGACATACAGGGAGCTCATGAAAGGAGAAGGTCACCACACGGGGAATGTTAGGAACTAGACGCTACCATGAAGATGAAGAGAATACAAATAATAACATGGGCCATGTTCAAGGTTGTAAGGTTGTAAGGAAATTAACGCATTCCCCTTTTCCATTCTTTGGAAACATATCATGGAGTTGCTCCGCCATGTCATTTTTAATCATCAGATAGCATTTACTCACTTTGAAAATAACAACACCTTCTTTTGAACGCTGTTTGTTGATGTCAATGCATTTAACTCAGTCTCCCCCAGGAACCTGATTGGTGGATCTGGGCTTGAGTACCTCCCTCTGCAGCTGGTAGTTTGACTTCCTCACGACTCCCAGACATACACCAGGCTGTGAGTTATCAACTTCACCTCTTTCTCTGCACTACATCGTACAAAAAATGACATGGTACCTCCTAATATGTTGCTTTTAAACATTACCTCACTTTATTTTCTTCTATTTTCACTTTTATTTAAAATGTGGTATTAAAATTGTGTATGTATTTGTGTGTGTATAAGTATATATGTATTAAACAGAATAAATAAAACCTTATTTAGAAAACACATGAGACTAATCACCATTCAAGTTAAGTGTGTTTTCTAGTATTTTCTTTCTCTCGTAGCTTTTATTAGATAGCTTTCAGCAAAAATGATTAGCATATTATTTACTCGAATGTATTATATATTATAGCAATTTATGTAAAATAAGTCTATTTCATGTAAGTGGTAAATATGAATGGACTCTAAATACAAATATAAATTCCATTAAATCTCCATTTGGTACAAGTTCTTTTAAGGGCAAGTTTTATGGGAGAATACATACTG
Source organism: Liparis tanakae (assembly GCA_036178185.1). Classification (NCBI taxonomy): domain Eukaryota; kingdom Metazoa; phylum Chordata; class Actinopteri; order Perciformes; family Liparidae; genus Liparis; species Liparis tanakae. Next base: position 16,205,906 of record CM070088.1, read on the forward strand.
ATTATAATAAATATTTAAAATGTATAATAAATAAAACAAAAGTGGGTTTGTGTGTGTGTGTGTGTGTGTGTGTGTGTGTGTGTGTGTGTGCGTGTGTGTGTGTGTGACATACTACATGAGATTGAGGGCAAGTACACGCCAATGTGAATACTGGTCGTTCAAGAAAAAGAAGTCCCTTTGTTAAAACCAAACATATGACTTAGTATATTGCTATATTATTTATTACAATCTCAAGGAAACAATTTTTCACAGTTTTTTTCATCTTGGAGAGAAATGTTGCAATAGCGAATCCTGGAAAAACAGAGATAAAGAATATTAAGTTAGCACAACATACTTAGAAAGCCCTGCACACACTGAAAATAAGCCCTCACTAAGGACTGCATCCTTATATGAATATATTAGGTGATAAATATATAAATATAAAAGGTTATCTCCCTCTCCTTGTATTTCCACGGCAGGTTCCGCCGTGGTGCTGTAGACGTAGCTGAATGCTTGCCAAGTGGCTGCAGGTGAAGGTTCACCAGGAGGAAACTTTTTGTACTCATTTTATTCGACTTCCTCTGTAGTTGCTCTGTGAAGACGGCGAGGGACATTTTGTTGAGAGTCTGTGATTTGTTCTGCATTGTCCTGCTTCATATTCATAAAGGTGCACATGTTTAGGAACACTGTCATTCCCAGCTGGTGCTGGGACTCAAACTGCTGACCTTTGTGCGTGCACGGCCTCCTCGTGGCACATTACTACAAATCAGGAAATCTTTTGTGAAAGCGAAACAATGGGGCTCGTTTTTTATGCTCACAAGCGACAAAAATAACCAGCATATATAAATCCTGATATCCCTACAGATTGCCGTATGGTTGTGTCACTGCTTGTCTTCTGTGCAGAGGCAGAAGCAGTTTGCGAATGCTTTTAGTCAAAACAGATAGCAAATGTGTTCACACCAAGGTCTGTAGATCACAGTGAGCAACCATGTGAAGACTTCAGAGACAAGAAAGCAACATTGCCGGTGGAGCTCCGTGCACGGGGGCGGATGCAAACATGTCTATAGCGGGCGTCTTCAGACCTCCGTAAATCACAGGGGGGGGTTCTGCATGTATGTGTTGTGTATGTGCTTAGGGTAAAGTGCCCTACATACACACATGATGCCCTAAAGCACTTCACACGCCTGTGTCGGCTTGGTTGTTTGTTTGGCTGTGTGGATAAAACCAACATGGACATCCCTGCTCAGCTGCATTAGCAGCGCTGTTCTACAGGGATACAGGAAGATGAATCAATCACAGAAAAGGAAGAGATAGAATGTGTATACTCTCCATCATCATCATAATCATAATCCACCAGAGGTTATATTTATCTATTGCAGCAGAGTTGTTTTAAGAAAAGCATCACAGAGAATAGCTCCATGTGAGGTATTTAGTTCATAGTGTGACAGTGTTTACCCAACCAAGACACCTTTATGACAAGATGGCGCGGTGGCTTCAGACATCAGACATCTTTCAAATTGTGAGGCCAAAAGTGGGTGAAGTGTCAAAAAGTGTCCTGCTGTAACACTCGGCTGACAGTCGGCACACTTTTCTCAATCGTGCTTCGTGCCCACACGGTGTGTGCTCGGTGTCCGTCGCGGTGAGACTACACGTTGTGCCCTTGCTCTCTCTGGTGCTCGACTGCATGACTGTGGCAAGATACAGTTGTTATTTATTGGCCCTGTGTGGAAATGTTAAAACAAATGATAGCTTTGGTTACTGCAGAGCCAACAATATGAAGATTCTTAGAATAAAACACACAAAACTAGAACGGGCACTCAGTAGAGCGCATACCTTCGCATATCACAAAATTGAGCATTGAATTATGAAAATGTTGGCATTAGTTGCATGCCAATTGGATATAAATTGACCCCGCTATTGTAAAAAGAAGATGTTGACCTTTTCATGACCTTGGCCCTGACCTTTGACCCGATCGATTCCAAAATGTAATCAAATGGTCCTCGGATAATAACAAATCATCCCACCAAATTTCATGCGATTTGGTTTAATGCTTTTTAACTTATGCGAATAACACACACGCACGCACGCACACAAATATGCGACGATCAAAACATTACCTTCCGCATTTTTAATGCAAAGGTAACTATGGACCACACAGTTACGAGTCATTTTTATGCAATACAGCCATAGCTGCAACACCATGTCAATCCAACAATGACAACATCCCATCCACCAGGGTTACATTATCTCTTGCTCCAGATTCATTTTAAAACAGTGGGGACACAAGGGGCCGCTGCATAAACACGATGAATGCCCCTGCCTCCATGAAACTACAACACGTTGCATCATTAACGCAGTCTGGACCTCGTGAATTGTGTTATAATTGTAATATTTTTTTTTTTCTAAATCTATTACTTGTTTTTGTCAAAATGGCTTCAATGACAAAATTAAATGTTTGATGAATAATTCTGACTTAAAACCACTGCTTGCATTCCTATGACTTATATGTTTTTACGTTCTATCTTTAACGCTTAATGTTTTACGAGTAAATGTAATGTGTAAACACACATGTGACGTCCTCATTGTTTACATTTGTTTAGGTCTCCAGGCTTCTGCTGATAACCCTGTGTTTACTGTCACAGTGTTTTTTTTAATTTAGCATTATATTCTTGATAATCTTCAAGCTTTTGTGAACGATGCACATTAGTTTCTTGTATATTAACATCGTCATTTGGAGCATGCTACCACGCTGAAACAGCCATAGGCGTATTGACAATTAAAATGTATTTTTGGTTTTCTGTGTGCATTCTCAAAACCACTAGAGGGGTATTTCTACGTTTTATTTCAGCATCCATATATTGTATTTCAGATACCCATATTTCCCTCTGCAAAAATGTTTTCAACTCACTAGCTGATGTTCTCCGTCTTCTGAATTCAATGTATTGAACATATTTAAACTAGACATACACAAGTCTCTACTCGTATGCCAAAAATCTATTATTATACCAATTATTATGCATTGTCGTGTATCCAGTTTGTATTGATTGCACAGCCGACGCAAAACCCTCAGGTCCTCTTCTGTTTTCTTCTGTCCTCCTAAACACTTTACTTGTTGGGTAAATTGATTCTTATTCTGTTGCACACTGACATAACATGAGGCCTGTTACCGAGCCCAAACACATTCACTCAAATGTGTTCGGACTCTACAGAATACAAGTGGCAGCATCAGCAGATGGTTTTAAAATCGTGTTTGGTCTGGTAAAAGGAGCTGTGACTGGTGTGACATTGGTGGTTTGTATCTTGACCAGTCCAACAGCGCAACCCGGACCACAGTGCACTTATTGAATTGGAAATGACTACTGGAAAGTGAAACTCAAACGACACAGAAGACACAGCATCATATAGAATTCAGAGGATGCGGCGATGTTCAGAACATCTGATTTCCTCAGCCAAACCGTGGGAGCATGCTCTTCACAGGAACGTAAGTATCAACGGCGAGCTCTTGACGTATGCCAAAACCCCCACAATCACAATCACACTGTGCTTTCTACTATTATTTTTCAAACCCAGAGTATTCTTTTTATTATGTGATATGCGGCAAACTGCATTAATATTTAAGGTGCCAGACACAAAAAAATAACTAGAAGGAACAGGAAGCAGCTGCTTTCTTGGCAGCATTGAATAAATAATGAAATAATACATGTCGACAATATATGCCCACATAGGTCTAAAAAAAGACATTGAAAACAGATGTGAGACAGCTCCCTCCTGGTCCTATAAGTATAGACACCTTGCATAAGAAATGGATAAAAATACTCAATGTGGCAGCTATGGAACTTGGGACTTGTGGCCCCTGCAAACCTAAAAAGCAGAACAAGTGACGTCTATTGTCTCATGAAGTGTTGTGCGTTTTTAAGATATGAGGATTTAATGTAATATTTCAATCTTTAGCGTTCCAAATGATGCTGAACCGCAATCAAAAATCCCACAGCTGCCAAACTTTGAGTGAATGTGCGCCATCGTGGTCATCACGCAACACTGCCTCAAATGTCAGCACCTGTGAAAATGTCTTTTTACCACAAATCTACACCCAGGCCCAGATTTGCATGTCTTTAGTATTCTCTGCCAAACAGTCTTAAAAAAAAAGAAGAAAAGGTTATGACGCGGCGAGCTCTCGCCCTGCAGAGTCCCCGAGACAGAAAGGGTGACACAGGAATCATATTAAAAGACATATTATTGTTTTCTCACCACACAATGCAATGGACCACACTGGATGAATAGCATTACTCATACTGTCATTTCCTACTGCCACTGCAGGGTCAGAGGAGACAGCCGTATGGGAATCCAGTTTTATCACAGCGCTCCATCAAAGTCGAGACATGAATCAGAAATAGTGGAGAAACACTCCCCACAGGACACACAAGTGTGACAGACATTTTAAGTAGAGAATATGTTACTGAGCCACTGTTGACCTGGAGAATGTTATTATTTAAGTATTGCAAAGAAATAGTCCTCCACACCATCCTGTATTGGGATCCGATGGCCCCATCACCCCCTTGCTTGGATTACACTCAACTTCACTTTGATCTTAAATACATAGCGGTACGGTTTCATGACTGTATCTTGTGCGGTTGTGATGTTATAGTGATGACATCTGTCCACAGACTGACATGTAAATCCCTCACAAAGGGCTCAGAACCTCCTCTGTGCTAGTTCTCCAGGAACTTTTTTTCCATGATGACTCATGCTCACAAGGTGAAATACCAGCGTTTGAGATGGGGAAGGTATATATATATATGGAATATATATTTTTAAGTGTGTTTTATACAAGTAAATAAGGATGTATGCTGCTATCATATGTAGTTGACTGGCAGAGGAGATTACGGCCCAAATTTCCCCTGGGAAAGAATGCCAACAATTCCAAACAAATAAATGAATAGTATGTTAAAAAGCCTAATATTGTACATGTGTAACAAATGGTACTGCCTCCGCTGTGATAATAATAAGATTCACTTATTTTTCAAAATCAGCAAACATATCTACACTGTCTGCTAGCTGAATTCTTATGTGTGTGCAGCGAAATAAGAGCCAGTGTTTGTATACGGCACTGGTTCTATGAATAACAAACAAAGAAATAGATTAGTGCCAACTGTCTGTTTGTATTACATTCAAAGCTTCTATTGAGATTCTCGAATGTAGCCTTGATTGTTGGTTGTTATATTTCATTTTTGCACCAGAGTTGAAATGTTGTTTTTGAGAGACTATACACCAACACATAAGAATTAAAGCAGAATCTTATACAGCATATTTTGTAAACATTGTTAATGATATGTCTTTTTTCAATACGTTTTGACATTTGGAGTGAGGACCGGCTGAGATAATAACAGTGTATGTTTGAGAGGGCTAAAGGTAAGAGCAGATAAACTATTGCACAACATGATTCTGTAAGTAATGTGTCAAAATTACGAATGAAGCTTCAGAACGTCAAACTATTCGTATACAGCCTTGAAAACAGCATTTACCTTTTTAGATGTTGGCAAACGTGGAATTTGAACCAACCTGCCTTTAATTGTATTTGTTAGACAGCTTCTTCTATTGAGTTAATTTCCCAGTTATGTCTAATGTAAAATATGTCAGTTAGTAGCATTACTGTAACGACCACATAGGCTGTAAAAGTGTTTCATAGCATAGCCTCCAAAAAGCAGAGTTTAGACTGTATAGGAGAAAGCTGTTCTGAATGAGCATAACCAGCAACAACATTTTACCAAGAATTAGGGTTGGATAATCTGTGTAAAATCAAATCAACATTTGTTTGGGACCAAATACCTCTTGATTTGACGATATTGTAGGTTCCAACATTAGTGCTTTCAAGCTGATATCTAATCTCATATTAATATTATATATGTATATATATATATATATATATTGCAGAGCCTTAAGAATCAATATATAACCTCTACAACAGGGCTATTCAACTTTAGTAGCAAGTGGGCCGAATAAGAAAATCACAGGGGGTGTGAGGGCCTGTTTTCTGATTGGCTATTGTGTAGCCCACTTCTTTTTTTTGATTGGCTGATAAGTGGCACCTTGCAGCAGAACTCCAGGGGAGCGCTTGATTTCTCCACGGTGAGGGCAGCGCGGCTCATGTTTGCGCTGCGGCGGCACATTAAAACATTAAATAGCCGAGAGTTTCAATGCGTGACTCTTGAGAGCCCTGCAGACAACTTCCCGACGCTTCGGCTTTGAGAGAGACGTGTTGCAGTTTAATGGTAGCGTCAGCTAGCGCCGTGTTTCAGTGGCCAGACCAGAGCGCTGGTGAGAGTGGGTTACGGCAACCAACACGGGGCGTAACATAACAATGTCACCATACAGGTTGGGTTGAGGCAACAGAGAAACTCAACGGCTCTGGGTTAGATGTCTTAATGTATAAAAGAGGCATGTCCGTCAGTTTTTGTTTTTTTTACCAAGCTATACTGATTTGCAGGCAGTCTTGCGGGCCAGAGTTAAATTCAAACGGGCCACATCCGGCCCGCGGGCCGCTAGTTGAATAGGCCTGCTCTACAAGATGCAACATGAAATTGAATAGCTCTAAAGGATCAAACAGAACCCCCGTCAGTTTATTAAGTAGGATTAAAGTTATTCCCATTTGTCAGAAACTTTTTGTTTGGTAGGTGACATCTAGGTAGTGAAAAGTTAGTCAGTACATTTCATAAAGTACATTGCTGTGAGGTGACAGTGTTTGTCCCCGTTTTACTTTACTTTTGTTTCATATTTAAGTTAATTCTTCATGGAACAATAACCTCTATGAGAAAAATCAACATGATTCAAAAAGCCGCCAAGCAACTCATGAGAAATAGAAAGATTAGCATCTGCCACAATTTATGGCAACACCATCCAGTATTAAACAATGTTCCAGCCACTCATCCAGTTTTAGACAATGTTCCAGCCACTCTGATAATTATCAGCTGCCACTGAAAGAACAAAGTGGTTATGTTTGGCACACCTGCAGCTTCTGTCATCTGGTGACACTTTGTTGTTTGGAATCCAGGTGTGAGTCAGGCACGCTGCCGGCTGGACTCTAATTGTGCAGGAAAACTGTGCACTGGGTTAAAATATATACATTTATATCTTTACTTCCTTTACTTGAACTTAAATGTGCACTTATGCTACTTTGTCACAATGGTAACTGTGGCTGTTTGGTGCTGAGCCGGAAGTCTTCAGTGGGTTTCTAGAGCTTTTTTCAGCCAAGTTTCAGCTGGACAGCTAATCAATGAGCTGAAATTCACTACGAAGCTCCTTAAAGCTGAGATAAGCTGTGGATTCTCTGGAGGTTCATCACCATGATCAGCCTCTTTAACATTACACATGGTTGTCTCTGTCTTTGATACAATGGTATCCACAAGATACTCCCTGCAGACTCTTTAAAAGGGTGTGTAGGATTTGGTGGCATCTATGATGAAGTTGCAGATTTCAACAAACTGACACTTTTCTAGTTCGCCAACTGTGACGGAGAACTACAATTCAAGTGTCCATTTTGTATAGCCCAAAATAACAAATCACAAACTCCCCTCAGAGGCCTTTACAATCTGTACACATACGACATCCCTGACCTTTGACCTCACCTTGGATCAGGAAAAACTCCCAAAAAACAGAAGAGCATACAACTAACAAAAATAGCACAAAGGCTCCAGGTAAATGAGCAAAGTTGGTGCATGAACTATGTATGAATTCATATAAATGGCCAACACTAAAATGTGAACTTATTTTTCTTAGGTGATCACACACAATGGAAAACATAGTTATGATAGTACTACCTCTACTATAGTGCTCTGAATTGATTGAAGTCACGAGAAAAGTCCTTAAACTGAGAAACATTGCATTTACTTGTGTGATGACTGCCATCTGTTTTTATTAAGTGCAATAAGCTGTTTGCTTCTAGCGTCTGTCCTACACTTATCCAACAATAAACCGGCCACTGTCCCACGGTGGGCTGCATCACACCGTATGACACTGCACATTAGTTCAAACAACTGAACCACTATACTGCTGTCATGTAATGCATATTTGCATCGATCACAGCTGACCTTGTAGGTCTTCCTTCCACTTCCTGGAAAACTTTATCTAATTAAACTACTCACCAGAACCATCAGGATGCACACATATGGTGAAAACACTTAAAGTGCTAATACTCTATGAGCACTAAAGCATTCAACAATACAACAAATTATTACCATACATTATTCATAATTATTCATGCAATATTCACAGATTTAAGGTCATGGGCACTGTGCTGCTATATTCACCAAATAGATACGATCGCCCTGTCACAATTAATCATGAGGAAGTGATAACTGGTGGGCAACCTCCAAACTCATGTCAAGGATTCTTCATGTTACAATGGTGGGTGTAAGCACATACAGCTGTAAGTGCATAGTGGCAGTCTGATAATGGCCAATGCATGCAATCATTATACCATTAGAGTCGTTTCTGATGAAAAACAGCTTGAAGCAATGAAAACCAGAAAGAAAGAAAACTTCAATGGTTTAAGAACACATTTAACACATACCAAGAGCAGTCAAATGTCACAGACACTCACAGTCTTACACTAACATGGACCTTCCATCACTGCTTCTTCAGCCTCAAACGCAATTCAAGCCGATTGATGAGCGAGCCACTCGGAGCGTGGTATGAATTTAAGTGGGAATTAAATGACTCCGTCTTTGACCTGTTGTAACATCAGCTGGTGAAGAAGACTACGACCAACTATGCCATGGCCCTGTTGAGACTCCGCCACTCCTCCTCTTTACCTCCATCTACCTGATGAATCGTGGAGACTGATAAGCCACGCCCCCTCTCCGGCACTTCCAAATGATCACAAATAGTCAGTGGAGTAAAGCAACGCGATAATTTGCTTCTCTTTGATGTGAGAGCAGAATGAAGGAGAGCGAACAGACGGCACTTTGCTGCAGAGAGAATGACCTTCAAAATAAAAGCACATGGTTATTTATTCTGACATGTATTCAAGAAAAGGCGATCATGTCTTTCAAGCCGTCACAGGCCACATAAAATGACGTGGCGGTTCGGATTCGGCACGCGGGCCTTGTGTTTGCCACCTGTGTGTTAGACTATATGTTCACTTACTTATTTTTCTTATAATATGCAAGGCCATATATGTTGTGCTTTATTATAGGCTACAGCTTTTTAATATTTGACTTAATAATATGGAGAAAAACATATGTGTCCAAAGCTAATCACTTCCTTGCATCCATATGTTGTATATTCTTCAAACATCATACAAAATTTATACTCTTAAGTACTTTCCACTGGTTTGATTGGATCTGATGGAATAGTCATGATCCCATGAGGGAAATGGATTGAATGTCACACAATCATTTGACAAGAAATTAAATGGTATCATACTTTTGTCTGAGAACAACAGGTCAGATTGTCACGCCCGACGCCACGGGTAGCGAGGTGCAGGAGTTCATGCGCAGAGAAACAGGCAGGGCTCAACGTGAGTAATAAAAGGCATTATGTAATGATGCAAACATTTACAAAGAAAACAACAAGGTCCAAAAAAGGGGCAGGCAGAGAAGCAGGGCTCAGGGCAGGCAGGCAGACAGGAAAAAAGACAACGATCCAGCAACAGACCAGAGGAAGCGTAGCACAAAATATAGGGGGGGGGAAACAGGTGTACGACATGGAAATAGGTGTACGACATGGAAACAGGTGTACGACATGGAAACAGGTGTACGACATGGAAACAGTAACGAGACGAGAGTGGCTGGGGGCAGGTGCAGGGAGTGAAACAATCAAGGAGACAGGAGAGGCTGAGGGCAGGTGAAGGGGATGAAACGATCAAGGAAACAGAGGAGACACAGCGTATAAAGTAGACACAGAGGATACACAGAACAGAGCCTTACTTCATGTGCTATTTATTAGCAGATTCCAATACTAAACAATCCTTAACATTTCCTTACTCTCTGATGCTGCTGAGGGTCACAGGCTAAGAGCAGTGAAACAATAGTAACTAACTAACAGCGGGCAAGACTATATCAAATTTGGGGTTTGATTCTGCGGGATTAACTTGACTCTCCACCAGATCAGCACTTTCTGTTGCTGCCGCAGGTTAGACCTATAGCGCTCCACCGCCCTGCTGTCTAAATGCTGGTTGCTACAGTTGGACTTGCCTCCTGCCCAGCTCCAATTGAAGTTTTCACCTTGGGAGGTTGTTTTCTTGTTTCTGCCACTTGTAAATCCATCCATTAAAGAGGTGTTATAGAGGAGGGCTTCAAGTGCCCTACTTAATCAAAAAAACTAAAGAAGCCAGGACACCAATCATCCATGGAGAGTCCAATCCAGCTGGCTATTAGCGAGAGTAATGTAAAGTTAATTGCTGTGCAGGGATACATCATTTGTAATTCACTCAAATATATATTTTTTTTGTAGCTCTTGATTATAAAGCAGATTGCTTGGTTGTTAGAGCATAGTTTTAGTTAGTGATTTTATTTATCAATTATTTTAAACTTGTAGCTTTATTTCATCAATTGGTAGCCATCTAACCAACTCCCTGAAGAGTGAAGGATAGAAATAGAGTCTGCATATATATATATATATATATATATATATATATATATATATATATATATATATATATATATATATATATATATATATATATATATATATATATATATATATGTGGGGGAGATAGAGACAGGGGTCATCTATGCACAGCAGTGGAACTATGAATTACAAATTAATGTAATCATGTAATGTCATTGAGTGTAATTCTGTGTCAGTCTCCACTGCAGATAGGGATCCTCGCTAATGATGCCAACCACGGTTCTTCACAGGTACACTTGGTTCTGAGGTCCATATTAGACCCAGCCTAATCAGGTCAGGCAGAGTAACCGTGACAACCTGGTCCTATGCCATCGGTCTCCCACCCACTCTCTTTGTCTCATTCTCTTGTTTCCTCCTTATATTGTTCATTATCGTGGCCATTCAAATGAATACATACAAGAATTCTGACCTCTCAGTTTTATGCCTTCACCAACCAGTCGCAGTTTGCATCCATATCTGTCCAGCATTTCCATAATATATGCAGTGCAGACTTTAAAGGAATATAATTTAGCATAAATAGGAGTGGGTATCATTTCCAGTGAGAAACGTGGTGTCTTCATCACATGGTGCAACAACAATTACCTGAAGCTCAACCTCCACACACTACTCTTCCTGTTAGCCCCTTGAAAACTGATATTGGTATGACTGAGGTCATCCAACAGGGAATCAGGCGTAAAATTAACCACACAGCAGGCCTGTTATTTGCACGGCAAAATTCTACAAAAGGCACGAACACCACAGACATGGACACTAGGTGAAGTTTAGTGACTCGAATTACATAGCAGCCGCCATACCATTAATTATGCATAACTTTAAGGCGTAAAATAATGCAATTTATATTGAGGCCATGTTACCCTAACTTTGTTTTAGCCATGACAATAGGCAATGCTTCAAATATGGATGTTGCTGCAAATAAGCTATGAATTCTAAAACGAGGACGCTTCACACACATCTTCAACCAGCAAGCGCAGAAGATCGATACGATCACCTCACATCCAAGATGGACAACCAAGATTAGTGTCAGCAATTCAGTATCAGTTGTGAAATAGTCATGTGGTGGTGAATAATGAGCAGAAAAGTATCCTTGCAGATCATTATGATGTCTCAGTGAAGTTGACCTTTTAAGATATAAAATGTCATCACTTCATCATTTGGTGATAATTAGCCTATACATTTAATTACAGACAAAACCGGGCATTGAGATGTAACAGTGATCTTGACCTTTGACCTTTTACCAACAAATTCTAATCAGTTCATCCTCCAGTTTAAGTGGACAGTAGCAGCAGATTCCCGCCATGCATCCCGATATATCGTGCTCACGAGAATCAAACTGACGGACGTGGCATAAAATCATGTACGCTGTGCAGCACTTAGTGTGGTGTATGCTGTTTATCATTACCAAATAATGCCTGCACACTTCTTCTGACACACTTATCCAAGAAGTGCACCAATGTTGTATAATAATTAAAAAACATGTTTCATGTGTCTCATTTTCTTCAGTGCAGCTGCTTTCTACTTGACTAAAATGCTGCAGGGCATTCAGAACATTTCCTCTGTAGCTGTAATCATCCCGCTCGCCGTGCTGCTTGAATTTGAAAAGATTGTGTGAGTGTTGAGCCTATGCAGCTCTGTAGTGGTAAACACACTGGTGATGCTGGTAATGGCTTGCTAGCATGTAAACAGTTCCTCTGCAATTGCATTGTGGCCATAGAAGGCTGATTCACAATGTAATTGCTTGTATCAAATGTTGCAGTGCACCTTTTTATACAACTTATTAAGGAAAGCATATTTAAATCCTGTTTATGTATTTGAAACCACTTTGATAATATGATTAAAAAAAATAAAAAACATTGATAGCGTTGCCAAAGAAATCCATAGATAGGGTTGCCAACTTGTGGGTGGTATGCTGTTGTGTGCATAAACAGTTTATATTCTTATTCATTTAAAAGGGGTAGAATGTGTATATGCCATTAAGTATCAAGCTAAATCTCCAAATAAACGATCAAAGACATCTCTATTTGGAACCTTACAGCAAGAAATAAAAACGCTTTAAATAGATTAGAGGAAAAGACGACTCAATCGTGACTCAGGTCTACTTCATCCACGGACATTTTCCACCTTTTTTGTTGCTCTTGACTGATTCAGACTGTCCTTTGTCCTCTTCCACAGCCAGAGAAAAGGTCTTACAAGATATTCTTAGTTTGTGCTTTTCCAGACCGTTCATCGGTGCTTTTGCAGTTTCATCAGCATCTTAATATAATCAGACTCAGACACAGAGATACAGTATATATCACACGCACATTGAAAATATCTTACTATTTCTATTTCCATTGCAACAGAGAAATACTTACACTCACCTTCAGTCAGACAGACTATCCAAAAAGTGCTGCACAGTCTTTGGTCCTAAAAACATTCATTATAAATTCCAATGTTTCATAGTTCCCAAGTAAATCTTCTGCACAACATTTGAGGGCTGAAACTTCAACACAACTGATGCACATGAGGGGCCCGTGATGAAAGGGTCAGGGGTCAATATGGAACAAAGGAGATCCTGTATGGGACAAACATCCAGACTCATACGACAAAGTTGGCAAACCCCTGTAGAGAATATTGAATTAATTATTATGTATTGTGTTTTTCATCATTGCTATTGTCCCTGCAACATCCGCCCCTAACTGCCTACTCTACAAAAACACAGATTATTAAATAAATCTAATTCCCAGACTGCCGCCAAATTTAACTTGCTAACGTTGCACTAAATTTGAAGGTAAGATATTCTAAAATTCAGTGGCTTTCCTATTCCAACATCATTACAGTGTCTGTGTTACAATGCTAATCAGGAGTGACAGAGGCATCAATTTGTGTTCATCTGAATCACCCTTAGTCACCAGAAAGTGACTTGGTCGTCTATAAATTGATCAAACCATGGCAGTTTTAGACGTGTTCCCGGAGCCCCTGTAACCTTTACAAATGTTGTGTGCCAGCAGTGGTTTATGACTCTGGAGGGAAAAATAAAACAACACAGATAGGAACAAAATAGAATGGTAATTTGATCCGTATCAATGTGTGGTATTAGACTATAAATCAAATAAAGCACTGCTGAAAATGACATTCCAGATGGAACTAAGTAAAACAAGTCACACCTTGTGTTGTAACACAGAAAGTAAAAAGAGTTGCCCATAAGCAACCTGTGTTTATCAGTATTTGGAGCTCTCTGCTTCCTCTAATGAAAGTGTGTTATTTAGGACACAGGAGCACAGATTTAAAATCAGTGGATTAGTGCCACCGTCTTAAAACAATTACAAAATGATGCTTCGTCATAATAAACCTTTCTTGTTTTTAAATGATCACTTATATGAAAACCTGGTGAATCAATAGCATGTTATTTGTTGAGCTTTCAAGTGGAATTTACAGTTCTTTGTACATTTTTTAAGTTGAAGAATATAATATATACAATAAATATTGCATCCCACCCATCATCACATATCTGTTATGGTCAAACAACATAGTCTTTGGAAAACAGTAATAATAATTCACTTTGAATCGAAGCAATTTCTTAAAAATTAAAAAACGATATACTTTGTAAGGGTTGTTGCCCCATATTCATTATACAGAATTGAGAATCGATCCATAACTGAGTACTTCATTCTAATACAATCAGAAAATAATGTATTTGGTGGAAGTTTAACATTAAAATCTGATTGAATGAAACAGATTAGTTTCTTACAGACACGGTAAAGGAAACATACTGGTAACTGAAATGGTTGTAGCCGCTAGTCCTTTCTTCAAAGGGAATCTTTGAGAGTCACCTGTAGCTCATGCACCCAAAAGGTAACAACCAAAAGGTACCCGGTTTGATCCCCGCTCTCCCTCCCCATTAGTTGCATGTTGAAGTGTCCTTGAGTACCTTAGTTCCTCCCAGAGTGCTTCACTGCTCCTTAATAACTAAGGATGGATCAAATGCCCACTCCTCTTCTCTGCCTCCATCCGCCTGATGGATCACGGAGGTCTGAATTGTAGTCCATGCCCACTACCAACTATTCATACACTCTGTCATATTCATTGAATGTGTTTTAACTTTAATCTGTCCTTCTGTACACATGACATCTATTACACCTGTCTATCCTGGAGAGGGATCCTCCTCTGTTGCTCTCCTAAAGGTTTTTATTCCCTTTTTCCCCCCTGAAGGGTTATTTGGGAGTTTTTCCTCATCCGAGGTGAGGTTTTGTACAGATTGTAAAGCAATCTGAGGCCAATTTGTAATTTGTGAGAATGGGCTATACAAAATAAAAAATTAAATTGAAATGCAGAGAATAATTTACCAATGGGGATCAATAACGGATATAGAATAAACTAATGCTCTTTGTTTTTAGTTCCACTACGACGGAATCTGTTTGGGAACCGTAAACAATCCACAAAGAGGGGATGTCTCTAGCAGGGCTCTGCTATATCATTATAAGTTAGACTTTCAACGACTCCAAAAAGTTGTTTCATGTTTGCGTTAAGCATTATTTTGTATTTTCAGATATTTTCATGGTCTTTATGTATTTTGAACTACTAGGATCCTAGTGATCTGTCTGGTAGTCTGTCTGAGCTAAACTGGTGTATAGTCCACGCTACTGAAAGATATTTTGTTGACCTTCCTATTAGCAACATTCCCACACACTAACGCCCTCATGATTGTTAAGTTCATGACATCACCCGTAGGCTCACTCAGCTCGGTCACTTTCACCGATGAAGTTACTGTTACGTCTGAAAGACTTCCGCTTCCAGTTACGAGAGCAAAACATCTAAACGCTGTTTTTGTGTTCATAACATTATAATATATAGTATATGTTATTGTGTTCATAACATTATTGTCGGTCTTGTTCTGATTCAGCAGCGGCGGGACAGCGATGAAACGCGGAGCAACTCAAGAGCTGATTGGCCCGAGTTGGGAGATTACCGCCTCAAAGTTGAAATATTTCAACTAGGGGCGTTAATTGCACCGCTGATAACGCGCCGCTTTAAACGTGTTGCCCACATCGCGTCACCCCAAACGCCCGTTGACGTCTGTACGTTGACTTTTCATGGGATTCGGTCGCACGAAAAAAAGTATGTCTCTTACTACGTCTCCTCTATGTTGTTGTGCGTTTTGTCCTTTCCGAACAATGTGAGTGGTTTCGGAAACAATTATGCAGATTTGAAGTTGCATAATATTCACGTTCTGTTTAAAAGTGTGCCTGACAAAGTCTTTACAAATTAAATAAGTGGTATGTTACGAGGTAATCACATACAAGAAAAAAATCTTGCATCCATCAGCTGAAACAATAAATGCTCATTTCAAAGTACAGACCTCTGTCTGTGTTGTTGAAAGGGGTAAATGAGCCACATATTTTACGACTTCAACATAACCATATTGACGTGCGGGATTTTGCAACATTTTACAATCATTATACATTCAGTTACATTTCAATTTCACCAAAACATGGCTATGAGCAGTTACACTAATAGGCAATAATGGTGGTTATGAGGGCAGATGACAGCAACTATGCCATCATCTGCCCTCATAACCACCATTAGTATTAACCATGAGAATGGCACTACCCCAATGCAATCACTTCCTCTAACATTTGTTTATCCTCAGCACCTTTAATATTGGGAAACAAGGTAACTAATCTAAACCCTCCGATCACCACCCAGAGCAGCAAAATCAAAATGAGGCATTGTTTTCCATTAGCCTGGAACATAAAACGATGGAGCACTGTTGCAATATTAAGCAGCCACTTTCCTTTAAGTGTGCTCCAGTCATGCGTTACAGGGCAGCTGGCCCATCAAGGTGAGAGTAAACTGGGATGTCACTTACACTTTTCAAACCACAAGCACACAATATGGCGTTTGCATCTTGTCTGACTGCGTATAACTGGCTGTCATTTTGTTACTGTTTACAACTTTACACCCTCTAGCACGTTAAAACATTCCCCGATCAACTAATAACTTCTGACATAGACAAAATGCTATTAGCATTAGTAGGTGTGCTTCAGCTTTTACACACTTCTTTTAAACTTAAGTGTTTAAGAGTAGTGGCTAGCACTGTCACCTCGATCTAGGCGGTTATCTGTGTGGAGTTTGCACGTTTTCCCCATGGTACCGTGGGTTCCGTCCGGGTTCTCCGACAGCCTCCCACAGTCAAAAGGCACGCAGCGAAGGTTAACTGGATACTCTAAAATGTAGCTCAAGTGAAACCCCAGGCTCCTCCAATCAATGTTACAGTAACTCTTCTTCGACACCACCACCAGGGTCTGGACTCCATGGGGGATTCTGCCTACGTAGATATCAGTATCTCTACTTATCCTCATTCAGGATGGAGTCCAATCCCCAAAAATACTTTGCACAATGTCAATATGCTATTGTATTTAAATGATTGTTAAACTCTAATATACTTGTCTCTCCTGATTGAACTGCTCGTAGGTGTGAATGTGAGCGTGAATGGTTGTCTGTCTCTATTTGGTAAATGGACCTGTACTTGTAAAGACATTTTCTATTCACCCATTTATACCCATTCAAACACTGATGGGAGGAGCTAAGGTTCCACCTGCACATCAGGAGTAACTAACATGCACACACCATAGAAGAGTCACGGGAGCAATTTATGGTTAAGTGTCTTGCCCAAGGACACAATAACACAAGGACACATTGACACATGGACACATGGACACATGGACATGGGCTAGCGGAGCCAGGGATCAAACCGCCGATCATCTGATTGAAGGGTACCCCGCTCACCACTGAGCCACAGTTGCAGATCGATAAATTGGCGACCTTTCCAGGGTGAACCCTGCCTTCACACAATGTCAGCTGGGATCTATTATTGTCTTTCTGGACATTTGAAGCTGCAAAATTGAACTCTAAACAGGCGCCAAATGAACTTCGAAAAAATATAGCGAATTTGATTTGGTTTAGTATATACTAACGCTCCTCCTATACTCACATACATATACAATAACAGGGGCAAGTCTGTGTAGGATGTTGAGGTGGATAACTGGCTTGACCCCAAACCGTCACCATGTGTCTAGTTGTAAAACTTTAATGATCTGCCAATTCAAACTTTGGTGAACCCTGTGTATTACTTCTCTAGAACAGATCACAAATGCAATCTCTTCCAGCAACATTTAAAGTGCTTTTCCAGTGATTGTCATGCTGTCCATAACCTGTCTCCAGGAGGTTCAACAATGCTGTACAACATGCTTTTATGGAGGTGTATTTGAATTAAGCACACTCACAGACAAAACCCTTTAAAGCGTTCTTCATACTTGAAGCCACATGTTGCAAATATATTGCATGATGACTAATAGTCTTCAAAACAACTTCTGAATCATGTTATTAAGAGAACATAGTTTAGAATCAAAATTCATGTTTAAATAAAAAGAATCCGTCTAAAATGCAGTTTTTCTCAGGTTTGGAAAGTGTCTCTAGACGTGCTACAAATAAACGACCCATGAAATTCGTGACAAAAACACTAGCAGACAGATTACACCAGCTCCTCTCTGGCAAATGCTGAAAACTGTTTATGTACTGCTGTTTTGAGTAATTTGGAGCTGTGTACTCTAAATGAAGCTGAAGAGAAGGTTCTGGAAGACCCTCTTCACACTCCTTTTCATTCATAACCTCTCAGTCTCGATTTGTCCCTGGGATTACTCCATCAGCTGATTGTGGGCGTTCCCTAAATTAACCAACCAGGTTCTGCACAGTTTCCTGAAGCCAATCCCATCGTTGCTGTCAAGCTTTAAACATTTTCTCCTCTCTGCTGCCGTCAGTTGTCATTTCAGCTCAATTGGGATGTGACCCTCCTCCACCCCAGTCACCTCCAGTCAGCATCACAGTCAAGCTCCTCATTCATCATCTGATTACAGCAACTCTTCTTCACCACCACCAACAGTGTCTGGACTCCAGTGGGATTCTGCCTTATCAGACCTCAGCATCACTACCCTTCTATCATCCTACTTTAGGAGGGAGTCCAAAATCCAGGCGGCTGTAGCTGAAGATTGCATACCAAATTGCTCAGTAACAAAATGAAACAGTTTCACAAAATCCTGATTTCGGTGACAGACAGGTTCATTTTAAAATGTTCACTTCATTAATGAGTTGTGGGCAAGACGTTGTTTGTGTTCGGTCTATTTTTGAGAAATGGACTTCTGTATAAAACATGGTGTAGTTGATACCGAATGGAATACAAGACAACTTTAAAAGGAAAGTGTGAATATTCTAGTTGAAGAACATTTTTCTTTAGTAATTCTTGGGCAGAAATGTCTCCCCATATTAAATACAAAGGCAAAAAAGGCCCAAAATACACACACACACACACACACAAGCCTACTAAAAGACACTGAGACATATTTGGAGAGTTGTTAAAGGTGCAAGATACAAGATTAGGAGTTTTTCCATTGCTACTCTCGACATATGAGCTGTAGGTTTATGGCTAACAGTGCTAACAGCACTAGCAGCGCAAACACCGGCAACAGTACTGACAGAGCTAACAGTGTTTACCTAAGGGGGAAACCGAGGGTGGGGGCTAGAGCTCCGCGAGGACAAAAATATCAGCTATATCTGCCCTTGAGACTGAACCATGTGTGTCAGTCCATCTCTAAATCCTAGCTGTCTAATACAAGACAAATCAGACATTTCAAGAACTCACCCTGAGGTTCTGGAAAATTGTGATGAGAATTTTTCAGATTTTTTAAAGACCAAACAGCAGATAATGAAAAACAATTGGTAATGTTATTGTTTGTTTAATTTAGCGTTCCATGGCCAGCTGCGAGATATAGTCCCTCCAGTGTGTTCTGGGTCTTCCCCAGGGTCTTTTACCAGTGGGAGGTACCCAGATGTATCGAACTGTGTATCACTTTAAGATAAACACCTCTGTATTGTAATTGTTTGATGGAGGTGTGTGTGTATCTGCCGCTTGCCTTAATCCACAGGAGAACGTTACACCAGTTGGAACAACGAGTATGAATTTTATAACAGAGTGTGGTGATATCTTCCACAAGGCAAAGACGATGTTGACCCCCATTATCGTCTCAGCTGTTGCTGGAGGTAAACTATAAGGCATAATCTGTGACCAATAATCTAAAACCTGACCATATTTAAATGACTGATTCATTATTGAACAGAAACAAAGCAGCCCATCTTAACATGTAACCAGTAATGAAAGAAGTATTATAATAGCCTTACATTAAAAAATCTAAGTAAAGTACAGAAAAAGGGTGAACAAAATCCACTTAAAGCATCAAAAGTTATCATAAGTTAAATTATTTCTTATGTAGAATTGCTTTTAAAGGTGAATTTAATTTTGTTTGTAAAATCGAGAAAATGACCCCAGACTCCATAGGGTTAACAGGCTGAGCTCAGTTGCACAAGGACATCTCGTGAGACGTGCATTTAAGTGCCAAGTGGGTTTTTTGAGACGTAATATACTTTCAAATGTTGTACACAAAGTCTAAGGTTTAATCAGCAGCATGAGAGGATCCACCTGCTTCTTCTCTCTTAATACATCCAGTGGTAAACACAGATGCTGCAGTCAAAAATGTGAAGTGTTAATCAGCTGAAGAACGGGGCTACAATTAAACCTACTGTCGGATAAACACTTCCCTCTCCAGCGGTCCATGAGCATTTGATTATGCATCTATATTTACCAATATGATACCTGCAAGTGAGAGTCGTGGCTCTGTGTGCTCGTTCACAAAAATACAGAGCGCAGTAGCGAGCAGGAAGCGTGTTTAATTTGTGACGTGGGACAGATAAGTTTGAGTGAAGCAGCGGATCAAAAGGAATCGACCGCTCACGAAACTCATCTGAGAGTTGGCAGAAAGTTTTCCGGGTGCCAGATCTGGGCCTGGAACCCTGTGTCCGTCATGCGACCCGAAACGAAAAGCCTTCGCCACATCAAGAGTTCAATTTAGCCTGACATCATTGCGAAAGATTGTGTCATCTCTCTCTAGCATTGCAGTAGTGTGTTGTGAGTCCAGCCAGCAATCATAGCCGAGCCTCCCCGGAGAAGTGGAGAAGTTTACAGAATATAGCCCGGGACCATCCTGTTATCTGTGGGATTCCAGCGCTTTGAGCTATTCGCAGCAAACTTCACCGCGTATGCTGGGAGGTTGTGTCTTGGACAAAGTCAGCTTCTATTCCTGAAGGTCACGAGACACAAATCGCTTCAAAAAGGTTGTTGATACACACTTCAGCTGTAACGTTCTTGTCTTTGTTAGTGACCTCCAGGAGTTAAATTGTTCACCAAATTGTTCCATCTATTGATCGCATCAGAACTTTATTTGGCAATAGCTGCTTTTTTTCATGCTCATAAAATATAATAAGCTCTTAAATAAAACCTAAATACCTTAGAGTGGCATTACAACTATTTTTTTTATTTGTTTTCATTGTTGCAATCAAAAACAAAGACACATCAGGTAGAATAGGGTCAAAATGTTGAACTGATAAATCACAATGAATATTAGTTGATAACCTACATTAAGAATTATTTGGAAGATTTTCTGATTTACTGAGATTTAAATGAGGCATTATCTAATGCTAATCTTTGGTGAATTTAGGAGAGGTCTACATATATTATAATAGATGAGTAGTAAAATAAACACATACATGTGGGTTTTCTTTTCACTTGTCTGAAAGATGAGATGTTATGCAAGCAAAATGGGCCAAATGCCAAACACTTTTAATTGTACAAGATTTTGCCTGGGTTTACCAGTGGGTCATGTTCACATGCACTAACAGGAACTCAGATTACAGCACACAAAGAGAGAGAAATAGAAGATTACTCCTCTAACATACAAAATAGCAATTTGCTGTTATCGAACCATTCACTTGATTGACCATGATTGCAGCATTAACATCTTCAGATGTCTTTTCGTGGGAACTTTTCTATCAATTAAACAACGTAATTATTCTTCAAAACAGTCCATGTCATGAAGGTCAAGGGCACATTTCGACTTGGAAATTAGCTCTTAAAATAAATGTTACTTTAGGTGCATATAGGTAACAGCTGGAACACTCACTCTTCTTACTTAAGTGTTCATCAAGCTTGTGTAGCATGAAAGAAACATGTGGTGAACATTTGTTTCCCCTGCAGAATCATATTTCTGCCTCTTTGTTCCAAACACAACAGATTTTCTTTTGCACTTTGGGGCGGCCTTCTTTGCAAATTTCTAAGTTAAATGCCATAAGTGATGTTTCATAACGTGTTTCGCTTTAACTTGATGTTTGTTTGCAGCAGGCAATTAAGAAAAAGGTCTCAGTAGTGTATTAACAACCCACTATTTTTATCACACAATACAATAGATTCTCCTTAATCTTCTCGGCCGGTATGACAGCACACAAGTGGATGATTGACTTTCGGGTGTGTTGGGTAGAGATAAACTTCTGCATCTTCCTTTCACTCATCTTGTTGAAGATTGAGAAGAAGAAAGGACCTTTCACTGAGGACAAGTCGACAAATGGTCATAACGCTTCCTTTGTGAAATGGGATGATTTGCCACATCATAGAACATCTCCAGTTTTGAAAGAGATCTCGGCGATATATTTGATTTGTCCGTCTGTGCAAATACCTGCCACTCAAAAAAAACGCTCAGAGGGAGTGGGGGGGATGGTAGGAGGGTAGAATGTGAAACAGCTGGTCCCTTCTTCTTCAACACATGGAGGTATGAAAACTACGTCAGTTTGTGGTTGATGATGTGATCTGAAGAAAAATAAACCAATGTCCCCCACAGCACCTCGGCGGAGACGTTTGAAATGCAGATGACGAGACACCGTGGACAATTCTGGTCTTCTGGGAGAGGAGCTCCATCCATGTTTAAGTCCAAGAAACCTTTGCATAATGCACTTAAAACTGTGAAAAACGGTCCTTATCCGTCAACCAGTTTCTGCATTTTTGTGTTTTCTTCTTAGGTCTTGTACACTGCACACTCCCCGCAGAGTTTTGCAATTTCCCCTTCACATTTTGGAGGTCACTGTCACTTTCACAGCCACAGCCTGCAGTGCTGACCCTGTCGTGATTCTCGCTGTTCTCACCCTGAGAAATCCGGATGAAAAAAACACGTGCGTGTTTGATCCAATTTCACTGAGAAGACGGAAGGAAGCCCTTTTGTTTCCATTCTGATCACATGTGCAGCGACTGACTTTAGTTTTAATATTGGTTTTATGTTATTATCGGCTTTGTCGGTTCGGTGATGGAAGGTTGTTAATAATTCAAAAGCATTCTGTATCTATTCTCCAGAGGCATCCGTCCAGGCAGGGAAACACTTAACGCCTGTCTTGCCCAGTCTGCAGGGGGAAAGATGTTATATCCACAGACATGCGTCTCAGATTAAAGAGAATACGCTATGTGCTGCATTCCTCAGCCACCTTAAGCACACGTATTCTCTTACGGCTGTAAGATCCAGCTGAGCAATATAGTCGACCACTCAAGTCGTCATTTGTGAGATATTAAGGGAAATGTTTCATGTCCACACAGTCCAGCAGCATGCATGTTCTGTCATATTCATTGAATGTGTTCTATTCTCCGTAATGAACGCATGACATCTCTTGTTTCTGTCCATCCTGGAGAGGGATCCTCCTCTGTTATTATCCTGAAGGTTTCTTCCCTTTTTTCTCCCTGAAAGTTTTTTTCTTTTTCTTGGGAGTTGTTCCTGGTCCGATGTGAGGTCCTGGGACAGGGATGTTGTATATGTGTACAGATTGTAAAGCCCTCTGAGGCATATTTGTAATTTGTGATATTGGGCTATATAAAATAAACTGAATTTAATTGAATGTTGATTTATCACTTGAAGCAAAGTATAAAACATTGAACTGCTTCAGGCTCAAAGTTTTGAATTGAACTGGCTCTGAAACAAGCGGCTGATAGTTTGGCCTTGGTGCATTATTAACAATATGGTGGCAAAAACACATTCCTCAGGGGGTACGAGAAGATGAGATGGGAGAGCAGAGATACAACTGCACAGCACAGGGCGCCGTCGCACAATATAATCCGCCACATACATGAAGCTGCAATCTGATTCCACCTGGAATGCCTCCTTAGCAAGGTTTCATTCTAACCTCGAGCCTGGCGGGGAAAAGGAGGGCAGAAGAGGTCTGACACCTCCGTCGTTCATCATTGCAGTTTACCCAAACAGGAAAAAATATTGCTCAGAAAAGATTGAAAGAAGAAAGCAATGATGATAAAGATATGATGGATGTCACGGCTGGAAAGGCTTCATGATCCTTTCTAGCCCCATAAGAAAAAAAGAGTGGAACATTATCTTTCCAAGTTGACCGGAGTGTAAACCTTCGCACACACCCCGACCGATATGATGATTTGATGTATGTTGTCTCTATGAAGCAAAGAATGCGTCTGTGCAGCTGACTGTTGGGACGTGCTTTGCTTGTCTCAAGAGCGGTTTTTTACCCAATCTACTTCACACTTGGTTTGCATATTGCTCGGAACCCAAAGGGAGTGCCGACACATTATTATTGAATTTGAATAAAAAAGCAAGATGCGCTCTGTGCAGCAGTGGGGGGGAGGGGGGGGGGGGGGAATCCAAGGCTCTGCAGCGGGGAAGAGCCTCATTGACTGCTGTTCACTTATGCTGCTTGATGCTGGATCTACTAATGTGACAACTGAACTGTTCTTCACTTCTGTGGAGCCAACGGGTGACACTCATTGGCTCACTGAAGCGACGGGCTCGCTCTGGTCGAGCCCTGAACGGCCACGCCATGAATGTGCACTGCACTAGTCTAACTAAGACCCCGTTTACACGATGGGAAAACACATATTTTCATGCGTTTTGGCCTTTCATTTACACAAAAACGGAGGTTTTATCACGGAAAACGATCATTTCTAAAAACTCCGGCCAAAGTAGAGATTTCTGAAAACTCGTTTTTTGTGTTTGCGTGTGAACGACGTCAAACAGAGTTTTAGGTTGTCAAACATCACAGTATGCGACTAAAGATGCTTCACGTCATGTGAGAGTCCTATTCAAACGTATGCGGACGCCGTATTTATGCGGCTTCATATAAACAGATTTTTTTTTTAACAACCTTCTGTGTATGTTTTTGAAAACGGAGGGGCAGAAATATTTGTTTCTGTAAATACCCGGCTATGTGTAAATGTGGCCTTAAAGGCGTGGCCGTTTCAGAATGTATACTATCTCCTCTCATTTTCCCTACCAACTGTTCATCTGATCAACTTCCACCTCGGTGGGTGTGTTGCCGAAGACCGTAGCAAGCAAAGCGCCGAGTGCGAGCTCCTGTGAACGTATTTATTAGTCACCCACAGTTCACAGTTTTACCCACAGTTTTACTCCGCTCCTCCACTCTCTTCACTGGCTACCGGTGGTGGCCCGCATCCGCTTCAAAACATTGGTTCTGGCGTACCGTGCTCTGAACGGATCGGGCCCCGTCTACATCCGGGATGTGGTCACACCGTACACCCCGGCACGTTCGCTCCGCTCGGCAACAGCCAACCGACTTGTGACTCCGTCACCTCTAGCTAATCACTCGAAATCCAGACTGTTTGCTGTCCTGCTCCTCAGTGGTGGAACCAGCTCCCCACTGACACCAGGACAGCAGAAAGTCTCTACATCTTCCGCCGGAAACTGAAAATGCACCTTTTCCGACTATATCTGGATTAAAACACAGATTTGCACTTCAGTGGCTCTTAAATAGCTCTTATTATGGTACTTTTGTAGTGTGACTATGTTGAGGAAATGTTACTTTCTGTATTCTTGTTGTTCTTAGTTTGCACTCTAGGTTGAAATGCACTTTGGATAAAAGCGTCTGCTAAATGACGTGTAATGTAATGTAGATCATTATGTGCACTCTGTAGAAGGTATTGAGAAAGGAGCCCTATCGTAAACCTTTGCATCTTTAAATAGCATGCTGGCCGACGCTCGCTACAATACAACCACCGCCGTTTAAAATGCTTTCAGGAACAGCTGAAAACAGACCGGAGAGACTGGACATCTACAGAATATATTTCTTAGTCATTCCCTCAAAACATTTGAATCTGATTGACTTTCCAGATTGTGGATGTAATGCTGCGAAGCCAAGGATGCACAGTGACATTGTTTGTCGAGTGTGAAATGGTTTGTAAGAAAGCTACAAACAGCAATACTGGAGTTCAACCCGTTCCAAAACAGCTTACACGTTTACACATTAACAGCTTCAGCCATGTTGACGGGGCCATTGGCAGCGAGTGGCTCATCCACACATGAGTGCCAGAAACTTATTATTCATGACCCATTTCAGCTGATGAGTTCAGATTTGCTTGAATAGACGTATACTGTGCAAGCGAGGGTTTTGTAAACAACAATTTATGACAGCGTAAAACACCTGCCGTTGTGTGTACTGTATACACACTGAAACCACAGCGATGCGTAATACAATAGATGCTATTGTCTGTCAAGCTTTGTAATGTCCAAGCAATGCTGTCATTCATAGAGTTCCAATAAATACAAAATTGAAACATAAACAGAAAACAAAAAACAAAATATTAGTTTGTGAGGATATTGATCCTGCAAGACATTTTATAGTCACTGCTCCATTATACCTAAACAACTGAATGACACAAAAGTATGACACACATCCACAACCTTGTAATTCTCTCTCTGAGTACACACATTGGTCCTCACTAAGAGAGCTGTCACACTGGAGACCTGAAACCAACAGGTGAAGTCAGAGTGACAACTGTACATTTAGCATACGTAGTTCTTGCTGTAATGTTGCTTTAATTGTACTGCCCGGGCTAGTGAAATGCTTTGTAGGCTATTGAAGTATCCTGTATGCATGCAGAGTCTAAATAAAAGTACCTGCTTAGTCTTCACCCTGCGGCTGTAAAAAAAGACTAAATAATTATGCTTGTGCTGGCATTGATGTTAGGAATCAGCCAGCCGGGGTCCCACGTCAGCCCGATTGCACAGAGACACCCGGTACCTCGGAGCGCGCTGCCAGAGACTTGCGCACCTGGCGACGACGACGAGCCGGGCGCGCTCCGGTGCACACCTGAAACCACTCGGCTCATACCTCAGCTGCATCTTGTAGCCTCGTTAGACGGGGAGTTAAATAGCAGGACTCCCAGTAGCTCGCTGCGTGTTCGTCTTAGAAGCTCCAGAAGAGAAGTCATACAATCCTGGAGTACCTGTGACTACCTTTTTCCCTGTGGATTATTTGCCAGTGAGTTTTGTTTGCTTGTTGTTCCAGTGGCAATTAAGGAGGCAGTTTTTCTTTTGTTTTCTTGGAACTTTCCGCTCCCTTGGTTTTTCTAATAAATTACGCCGTGTTTTTTTGGCTAACCGTAACACTGTCTGTTGTCGTGCGCTTAGGGTCCAAGAAAAACCATAACAATTGAGATGATATAAATTCAGAAATAATTCAAGATTACTAACATACAGGTCAAAACTAGGGCACTAGTTTTTAGAATAAAATCTAAAAGTGTTTGGAAATAATAGTCATGCTCATATCACCTTTGATCAGTTTTAGCAGCAGCATCTTGTAATATTGTGCTCTCGAACTAGTGCAGCGGTTTCAAAGGCATATTCAAGCAGAAGCAGCAGCCATTGTGTTGTTCAGTCATATATTAATTTTGTTATTTGGTCCGGAAATTTCCACATCATTTCACACATATCTCTGTTCAGATGGCAGAGCACAGGGAGTTCCAGGTCTCGTTTGACATCTCACTAACATGTGTGACGGAGGCGGAATAACTACCAGTCAGAAATAGAAGTCGCTCTGCGCTCACAATTGTCAATTTGGCTGGGTCGGAGATAGACAGATTTATCCGTGATACAGCTGTCCATCATCCCGCAAAATCAGTTTTCCTTATCTTTCATCAATCTGAATTGCTACGGACAGCGTCTATCTTTTCAGTAAATCCTAGCCACGGGGCGTCTAGGCCCAGACTATGTGCTACAGTTTTCATTTCCACAATCACTGGGAGAAAGAAAGTGACGTCAGACGTGATATGTTCTGCAGGTTAATCCATTGCAGGAAAGCCCAGTCCATCATGTGGTAATTTTCGTATCTTGGACTGTATACAAGATCAAGCATGCCGCTATTTCCCTTTCCATCCCGGGCACTGCTATCTGCATACTGCAGAGGCCTTGAACGGTCACCGGGCGAGGGCAGTTTTACCCAGATGCCTCACCGTAACTGTGGCAATTGCATCTTTGAACATTTTCTTCTCCCTTTTCTATATCATCTTCTATCACCATATGCCATGCATATGGGTAATTCATTAGAAATTAACAGGAGCAGTGTCTGGGGAGGGTTTTGCAGACTGCACTGGTTACACATTGGCAGGCTATTTTCAGTTGGATGAGCTTCCTGTCTAATTCATCTGATTTATTGTCTTTCAAGTCCAACATTTTACCAGATGTTGGTTTCATAAAGAAACAGTGGCAGCTGCCAATCAGCATCTTCACACCTTGCTAATTCCTCCACTCTTCATCTGGAAAGGAAATACCTGGCTTCACCCCTCAATCTGTGTCACATGTCTTGAAAGTGGGAATTAGGAGGACGTTAAAAAGACTCCATTGTGATTTTACCAGAGATAATGGTAGATCTAATACTTCAAAGCTTTTTATTAAATTAAGTGATATTTCATGATTGGTATCAACTTCATATTTTCATTATATTTTAGGAATATTACAAATGATCAAATGGTGTCAATTCCTTTTTAAAGAAGGCAGACATTTATCTGGTGATTTGTATGGAAGACTTATGATGGGAGACTAAAGATACATTTGCTATATGGAGATAAGCTATCTTTTATTTTCTTGACTTTGCATCAATAAGCAACATTTGTCTTTTGGTGTAACGAGGGGAAAAGGGAAGTAACAAGACATTTCAGACATACACATTCAGACACAACTACACGCCAGGGGATCAGAGCCAGCCATTTAATAGCCCATCAAAAGCATAACTACGGCTGCCACAGCATATGAATTCAAGCAGAGACGACGGACACCAGAAGACCACCGGTTCCAGGCCGAGATGTCCCGACGCCTCACAACATGACCTCCATTTTGCAGACAAATCAATCTATGAACGACAGGCTAATTGCCAGGAAACTCGCAGCGTGACCTATTAGGCTCCCCGTTCCACCCACGCACACACAGTGACATGACAAGCCAGCGAATGATGTAGAAGAGCTTGCGCTTTGCAGAAATGAGATGAAATGAAAAGGACTTGTATTTTTAATTGCCGCTGCTACCAAATTGCACGCGTATTATTTTCTGTTTCACTCTTTTTCCGGCAAAATATTTTCCGGGCACGATTGAAGACTTCAGACAGACGAGGACGTTTTAAGTTTTCGTATTAGTCATTTCTCTGAGCCTCGGTATCTGGAGCTGCACCTAGTTTTGTGTTTACAGTCTTAGTTGGAGACAGAAGAGGCTGTGTCTAAATGACTGGGTGAACAAACTGCAATGGACTGACTATAATGGTCTGGTGGGCAAGAGGGGTTCCATTAATATCTGTGCTCTCATAATACTGGGATGATATTGGTTGACCTAGTTTTAGTTGAGATGACTGGTAGCAGGGGAAGCATGAAATTCTCTGGTGTCAATTGACACCGCTAAATCCCACTAAAAGTTTGGTTTTGTCTCCGCTGTAAGTATAATTAAACTTAGATAAGACGCTTTTGCTGAAATTCATGTCGTTGTCCTGGTCCATTCTGTATGTGCGCTGAAACATTAGATTCTGTCCAATAAAATGATGTGAATTTTAGCAATAATTACGTCTATCTTTTTTTCAATATATGTTGACTTTTGAATTAAGGACTGACTTTCTGGAACTTAACTCATGTCAAGCAACCTAAAAGGTTAGGAATTATGTCCATATTTGACGTTCAGAAATATATCTACAGTTTCTGCTCACATATCAAATCTGAAAAAGGAGCATAAACGCTAACCATATGTTTCATTACCTTTCAAATGCTTTTCAAGAATTGGGCAGTAAGCTCACATGCTGTCATCTCTTATCTCATGTCGTGTTCTGTAAAGGAAGGCAACATCTTGACTCCTCGGTTTTACAGAGTAAAACAAATAAGCACAAGTCAGCTGCAATGAGCGAGCTGGCTGCCTGAGCGCTCTTCTCCTTCCCCCTCTCGTTATCTCGCCTCCTCTCCACACATACAGGCCTTTATCCTAAACAAGTACATGCCACCCCCTCCGACTGCAGCAAGACACTTTTTAAACACTTGCTGAGAATCCATCAAACAACTCCTTGATCAAGGACAGCGCATTGCAAACCGGGCCCTCCTGTGGATGAGCAATGTGAATCCACTCAGCGGGCAAAACGAGAGTAAAGACATAGCAATCAATAAAGCCTTCCCTTTTTCACTTTAACCACACAGTTCCACAACGACCTGACTTCAAAAAACACTTAACATATGTGTGCTTTCTTATGAGGACATGTGACGTTGGTTTCAAGGGTAAAATTATTAAGGGGCTGATTGAATGAAGTAAATCCCACATGTCGCATTGGCTTCCTGTAGATTTCTTCACTGGTACAATAAACATGCTGTTATATTTTATATAGTTCAAACATGATATCATGCATTTGAATCTGTAAGTAGTACAGTGCTACAGAGCTGACCTGTAGATATTTGGGGTTCTGCCGTTAAAGCAAAATGTATGAAGATGCATGACGGAAGAGAACACACATGCATCCAAAACTGAGATCCCATAATGTTTATGCTATTATTCTGAAAGAAATGATGTTGTTTAAAAAGTACAAATAAATCTTTACCCATATTACAACCTCTTTAATGATGACAAAATGTATTACACAAATAAGCCTTTCAAAATCTCCGATCAGCAACAAAGACAGAACCTGATTTTATTGTTGATTTGAACAATATGGGAAAAAAAGTCCCACACAGTAAAATTGGCAGTGTCAATTTAATACTTAAAGCCCCACTATGTAACTTTTCCACCTTAAAATAACAGCTTGAAAAAAATTGTGCCGCTACAATGACTTTTAATATGTTGATTTGCTCCTCCGCCACTGCCATCGGGGGTCTGTGGCCAGAAAACTGCTGAATGTAAGATGTTGGGAGCCGCCCGGTACTTCCGGTTGGGACCGGCGAAAGTACTTCAACTTGCTTTCTGGCAGTGATTACCCAACGTCATATAGTGCCAGTCCACGCTCACAGGTGACTTTTTATTTGCTCCGCTACGCGACGCGTACAGACAGAATGACATGTCTCTGTGGAGAACACCGGCCGCGGCTGATCGAGGCAGCGAGCCTCGATCAGCTGTGAGCTCACTAGCCGGAAGAGCCATATATGGCTCGAGATCCAGAGGTTTTACGACACCTGATAAACGTTAAATACCTGAAGGGGGCGCTACAGGGGAAAAGTTACATAGTGTCGCTTTAAAGAGTACCTTTTAACACACAGTGAACATATGGTCCCTTATCTTTAGAGTGTTAAAGTAACACTGAACATAGTGTTAACATTTCAGAGTTAATGCAACTCAGTTAAGAGTTATTATTTTACTCTACACTACATTGAGAAGTGTTCAATTTGATTAACACTAGTGCTAGTCCGTGTGACAAATATGAATAACACTTGCAGTGTTATTTCTACACTTCTCAGGGTAGAATAATAACACTCACCAGAGTTGCATTAACTCTTAAATGTTATCACTGTTACTTTACCCTTTAATTCAGGGTTACGTGTCTTGCTCAAAGACACATCGACTATGGCAGGCATTGAACCACCAACCCCCCTAATTGAAAGACAGACCTGCTAACCCCTTAGCCATAGTGGCACTTTAACACTGTAGATAGGGACCATAAGTTTACTGGCTGAGTGTTAATGTACTTTTTAATTGTACTGTGTAGCTTTTGACTCGGTCACGTTAGCCATCTGCAATTCGGTATTTCAAGACACAAAAACAGCTCGAGTTTAAGTTGAACAAACTATGGAGTTTTTCTAGAATGTTGTCTCTGCTGAAATATCAACATTTGTTATAAAAAGGTGATTTAGAGAAATTCTTTCTAGAATTAAAACGTGTGTGATCAAACTCAATTTAAAAAGAGAAGGAGGGGACCGAGCTTTACAGAGTAACAGTGAGCGTTGTCATCAACACTGGGCGTTTTACTCTTGCTCGAGTTGTAATGACTCTGACAAAGTTAATTCACTTTAACATTGTTTATTTGACATAAACATGTGATAAACATGTGATACATATGTAAATTCTGAATATATACACCAACACTGGGGACTTTTTACTTTTGCCTTTTTGTTGTAATAACTCTGAAAGAGTCAATGTACTTTAACACTGAATATTTAACACTGGGGAATTTTCTTTGCATCTGCAGCGGGAAATGACTGAACTGGATCTGTTTTGTCAGACACAAACAGACGTGCCGCTCCCTTTGCAAACGTGCTCATTAAGTTGCAGTCGGTCTGCAATGTGACGAATCCGCCACATGTCAGAGCTGTTCTGTAGCTGGCTGCTGCAGAAGTGAGATATGTGGTGTTCAACAAACACCTTCTTTATTAACAGAGCCTGAGCAACTTACGAACAGTTGCATAAACTCTTCAAAGGCAGGAAACAATTTTCTCCTTAAAATGCATGTATTTGTCCGCATCCCATCTATTGATATGATATTATAGATCATTTTAGATCACTGGCAAATTCAGTGTCTATAACAGTTTGTTTGTTTCGTCCACATCATGACGACTTGAAGTCCTTGTAAAGATAAAAGTCCCTCACTGGTTATTTTCTTTCATGCGGTCGACGCGTATCGAGTGTGATGTCTTTGTGATGCGTTCATGTGCAATCCGTGACAGATGATGTGAGGCCAGCAGCTGTCGTTCTTTTGCTGGCGCAGGTTGCTTGAAGCCGGCTCGGTGTCGGCCTCCAAAGGGCAAAACAGTGAGTGAACCAAATGACATTAAGGCAGGCTGTGAAACACTGATGACTGAACGTTGACCTTTAAAATGTGATGCAATGCAATGAGTCAACCACAGCGTGAATCGTGAAGATCAGTATCACAGATGCTACCCCAGCATGAAGTATTTATCATCTAGCTGGCACATGTTGAAGCTGAACTGAGGACTGAAACGCAAGCTTTGTTCTAAATAACATCAATGTGCCGAACAAAGTTATAAAAAACAATATTGGTGTTGGGTTTTATGGAGTGTTGTTAAGAAAAAAACTTTAATATATATTCAATGACTTATCCTTACTACACAGTAATAATCAAGCACATAGAAATACATCCTCTAGTCCGTCTTTTTCATCAGGAAATATTGAGTTGGAATGCTCTGCCCTGTGACTTCAAACTCTAGAGTTCTGAAATATATTTGGACATCTATTGGCTTCAGATTGGTCTTTTTTTTTAAATTTAAAACAAAGTGCTCCTCTGACCAGATGGTTTACTCATAAGGGCCGACACCGGACACTTCTCACTTCTCTCAATCGTCGCCGTGTTGGCCACGATGTATTGGTCAGTTGTATTTTACTCAAACGCATGCTGAGATCCATAAATCAAATCA
This sequence comes from Liparis tanakae, assembly GCA_036178185.1. Classification (NCBI taxonomy): domain Eukaryota; kingdom Metazoa; phylum Chordata; class Actinopteri; order Perciformes; family Liparidae; genus Liparis; species Liparis tanakae. The sequence continues at coordinate 16,239,042 of CM070088.1, forward strand.
ATCATTTGCTAGACAGTGCTCTCATAAAGGCTCTCCAGCACTTACTGGTATATTTACTTGTTTTTACAAAAGCTCAGGGTTGATTTATTATTATGAGAGGGGTTTCGGTTCAGCCTCTCTTTGTGGGTGGAGTCGTGGAATACTTTAACGAATGAATAGTGAGAAGGCAAGACTTCTTTAGTCCCGACTTGTTTATCGCAAAGCTAAAAAAGGTTCTCTGTCTCTGCGTATTACTCACGAGAGCAGACATCTACTTTCACATTCATAATGTGAAATTCAAACTATTAGAATGAATAACTTATAGAAACATTGAGTGCAGTAAGTCCACCTTCTCTTCCCTCCTGTCTCTCAAACACACATTCACACACACAACGAGCGACGGAGCAAAATTCATTGAAAAAAGTCAAATAAAAAATTAAAATTGAAGTAAAATGATGTTTCAATCAATATTTGTTGTGTTTCAGCCTTTCGAACACAATATTTTCACTACCGCCAAGAAATGGTCTGCAGTCCTGCACGGTACTATGAAACATCTACGATACCGTGTATGAAAGCATTACAAATATGTGTCATGTGTCTATTTATCTCTATTATTTATCATATATATATATATATATATATATATATATATACATACATATACAGTATATATATATATATGTATATACATATATATATATATATATATATATATATATATATATATATATATATATATATATATATATATATATATAAATAAAAACAATGTATGTATTTTTAGAGCTGTGGTAAGTATATGAAGCTGTCTTTAATTTGAATGTTTGGTAGATTCCCTTTACAAACCCTTTCTTTTGAATGTTCTTATGTTATTGAATATGTCTTCCCTTTTGTATTATTTAATCATGTGAACAAATAAAAAACTAAGTAGACTTTAGCAGCTGTCACATGCAAGATGGAATTCATTTCACATTTGGTTTGGAGCAAATGTTTTCATATCATTGTGGCTGATTTAAGAAAGAATCTGAAAAACATGAAATTGTTTGAATTGAAAAGTCCCATCATCCCTTTTGTTCCACCGTTCTTTTTTATAAAATGGGACATTTGGCACGTTTGATGGTGACAACTTGAAACTCCACGGCCATCAACCAAGGCTAAAATGCTCAGTGCTGCTGTTTTGTGGAAAAATGTTGTGAAAAGATATGCACAATGGAGGACGCATTCATAATGATTTTTTTTGTGAGTGCCTGTCTGCATTTCATGTCTCGGCACAGACGCACACACACAAACATGCAACTCAGTAAAAGCCTTTTTCTTCGTCTGGCTATTGGAGGAAAACTGGCAGATTCTCTCCACAGTGAATGCGAACACATTGGCATAGAATTTTTTCCAAAGCAGAACGACTTTGTAATTGTCAGCAGTATGGAGCCAAAAACATAATCAACTTTTGAATACACACTGGCACGGGCTTGTTCCCCCAGTACACGTGGTTTCCTCCCCACAGAATGGACGTAAACATGTGCACACAGAAAATCCTCTAAACCGCAAGTATGAACACACATGCACACACACATGCACACACAACTACCTACAATAACTGCACCTGCAAAAGTGCATTTAGGAGGATTTCGGGCAGCCTGACTCTGCAAACCAGCATCCGCTTGGCTTTTAATTACAAGCGAAGCGATAATAGAGGGATGGAGTAACTATTTCCTGTTCCCCGTGGGCAATCTGGGAGGCTACAAATTGAAGATGATTCGTACGTGTGGCCTAGATTCTGCCTGCAGTCAAATTCCCCCACTGCCGTGTAACAGCTTATCATTGTGCAATAACAATGTCAGAGAAAATAGCGCACCTGACACTCTCCTCTCCACCACCACAACCACCGATTTGTGTCGTCTCTGAGCTCAGCCAAACACCTTGATCGGTGGGGTGGGATTTAAAATTCCGTATTGGAAAGAAAATGTTACTCACAGTCTAGAATTCTACACTTGCCTGTATGGTGGCTTGGTAAAAGGATATGCTTAACCCGCCTTTCAACGGCGTAATAAGAACTCTGTAGCAAACGTTCACTTCTCGAAAAAAAAAAGTCTATTCAGCTCTGCTGTGGGATTTTGGGAGCGGCTCCTCCTCTGGGCTCAGTTAAGTTTTGGATTAGGGGGCTGCTGCTGAGTTCACCATGTGCGAGGCTCAGTCTGTGGAGCATCTGGATGGAGATTGTCGGCCGCGTTCATTTATATACCAATTCCCTTCTGTTGAGAAAGGGGAAAGAAGTTAAAAAAAAAATTATAACGCTGCATGTACGTTCTAACGGTGTCTTTTGAGTGATGTACAGTTTACCATATTATGACAATTTCCTTGCATGACACGTGCACAGAAGCACTCCAGTAGTATGCCTTCCATATCTTAAGTACATAGACTGTATATATAAAGTGAACAACGGTTTTGAAGCCTTGAGATTGCATTTTGGCCGTTGCCATTTTGGTTTCTGGTCGTCAGAAGTGGGGGTGGAGAAACGTACACTGGATACCAAAATGACCAAAATTACCAAAATGTTACAGTTAACTTTCATGAACTCGTAACACACTGTGAAAGGGTTAAAGTTTGAAGACAAAAAAATTACAAATCCTAGACCAGACAACACTGTAGCGACCTGTCAATCACAATGTAGCCCCGCCCTAAAGCATTCTCTTCTTCACCACAATGTACAAAATGAACACCATGCTGTATTGAACACAACTTGAAACTATAGAGATTGAGAACATTAACTCATGTTTACAATGTTTACTGAGGGAATAAATCAAGAGACGAGTAGAGTCATGTTCTGGTAGACGTATATGCAACCAGAGCATTCGCTCTCTGGTGGTCAGTAGAGAGAATGAAAAGTTAAAGTTCTCAGAACAGATGTTGTCGCGTGGTTGGATATCATAAATCATCCACACGTCTCCACCATAAAAGCTTCTTACTGCACAAAGCATTAGCCCACTTTTGGTCTCAGACGCCGTGTCAAGGCAGAATGAAACAGCTCTTAGCCACAGAGACGTGTAAGCTGTCAACACAGTCAAAGCGAAACAACATCAAAGAGGAGTGACGGAGGAGTGACGGAGAAGCGAGAAACCGCAAAATCTGGCGAGGCGGTGAAGCCAAGAGGTGCCATCACCCCCCCCCCCATCGCCTGTCTGACCTGCCAGTCTGCCTCTGCAGCCTCGCTCTGGACAATTAAGAAGCCTTCGAACATCGGATGATACTGTACGTTAATTTCCGGCCCGGCTCTTCCAATCATGCAGGTACGATTGAGAGCGAAAACGCTGTTTATTCCGTCGCTGAGTGGACATCATGCCCGCCGTTCTATTTAAGGTGTCAAGCATCGCAGCCTCGAAGCCGGCCCAGCTGGCTCCCTGTGAGCCCTCCGCAGTAAGATTGATGAGGGGTAGCCTGGCAGGGTGAGGGCAACACAGGCGAGCCTTTGTGTCCTTCTGTACGTACACGTTGTTTTCTCTCATTCCAACCCGCAGGATCGGCAGCAGCAGATTAAACGACGGAATGGATTTCCGTCAGAGCGTGCACATTTGTTCAAGTGAATTTGTGTGACCATTCAATGAAACCTGGAATTAATTATGCACACTTTGCATTCCATCGCTGTAATGCCTTACTGAAAGTGTAGGCGAAAACGTAATTGATATCTCCGTGCATTGAAATTATACTTTGTCCTATCGTCAGATAGCAAGGATGTTATGTTTTCTATTGTGATTTTGAATATAGCGTGAATTCAATTGGCTACGTAAAGGGCAGCAGAATGAAGCAAAACAAAGCAGATTAATTTACGTACACACGCTCATCACAACCTTTATCTCCAAACTTTCATTTCCAAGTTGTTGCAGTTTTCTGCTCATAATCAGAAGAGGTTTTAAATAATTCAACAGCCTGTCTACTACACCTGGCGTGTGTCGGACAGGTTTTTCAGTTGTTTCATGCGCGTCTGACAGAACAGATCGCTTTAGCATTTTAATCAATACAGATGTCTACATGGGCTGTGCAACACTTCAAGATGTCTTCTAGGGTGTGACTGCATCTCAGTGTCTTTTCATGCTTTGAATCCTCTGAGTCACAAACGTCACAAAATCAATAGTTTATTTGGCTGAGAGTGCTGTCTCAAAAGTCGTGTAGTGTTGTGTATATCCTCTGAAAACTATGGATGTCTTTGTCGTTGGCTTACCATGAATTCTTCGCGACTTCAGTTCCATTTAATGTGGTGTTATTATGGTATGGATGGTCTCTGAGGGGGGGCAAATAGCGTTACCATGGTGTTGTACTTGGCAGCTCACGTTACCACAGAAAGGAGGGAACGGAGGAGTATTCAGTTGACATCAATCTTCAAACCCACCGCTAAATGCCACTAAATCCCACACAATCCAAACTTTGTTTTCCATCCTATTTGACAAGCCAGCAGTTGAGTGCTTATGGTTCATTACACCATTCTACTGAATCAAGCCTCATCTGTGGCACCAGGCAAGTGCTATTAGACACATTGATGTATTGTCTTCGTGCTGAACACCAGTGAGCAAAGAATCAGAAACAATGTTTTACAATAACAAGATATTCCCCTTGGAGTAATTAGCAGATTCCCTGGACTTTGGGAAGTGATCTGTTTTCCAAATTAAGAAATCAAGACTTTGAGTGTCAGCAGACCGTTAATTGAGTTGAAAACAATATTAAAAGAGTTAGCTGACAGATGGGGGAGGAAAATGGTCCCCGACATGTTGTATTGTTCTGACAAGCAATAAAAAGCTTCGGAACAAGATCATAAGAGTTGATATTTAGCTGAGGCTTCCGGAACTCTTTATTGTAATGCAGATTTACAGACAAAAATGAACGGAGCAATGGTAATGAAAAATAAATCTTAATCTTGGAGACATCTAATGTTGACACTGAAGGTAAGGGCACATAGTACATCAGCATCCATTTGTTATTATAAGTTTATTCATGAAATGTTTCGTGCTTTATTGTCGCGAGCTGTTCTAAACCGTCAATGGCAGATCTGTGTTGTGTTTTCTGGTTGTGTTTTCTGGTTGTTTGGAATAAAGAGAAAAATTGCATCATCAGCATGAGCAGTGACAGCCACCATAACTGAACATGAAGACCCACTATAGAGATGTCATTAGCTGAAGATCAACTGGGAAAATGAAGCAAAAGCAATACAAATACAGAAATAAATCCTGTTTTAATTGGTGTTTTAGATGCTGGAAGAAAGAAATAGTTTACATAATAATCATAAGTATCCCCTTTGAATGGGATTGTTTTACTTTCAAGTAAAATAATGGCAACATATCTAAGTGCTCATGAAGTCAACATTCATCACCGCAACAGATGATGTTACGTAGGTGGCACATATATTACTCAGTCAGATGGGTGAGAAGCACACATGGTGAGACACAGAGGTGGTCAGCATATTATGAAACACTCACTCTGATGAATGTTCTGTACATTTCCACACAGGATCGAAGTAGGAAGACATTGATTGACTAACTAGTTACGTGACTTACAATACTAACAACTTACGTGACTCCCAATACCAATGAGTCACGGGACTTGAAGCAAATTCGACACACGATACCAAGGAGTCACGTGATCAGCGACTCACGCGAGTAACGAAGCTAACTATGCAAAGCATTTGACTCAGAACTGATCGAACAAAAGAGTGAACATTGACGACCCATCCACTGCCCCTCCCACCAAGTCGAAGTGGATCTTTGAGCTCCGTTAGCTATGTTGACATAGAGACACTAAAGTGAGCCTCAGTGCGTCGGCATCAAGACACCGAGGTAGTCCTAACCGAGTCGGACTGAGAACAGGTTGTCTTTGCTGGACTGTCTCCTTTGACTTTGTGTAAAATAGAATGGACCAGGTCTAGCACATGAATTCCTTATTTACTTTTTGATTCATTGTGAGAGGCACAACTAATTATGTGGTCTTCCAGCGGTCAATTCATAACTTCTAAATATAGCCGATGTCACATAATGGAGCTGAGACTTGATTGTGTGTGTTTTTCCCTCCTGCTCACGCTAACCTGACAGCATCTTAGTTATTTTAGTTGGCCTCTACATCGCTACAGCCTACGTATTCCTTAGGGGCCACTCGTAGGTAAGAAATAATCGCCCTCTCCTTCCATTAAGCTGCCGAGAAAATAAATCTTTCCCTGCCCTCTGAGCCACTACAGTAGGAGGCTTGGGAACCAGTAAAAGCCTTTGATACTGGTGGAGGATGTGGGGGATATACTGTACTTGAGTGCTCATGGAGATGTGATGAACGCTGGCTTGCTAAGAAAGGGAAGTTATGTAATGCAGAAAGCTGGAGAGTAAATTAGAACTGGCTAAAAGCCATATAGACACAAGCTAGTGTCATTGTGGGAAAAAAAAAATGTTTTTCCAGTTCAAGGTGCGTTGCTTTAAGGCTGTGTGCCAGCCTTGATATTTTGACCTTGTGTCGTCCCGTCTTCCAGAATCCATTTATCTTTGATGCCTCCACATGCTACACACGCATCACTGTGTATCTCTAGTGATTCTCACGTTGTTGCCAGACCTGCTTCAGCCAAATTGGCCGTATACTCTGGGGTTCCTCTAATGAGGAGATTTCTAACTGAAAGCTGACTACTTCCCAGTAAATGGCTTCTTAAATTATTCTGGAGCTTGTTAATCCGGAGGATCTACTGTGTGCTCTCAGAGCTTTACATCCTCCACCAAGTGGCATGTATGCTAAACATTTCTGCCCCAAGGGAAAACAATCTTTGAGTAAACCTTTGGTTGGTTTCCAATGTCATAAATACATAACAATATACCATTTAAAAAGATACGCTGCAAGAGTAACTAAAACAATACATAGAGAAAGTTGTATATGACATGTCCAAGCATGTCAGATCACTCTCTCATGAAAAAAAAGAACATTATTCAATATTTTACTTACTTATATAAAAGACCCCTCAGGGCATCTGACTGAGGACTCATTTCTGAGCTCTTGTCCATGACATCCAACCTGAAGATCTCAACTACAATATAAAATCGTATCTGATTCATAATAGTTCATACGTCATCTGAGCTGGGCAGTGCATAAAGTACAATAGATTAGGTTACTCGTTTTTTAATTACACAACAAGTGCATTACTGTTTAGCCACTGCAACTCATTCATTCTTTACTAATCTAATATTGGTGTAATAAAAAAATATTATCTTTATTATGTAGCACTGTCGTGGAATCTTGAGAACATGATACAAGCAAAAGATTGGCTCATTAACACATTTCAGAGACTGTTCAGGAGAAAGCACACAAGCATAATGTAATTTAAGTCACATGATGTATCATCTGGCATCATTTCAAAACATTTAGCAGAGAAAGATTATAGGTTTTAAATCAGTTATCTTATTGACTCATTTCAATAGCATTAGTCCATGTATTAAGTCAAACTAGCGGTATGCCATATGGAAAAAATAATATCAACGCAATCGTACCACTTGTCTTATTCATGTTGACTGTTTTGCAAGTTACTAAACAGTTCAGTCAAATATATTTCTGTATTTAAAAATAAAGCTGTACAGGGTAACAAAACACCACACCAAATTCTGTTCTAGAATGTAACATTTTGTTTGAAGTTTCTATAAATATTCATGAGTTATTTTCTCAAATCCACATAAAGCGCTTTTCACATCACACCACACAACAATTATTAAAAAGTGTATTCCCCACTGACATGTTTCTGACTATAATTTGTTTTTCTTTTCCATATTAAAACATGTCTGTATCTCCAACTCTAACTTTTATTTAACTTAACTTGGAACTATTGCAATAACTTTTTCTATTCTTTTAGACCATCTTTATCTGGAATCCTTTGTGCCCATTCTTCCTTATCAAGCCTCTCATCTAATAACAAGCATTCGATGCTCATGGGTAAGCACACAATAATGTAACATTTTGACTGTAGAAGTAAGATTATTCTCTTGGCAATGAGACAAATCGCAAACAATCCTGTCAATGTTTCCTTATGACAAATGGCTGTTTCCATAGAGATGGTATATGATAAGCAATAGCCTTTTGAGATCAATCATATATGTGACTCCTATTCAACTCTGCTGATAACCACATGTACTGATACATTATGCAAACTGCCTTATAATTTAATGTTGTGAATAGAAAATGTGTTAAACTAGCAGGTGCACAGAATTGACTTTAATAGCATGAACCCACACCGCAGTGGGTCAAAGTAGCATAAGCACCATTACACGTGGTATATTGGACCGTTGAATCCCAATTGATTAAAAGGCTATGAACCATCTGCCACCTTCTGAAGGCTGTACAAAGAGATTGATGATGTTTATCATGTTTCTCTAAAATTCCATAGGTGGCTTCGGAGCCAGCTCATAACTGGCCTGTAAATCGATATCTGTACGACAGACAAGGCGAAACTGATGGAAGCATGATTTCAGTCCAAATGGGTGGTGTGTTGTACTCTGTGAAATGGGTGATATGTTGTGTGTGTGTGTGTGTGTGTGTGTGTGTGTACTTTTGGAATGGTCTGTAAATTGAAGCATCTGCTACCAAGCACACCCATTCCAAGTGTGGAAATGGGTTTCAAACAAACCAATAAGTTAGCTGAAAATGAACATGGCAACTGCAGTAACTTTCAAAATAAATAAGGATGAATACACATGTTTGCAGACTTGGCAGCATAATTCTAGTCACGGGAGGTAATCAAAATATGTATATTATGAGAAACAATTTTGGGGATACTTTTACAAGGTAAAAAATCAGCACAAACTTTTACTGCATGCACATTGACTCTTCTTGATTGCTTTCATCCTGAATAAACTTCGACTCATGCTAATCACTTACAGAACGGTTCTCCCATCATCAGCACACCATTTATCCACATTAAATCTGCACCATATCATGCAGATAAAGACCTTTAATTGTACTTGCGCTGTATAATTGTTGATTACTTTACAACTGTGTTGCTTCGATAAGAACCAGACTCACCCTCCCAAAATAAATATACTATAAATCTTGTCCTTATCCATTGCTTTTATCTGTCTTATTTATCAAATCTTTATCGATCTTTATCTCCCTTATCCTTTCCTTTTATAAGCTAAAACTAATGGACTAATTAATTACATGTTCTCAGCAGCTGCTACAAGAAGTATTAGAAGATGACTACAGACAGAGGACAAACCAAAGCGGTCCAGGCTGCTCTTGCCTCGTCGCCAATGCTATCTTCAAACATCTGAGCCGAAGCTTTGATTGAAAATTGTTTTGTACAAATACCAAATTGTTTTTAATTAAAAGATTGGATGATACCAAAAAGAAATCAATTTGGAATTGCCAGTATGTGTACATGGAAAACAACCTTCAACCTCACCTGAAAAGGGAGATTCAGAACACTGCGTTCCAATCTTATTCCAAGTTAACGTTTAGTTGGCAAGAAATCAAGAGGTGACTTGTCTACATGTGTGTTTCTTGTTGTAGGCAGCAAACATCATTTGGATTATTCATGTGCAAATTCAGTACATCTGTATTAGTTGGAGTGGAATGATCTAATGTTTTGCCCTTTCATTTAGGCTAACAAGGTTTCCTGCATCTTTTAATGGAGAAATGAGAGTAAATCCATGAATATAAATCGTTGTGGAATAGTGTTCAAGCTCAATTCAGTCAAATTGCTCTTGAGCATGGGACATTATAACGATATTATGAACTGTTCAGGTGTAATCTTGTAGAATACATTTTTAACAGCAATAGAAAATAGATAGCAGCTGTGGGTCAGTGGTTAACAGATCCGCCTTTCAATCAGAGCATCGGTGGGTCGATCCCCTCCCACGACCCGCCCATGTCCACATGTCAAGACACTTGACCCTGAATTGCTCCCCGTAGCTGTGTCTATTTAATGTAATGTATATATTACTGAGGGAATCTTGACCTGTTTAACTTCCTAACACTATCTTTCAGTTAAGTGTTATTTTCTCTTTTGTGTATTTGCACCTCTATGAAGCAAAAGTATTTATTATCCGAGTCCTTGCTTAATCAATGGAATATTCAGTAGAGAAGCCGATTATACAAATAACTGCCATCTGCAGCTTCAATATGTTGTTGAGTACATGAGTTAATGGATCGGATTCCATCTCAGTCTGCTCCCCTGTCAGATATCCAGACCAATCAAAAGATATCCAGAAATTGCCCCTCCTCAAAAGGATGGAATAGATCCATCAGATACAGAGATTATGTATACAGCATCAGAATGTTCCTCCTCTCAAAGTAAGCCCTTGAAGCGGCTACTCCAACACTTGTTGAGAGCAAATATCTCCTTGCACCCCTCACCCAGACCGTGCACAGTGGTTAGGATTATGCATTACTCTCTTGGGACTTCTAAAGCCTCATGCTTTAAACAATCTACCATTTTCAATCTGCAAAGAGCAGTCTGAAGTGAACTACATCTTCAAAAAATGTCAATACACGTTTTTTTTCTAGGGCACATTTATTTGTGTTTATAAATAAATGACCTTTATTATTTTCATGATCTGTTATGATTACTTGTCATCCAATGCACCCTGTCGATCACAATGCCTCTATGGCGCGGAAAAACTATGAAAAAAAAAAAAAGTATGCTGAGCAGCATGATCAGACATTAGTCCTGTGTCTGAAAATAAAACAATGTAATTATCTCTAGCTGTATAGTCCTCAGATGTAACATTCCAGTAGTTGTGCTGGGGTAGTGTGATACTGTTTCTGCACCGATCCAAAGTAACACAACTCATTTAACTTAAAGGGCTATTTAGTTAGTCAACAAACAACAATAGAGTGACCCTTAAACTCGGGAAACAATATTAATTCTAACTAGAATGGGCACTCGGTAGAGCGCATACCTTCGCATATCACAAGATTGAATTATGAACAATTTGGCACTAGTTTCACGCAAATCGGATGCCAATTAACCGAGATATCGCAAATTTACGTTTTTCACCTTTTCGTGACATTGACCTTGACCTTTGACCCAATCACTCCCAAAAACTAATCGATTGTTCCTGGGGTCATGACCAATCATCCCACCAAGTTTCATAAGAATCGGCTCAGTTTTGTCTGATTTAGACGAATAACGGACGGACGGACGGACGGACGGACATATTCACAAATAAATACACGCCGGCCAAAACATTACCTTCTGCATTTTCAATGCGAAGGTAATAATGTTCTGGAGGTTTTAATAGCAGGGGTCAAATTGACCCCAGGGGTAAAAGGTGTTAGCATATTTGAAGGTAACAGGAAGGTTAAGACAGGCATATGTATTTAGGGCGCTGGGTGTCCCACAAAGTTTGAAAGTGCATCCGGAGAGACGGACCGTTATCAAGGCTCACAAAGGTGGCGTTGCCCTTGTACCGGAGCTAATTTTATCAGACGCACTTCCATGGTCAGGAAGTATTCCATTTTATTTGTTGGGCCAATGTGCCACCGTGAGGCAGACAAATGAGTGCAATGCACTTTGTGTAGAACAACATCATTGACCCAGCTCCCTCACAGCTATAGATTTTCCTCCAATGCTAGCTCTATATCTACGAGGGTACAAGCAAGACCTTGCCAATGATTAATTCAAGCACTTTTGTAGCCGTTTAGCTATTAATCTATTGGGGCACCTTGCCAGAGTATTTCATGTCAGAAAATGACACGTCTTATTTGTGTCTGCTTCCAAAATTGAGACATTATCTATTATTTATATCATCCTCCAGTTTTTTTCCCCCGTGTAGTTACTGTGTGCAAGAGAAACATATTTCAGAGCTAAATCTGCCTTCTCCCCATTATGTGTGTTTCTCCACTATGTCTTTGGGATTGATTTCTGCAAGATGGAGACACCATCATGTGAAGAAATAAAGCTCAGAAACTACCCACAGCCCACTGAGGGAGGGGCTGGCTATATAAATGCTTCATGCTGACACACAAGCAGGGGATGGTCACTTTAAACTTCAGCCCTGTGGCAGTTTACTAAATGATGTTGGTTTGCTGGGTTCAGAAAGCTGCTCATTGCTGCTCTCAAGTTCAATAAAGCTTCAAACTGCGAGAGAGAAAGCAGTGATTTTCACCACACTCTTGCAAGCTAAGCATGTTTAGTACAAGCTATATTATATATAACTGATGAATACATGTGCACATGGCTTTGACTATTATGTAAATGATTGTAAGTCAAGTTAAATTAGATTAAGTTTAAACAAATTTACACAAAGAACAACTATGGATTGTGTGTCTGTCCATATTCTGAGTGAGAGACCGGTATCATTCCAAGATCTGGTCTTTTTGTACCCATATATTGTCCTATTCAACCCAGATCTGGTCAAATACCAATTACATCATTCTAAAAGTAATTGTATTACTAATTATTTAGTGATGGTGGCATTTCCTTGTTTTTTCTGGATTTCAAGATATTCCCTTGAGATTATTTGTTGTTGTTGGTTTATTATTGTTTATCAAAAAGGATATATTTAGGGTTTTGATGCTCTTAAAATAGCTTGTGTTGCAATTTTGATAATTAATTAATGAATACATTTTTATAATTTTTTTTAAGAATAGGGATAAGCAGTCCATACTTCTATTTTCTACAATGCAATCCTTTACCATTTGTGAAATATTAAGGTCTAAAAGTATACTTTTCTAAATATAACCAGTATAGACACTATAAATGTTGTATAATCCTTCCTATATAATGAAGATTATGTAACCTAACTTGTGTAATAGGATCCTTCAACTCATATTACCGTATAAGGCACAAACCTCCTGTAATCGACTATGGAGGACAGGATTAATTACCACTGTGTGACACGCGCAGATGAGAGAAGGAGTAAACTGCGTCTGTGGACTATGTAAGCAGCAGCACAGAGGAGAAGAATTGGGATTTTTGCCTAAAGCTCCCTGAGAGGAGACTGAAAATCCATCTTTTCTTTAGAAAAACTGGACTTAATGGACCTTTGCCAGAAGACGAGAAAAATCTGGTTTCCGACAGAGCCCACAGCTTTGGATTCAGGAAGAAACTTCTCCTATCAGAAGACGTTTTCTATGCAGCACTGAGACGTTTCATTAACTTGAAATGTTTGTATGTGATTGTTGTGTGAAGAATTTAAAAACCACAGCCTTACTATTCAGTAAGGAACTGAGACTCAATCTAAAGACTCTAGTTCTTTATCATAGTCTAACCTTCTTCCCCTGTCCTTCAACAAATGTGATACTGAGGTGACGACTGACGCTTCCAGAGGAACTTAAGCTCAGGACCCTAGGTGAAGGCTTTGCAGTGTGTCTAGAATACGAGTGGCTAAAATAGGTAACATTAAAGAAAAGATTATGTACATAACTATTCATACTGGGAGTAAGGAGTTACAACCCTGGTGTAAGCGCCAAAAGACTTATAGCCGTAAAAGACTTTACGAAAGAAATTAATTCCAAAATCCCAACGATCAAACTAGGGTGAGATAAAAGACCAAAGGCTTACACTGATATCGGTGAGGGACACTAATCCCTCCGGGATCACTCGCTGATGCCTAAGGAGTGACCATTACATTACATTACATTACATGTCATTTAGCAGACGCTTTTATCCAAAGCGACTTACAATAAGTGCATTTCAACCTAGAGAGTTGACTGTCTAGCGTCACCCCGAGGCTCCTGGCAGTCAGGGTAGGGGCCAACACGGAGCTGTTGAAGGTGGTAGTCAGGTCGTGAGTGGGGGAACCTTTCCCTGGTAGGAACAGGAGCTCGGTCTTGTCAGGGTTGATCTTGTGTTGACCACTGTGTTGGGTGTGGATCCTGCCTCCCCCTCACCCCCTACTCTTCCCCCCTTGTTCCTCCTCCGTCAACCATATGTTTTAAACCATGCATACATTTAATTTATGTACTTTAATGCTTGTAGTGTCTAGGTATAGTGAACTCTTTCAAATTCATAAATTGCATTACATTACATGTCATTTAGCAGATGCTTTTATCCAAAGACACTTACAATAAGTGCATTTAACCAAGAGTACAAACTAAGAACAACAAGAATACAGAAAGTAACATTTCTTCAAGAAAGTCGAACTACAAAAATACCATAAGTAAGAGCCATTTAAGTCCCACTGAAGTGATAATCCGTGTTTTAATCCAGATATAGTCGGAAAACATGCATTTTTAGTTTCCGGCAGAAGTTGTGGAGACTTTCTGCTGTCCTGATGTCAGTGGGGAGCTGGTTCCACCACTGAGGAGCAGGACAGCAAACAGTCTGGATTTAGAGTGATTAGCTCGAGGTGACGGAGTCACAAGTCGGTTGGCTGTTGCCGAGCGGAGCAAACATGCCTGGGTGTGAGCTTTGAACATATCCCGGATGTAGACGGGGCCCGATCTGTTCAGAGCACGGTACGCTGGAACCAATGTTTTGAAGCGGATGCGGGCCGCCACCGGTAACCAATGAAGAGAGCGGAGGAGCGGAGTGGTGTGGGTGAATTGCGGGAGGCTAAAGGCGAGTCGAGCAGCTGCATTCTGGATGAGCTGCAGAGGCCGGATGGCCTCAGCAGGTAGACCAGCCAGGAGGGAGTTACAGTAGTCTAGGCGTGAAATGACCAGAGCCTGGACCAGAACCTGTGCCGCCTTCTGAGTAAGAAGAGTACGTATTCTCCCGATGTTTTGCCGCATGTACCTACAGGAACGCACTGTCGCAGTGATGTTGGCCACCAGGGAGAATTGACTGTCGAGTGTCACCCCGAGGTTCCTGGCAGTCAGGGTAGGGGCCAACACATAAATATATTCTTCTATTGATGCTCTATTGTTGTACTACAACTTGTGGATTGGCTGGACTAACCCATTAAGTGCTGTGTAAGCATTCATTCAGTTTATAAAATGTCTCCCAGCAATAAATAGTTGCATGAGGCTCATTATGTGGTACAAACACCCTTATCACTCACACTTCTATGCAAGTAAGAAGATGTCTACTAAAAGCCTGACAAGGATCTAAAGGCTTCTTAATATTCTAACACACTCGCTCAGTGTTTATCAGGACCGTATTCCCAGATTTGTAGTAAATAATAATAAATGTATACATAAAGTAGGAGCTAAATCCATCCAGGATCTAGAACTGTTGAAAACAAAAGTGTTTTGACCCGGCAGATAAACTCACAGTAGCTGGGGAAATGTTTTAAATGATCATTTTACTTTCGGCAGTAAAACACTTGAAGAGGTGATTATCTATGAGATGTTGAGCGTGACTTGCAACCCAGCTATGTTTTACTATATTTTCAAGAGTCAAATTAGCAAAAATAACTAAGGGAAATTGCCAGTTTTATGTAACCCATGTGGTGAAACTGAAGACCTGTCAGCATTTTTTTCTGACCGAGGAAATGAGTTAGCTAATAGAGAGGGACATGAGCAAAACGCAGTGCTTCTAAAAAGCCAAAAATATAAGCAGGCCATTTAAGACACGTCAACAGTAATGTACAGTCTAAAGACCTTTGAAAGTCAAGAGAATTTTCAAGAGTCTTGATCTATCAATAACAGTGTGCTCTAGTATTCAATCTAGTATTCAATTCAAACATGAACATAATGGTTGTATGGATATGAATGGGGATGACACGGCAGATGGGGTCCTAGTTTAAAGACGGGTCGGGTAGGTTGTCGACATCGCAGCAGACACACACATGCCCCCAAGAGGGTATTGTCTTAGGTCAGGCACTGGACTGGGAACCCTGGCTAATTGTTTCCTTTCACTTCCACCTGACCTGAGTAGGACGTATAGCATCCCCTTGGGGCGACACGCTGTGATTGGTTACAAATGGATGAGACATCTGAGTTCTGGCTACATAGAATTTACTGATGAAAGAAATTAAACTGCTGGTTAGGTTAATTTCTGAATACAGCCGCTAATATTAGCACAAGCAACTAATGTTAGTATTGAGTGTTATGTGATACAATGCCATAACTTAAATATTGGTTTGGCTAACATAGCCCTATGCACCCTATTCACAGGGATCTACTCAGCAGCCATAACTCTGATTCATTTCCTTTTACAGTGCATGCAAACATCAGCTGACGGGAAGTTAACTTGAACCAAATCTGTTTTAATTCAATTCAGTTTATTTTATATAGCCCAATATCACAAATTACAAATTTGCCTCAGATGGTTTTAGAGTCTGTACACATACACATCCCAGTCCTAGGAACTCCCATCAGATCAGGAAAAAAAACTTTCACAAGAAAGAAAGCGAAGAAATCTTCAGAAGAGCAACAGAGGAGGATCCCTCTCCCCGATGGACAGAAGCAATATATGTCATGTGTACAGAAGGAATCATTACAGAGTTACAACACACTGTTGCATAGCAATGCAATAATGTTGAAAAGGTCGACTACATGCACATGAATTGAGCCCTCCTAATTCAAACACAATGTTAATTGATTGAATATCAATTTACAAGTAGCTGGCTTCAAACAGCAAATGTCGTGTTTTACAAATAACTATAAGTTGAAGTTAGGTTTCTAATATAGAAACAAATGCTGCTTTACTTTTGCTGATAGGATTACATTAATTAGATTTAGTTCTCTGTCAGCAATTGATAATGGTGATATTGTATATATGCATTCTCTTCGAAAATGTTACATTCAGTAAATCATGCACCATTACCGTGCATCTCTTATTTGCTTGTTGATTTTAGTCTATCATTTGTTCAGCTCATTCATTCAAATGAGTGTTATATTCGCTTTATAAAATATGTTTAGTTTAGTTTTGGTTTTATGGTGAGCTTTTGTAAAACAAATGTCATCATCTTAGCCAGGACCCCTTACAAATTAGATTTAAATGTCAATAGGATTATTCTGACTAAAGACAAAGCTTGTATTATATGCCATTACACAGTAAATACATATCCTGTATGTCAAATATCGCAAAAGTCACTTGATTGCATACCTCCATGTAGTGGACATGGACCATTCCCCCTACAAAACATCCCACACTGCACCAGAATGCATGATAGTGTGAACTGGCCAGGGCCCAAGCCCTGTAATTAAATGTCCGTGATAGCGTTGACCCCACAGCGGCGGAGAATGCCGTCTCCACTTGACAACTTTAAATTTAGTGCAGAGTCAAAGGGGTCACTGTCAACAGTCTGCTTTTCATGGTTCTCATTAATCTCAATGCCGAGTAAGGGACATTGGACAGCGAGTAGAAGGTTAAATGTGCGCAGCCTCACTATTCATACCGTGAAGCCCCGATAATGCTTTTGGACTCATCCTGTACCAGCCATGCTTCTATATTTGTGCAAGATTGTGGAGAGGGTCATTCTGCTGCTACGATAGACATGTCCTGCCGTTTCATTTTGAATTTTTAACACAACGCTGTCTATGATAAGTGGGCAATGTGTCATGATTAGCCCTTCTTGGTGAGTGCACTATTAGGGGCCGTAAGTGTTGCTTTTTTTACCAAAGAATACATGCTGGAATATTCATTTTGAAGTTTGATGCTGTGTTTTACTTTGTCTTCCAATATAAGGTGTCCGGGGCGGATCGGCTCATTTCTTCAGATGAAAAGCTTGGTTGAAATCGGGACTTGCTTGGTTTTCCTTACACCAAGATGTTGGTTTGATTCGCCCTCGCCTCTTTTAACAAGGACACAGGGGTGCCTTCTTCAGGTGACTTGACAGATGGAAGTAGCTAATTACTGCATATTCATCTCTTTACCTCTGCATGAAAAAATAAACAAAAAAACATCACACACAGCAGGAGAATCTTCTCAAACGTGCAACGGCATACATTACTCTCATATGGTACACTTCAGAATGGAGGACTATAAACTGCATGATGTGAATAAGATTAAGATATTAATCTAATAATAATATTAGAAAATGCCGCAGCACAAGGTGTCACTAAAGCCCGGTTCCCCCAAACGTCAAATACCAACTCTTGGTCAGCGGGCCTTGATACCGACACACAAAACACCCTTTAGTGCAGTGGTTCTTGGGGTTCGAACCCCAGTGGTTTGGCGAGTCACTCTCAGGGGTTCGGCAGGGGTCAAGACACACACATCATAGCTCGGTTCACACTAGCAATATCGGGTCGTTTTTGTCTGTCGTAAAAAAATTGCCTGCCGTCATTTTGGCAATATACCATTTTTCTTCGCAGTGTTCGGTTGTTTTCACACACAAACTGTTGCGAAGTCAATGCACAGACGTGAATGAAACGAATAGAGCAAAGCGAAAATATGTCAGACACTGAGTGACGCTGGTGAACCAAACTGCTGCTGTTGCTCTAATAGCGCTAGAGCGCTGGAGACAGTTATTCAGACGTAGTTGGTGGAAGTCACCGAGCTGTGTGAGCCTACGGGTGATGTTATGTATAAATATAAATGTTATGAACCCAAACACGAGGGCGTTAATGTTCCGACGTTTAAGGGATGTCCACATATAAAGCAGAAATAGTGGTTACTTCTTCCGTTGTGGATGGCAGAAATGATAACTGTTTCCACAGAGATAAGCCACGCCCCTCTAAGGCGCGAATGAAGCGAATAAACCACAAATAATTGTGCGAGTAAAGGTAAGGTGTGAGTGCAGATTTAGATTTAGTTGCTTAGTAAAAAAAATGTTCACATAAAATAAATTCAGCCCACTCGTATTAATCGTTACGTCACGCTCCGCTTGGCCCTCATTGGCTGCGGCGGATCACACCACATCTGATATCTGTGCTACTGGGAACTTCATTCTGTGCACTACTACAAATAAAATATATACCTATGTTTTGAAGAAATCATATTTTATTTTTCCAATTACAAAGGGTTCGGCAAATGCACTGATGATGAAGCTTGCAGGGCTCAGTAACGCCAATAAGGTTAAGATCCACTGCTTTAGAGTCTGTCAGAGACACGCTGGGTTTACGTGTATGGTGCTGTGAAAATAAATAGGAGTTGATTTGCTTCCCCTTCATTCATCTACTCTGAAACCAGCGGGCCTTCCACACCCACCTCCTCTCCTGCATCTCATTGTCTCATCAGTCACTCACTACATACGTATATCGGTTCATAGTGATGACATCACGTTGAAATGTATTGAACTCCATGCCGCAATAAAGAAGGATGTATTTATCATTTGTTGATTTTCTTTTATGGCTGTCATAGAGAAAAAGCCTCCGAGACAGATGAACTAACACATAAATACAATTTTAATAGCTCTTAAAAGGAAGCGTCTCTCTGCATTTCCTAGTTTCAAATATTTCTTTAAAAATAAACAATTTAAATGAATAAAGAAAGAGGTGTGTAGAGGGTTTTAAAGTCCCGGCGTGTTCATAGAAATTGAAAGGAACAATGATTAATATTGATTGGCCAATTACAAAAAATGGAAGCAGGGCTCAGTATTTACTATTAGGATATCTAATAGAAAGAAGTTGGTGCAAAGATGTTTTTCAAGGAGAACCATTTGTTTTCTGGTGTGTTCATGTGCTCGGAAAGAAAAATGCTCAAAAGTATGGGTTCTGAACATGTGCTGTGTTTGCTTGAAGGTTGATCCTGTACTGTAATCCAGGAGAATACAATGAAATGACTCTGGATGACATAGGATTTAAATCACTATACTTGAAGGTGCAGCTCTGGCTTTTATTATCGTCCCACTTTTGCATGGATTGATGCAGATATGAACCAGCACTAAAACTTTAATGACATCCCAGAATCACAGTGGCAAACATTTTTTTTTATTTTATTTGGACACATTCAAAATACGAGTTGGCCCAACCTCGATCTGAGTCGAATCTGGAAGGCGGGAAAATGTGTGCCTTGACATGAAATGACATTCATGGAATAATCTCACTGTTCAACAAGCCTGCAAAGTGAAGACAGGCCGAATCAGGGTTGTGAGAGAAATTCTAGAATTATAATGCCAATTGAATTTACTCTAGTTATACTCTGGGGTAGCTGTTAATCTCTGGCTGGGAGCCACCTGGCAACAGCAAGTCACTTCAGGAGCCACCCATTATAGTCTATCCACAGTGTGATACATTTCCATATCCAATACTATTTGCACCACTTCCATAGCTGTCAATTACAGTTAAAAAGAACTTTTCCTGCAAATTGTGCTCAAATTTGTCTCACTGACTATCACTTGTCACCTGCCGCACCTTTACAGATTCCTTTCGTCAATGAAAAAGTAATTTATGGTAAATTGAAACATTGACATGGCTCAGTTGATGCATTTAATGGGACCTAATAGTCCTAATAGATCTGCTCATATACGTTCACACACACTTGTTATCCTCTGTCAGGGTTTTGGTCACTGATTCTGACAGTGGCCCCGGTTCACCTTCTTAAAGCGGCGCTTAAATTAACTTTTACTTCACAGACTTGAAGTTTAGGCACCAGTGGTTGGTTTTCAGGTGAGTTAAACAAGACATTTTCTCCTTGGTGTGAGCCAGAATTTTGTTTCTGTAATCATGACAGAATCAGTGAGCTCCCGTGATCTCGGTGAGGCTATCACATGGCCTTCTGCCGGTTCTGGGGGAATAATCTGGAATCTTTTTTCTCTATATGTTTGGATTTGAGGGAGTTTTGGTCACTTACCATCAGTATCAGACATCAGCTCTGGGGAGAAGTCGCCTGAAAGGACCTCCAATAAGCTGGCACTGGCTGTGTTCAGGGTTCAGTTAAAGAACCCTGCTGGGAGGATGAGCAGGATGAAGGGAAGTTACATTAGTATAGAATCCAGGAGATGTGTACCTGATGGAAACAAGCAACTAAAAACAGCAGTGTGTCTGTCAATAAAGAAAAGAGTCCCTCCTGAGTAACCTTGTATTCTATCTGGTCCTGAGATGAGTAGGTTTTAGGATCCAACGTGATCCTCGCTGCAAAACGTGGAACTGAACCTTCCGACTAAGAGTGATGAAAAGAGAAAAATGTAATTAAGGGAAAGTTTTCTTGAAAAGAAAACAAGGTCCTTGAAAAGGCAGACAATCTAGTCAGAAGAACTGAACAGTGTGAGTCATTTCATTAAAAGAGATCAGGCCTTTGATGTGTCTCCTAGAGGTCTCAGCGAAGGTCACATCAGCCATTTGTTGCTTTGTCTGCATGATTTCACATTAAACAAGGTGATTCATACACTTCAGGGAGTTTTATCTGCATGCTGAGTCGCTTTTGTAACACGGGTTAGATCTGTACAAGCAAAACAAATTGTCTTCCATATGTAAAAAAAGATGGATTTTTTTTCTTCCTGTTTACTAGACACAGCTTTAAATACATTGAAACTATCTATTATCATAATGATTTGCTTTGGAGATTGTTTTATTAAGGCCTGAAAGCCACATGCTCTCCATGGATTGCAACCATAAACCGTAGTCACTGTCACCCATCGGTTTGTGAACCACTATTTGTTTGAAACCTCCCGTTCAACATCTTGGTTTCTTTGCAACCAAAAGTGTCAAAAAAGGGTGTGGCTAAATTCAACTAAATGCTGAATAAGACATTTTTAGTAGACCAACACATTACATTCAACTTCCATGCATGGAAAAACACTGAAACAGTTAAAAGTTGTAAAATACAATCTGAACAACATCCAGACTGGACAGACTGGGAGCAACCTGTCAATCACCTTGTAGCCCCACCCTCAAGCATACCCTGCTTTATGGTCTATTTGACTAAATTTGACTCTATTTACTAAACAAACATCATGCTGTATTGAAGAAGACTTGAAACCAGAGATTGAAAACATACACTCATGTTTACAATGTTTACTGAGAGAATAAATCAAGAGAGAAGTAGTCATTTTCCGTAGACTTCTATACAACCACATGAGACGTCCCCTGGTGGTCAATAGCGAAAATGCAATATTAAAGCACTGGCTTCACCTTTTACCAGAGGTTGCTGCTGAAAACTAATTGCAACAAGGGGTTAAAGTAACACTTTATTCTCATAATCGACATTTCAAAGGTGTATAAAGACAACAATGGCTTCATTCCTGGCATTTCTTTCATATATCTTTCCTTTTAAGATCTAGAAATTAAATGCCTTTTTTATTCAAAAAATGATCAATGTAACCTCTCTGCTTTTCATCACATTGGGGTGAAAGTGAAGCTTTTTATAACTTAATCTAAATTTCATATCTTCAAGCACTTTTTTTCCAAGTAATCATTAAAGTCATCTTCCTTACGGCTCGCTGCACTTCAAGCCAACCATTAGGCTTTGGTCTGACTGCAGAGACAGCAGGAGTGTGAACGGCGGCAAAGGTTATGAGGTAGCCTACATAGAAAAATGAATTAGTTCCTGTCAGAGTTATAGGCATATTATTTAGACGTGGTTACCGTTCGCCCTCATTGCTAAATCTACAAAGGTTAATCACATTGAGATGCATCAGTATACGTGTTGTTTGGCAGAGGGAAATAACAGCAAGCAGGATAAGAACCAGAGGTGTCAGCATCCTGGTGAAAAGTTATTCAATGTAGAGGCTAACTCCTTGTAAGATATCTTCAGGTTTTATTTCTTGAATTGGAAGTTGAAATATGCTTTATGCATCCTCCAAACATTACATTTCAGAAAGCCTTGAATAAATCCACCAGGAGTCTAACTCCACTCTGTCATGGCAGAATATAGATATTGTTTTTTTAAACACACAACACTATGAAAGGTCTCCATAATCTGCCATGATAAGTTCATGAAGAGTATATAGTTTGTTTCAAGACAAAGTGAAGGCAGTGGCATGTTCTATTTTGAAGTATCACACACTCTTTTGGCTCCAAGGTGGTGTAGTGGCTAGCACTGTCGCCTCACAGCAAGAGGGCCGTAGGTTCAATTCCCGGTCGAGGTGGTCCTTCTGTGTGGAATTTGCATGTTCTCCCCGTGGCAGCGTGGGTTCTCTCTTGGTTCTCCGGCTTCTTCCCAAAGACATGCAGCAGGTTAATTGATCTCTAAATTGCCCATAGGTGTGAATGTGAGAGTGAATGTCTCTATATGTGCCCTCGATGGACTGGCGGCCTGTCCAGGGTGTCCCCTGCCTTCGCCCTATGTCAGCTGGGATAGGCTCCAGCGACCCCGCGACCCTAATGAAGATAAGCGGTATTGATAATGGATGGATGGACACACTATTTTGATGGTAGCCCCTAACCCTCCTAATATAAATAAATATTGTATTGTCTTCCTGAGGAAATAGATTAAACATGTAGCAGGTCTGCAGAGGCATGAAAGCACAGAGAATAGTATCAGATATCAATTACTACATTTCACCACATGTATAACAAAGACAGGTGAAGTCTAACAACAGGTTTAGTTTTAGTAAACTACTACAGTAAATATGCTACTACAGTAAATATGCTACTTACTGAGCTATGTATTTTATCAGGGAATAATGTTGAGGAAAAAGAAGGAAACCAAACACGAGGCATTTATACAACAGGGATATGACATGTAAACAACATGAACATGCTAAATACTCACCTACAAATATTAGGGGTTTTATTGTGAAAGGTAAATCAGAGGGATCGGATCGGTCTGTGCTACTTTTGTTAAATTTGAAAACCGTAATAAAGTTTGCCATCTTGTGTTTGTTTTTTTACGAAACTGAAAAATGTAACACACTCCATACTGCACAAATGGATGGTGCCTTTATTCTCATTTTGGAGCGCAATATTCACTTTTTGTTTGAAAACACCCTTAACAAAAATACAGGTTTTAAAATATATATTAAGGTGCGCATGAAACGCACAACCCCTCCTTGCTAGGTACCTCTGATCGTCTGCACATGGGGACGTGTTTGGCCTCTGGAACAGTCTGCCTGAGGATCTGAAGGACTACACCAAAAATAACCTTGAGACAAATGTTTATTACGTGAATAAACTGACTATTACTGAAGGTGCCTCATCATTTATTGCCTTGGTTGTTAAACCTTAATCACTGCTCTCCATATAATTTGTATTTATTGAGTCTGATTTAGTGACTTTTATTGATTTTAACAATTTATTGTGTATTGTTGTAATTTTTTGTCTTCCAAAATTATTTGATATTGTTGTCTATTAATTTTAGTTTGTTCAGTGTGTGATCTATGAAGTACTTTGGCCTGCATGCTTGTATAATAGGTGCTGGTATTACTTCTCAACACGATGGCGACGACCCAAAAAACAAAACAATGACTCAAAATGCTGAATCGAAGAAAGTGAAGATCATCAAAGTCTTAGTGATTCATTCTGTTGAGACTGTGAATTCCACTGGCTGTTAAACTGTATGTGTGTATATAACCATCTGACAAACACATCTAGGAGTCTAAGTTAAGTGTATTATGCTAAAATAATCTCGAACAAGACAATTGAATTATTCGCAAGCCCAGAAACAGTTTTGTATCGATGCCTTCTCTTCTAATGATGTGTTACAGTTTCAGCCTGAAACCAGATGGATTCCTTGAGTCCTTTCAGGGAGGAACTATTTGTTGTATTTTACGCTTCCAGGAGAAAGATCCATGGTATATGCCAATTCGGTATTGGCAGATACATCGTGTAAAGGTATTGTAATCTTTGTCATACCATAGTCATACAAGATCTGAGTTTAAAATGCAATGCAATAGTTAAGTCATTACATTAACACTGACTATCATTGTTACAGCAATGAAAATGGAAGAGCGCAGTTGCCAGTTTTGTAATACATGGTGTTACGGCTTCATCTGCATACCAATGCAGTACATTAACTTATTACATTGAGAACCCATTTGAAAGGACATTTAATGAGATTTCAAGCCGTTATCCAGCAGTTAGAAATGATTAGCTGCTTCATGCGTTATGGTTCTTCTGATACAACAGCACAAGCTGCTGATTGGCCACTGTCAATAGATAGACTATAAACAACTTCCAACTGTGCACGTGAAAGAAAGTTTCTTATCTGGACACAGATGGTGGTGAGTACAAATGACAAAGGTCATAGCTTTTACTATTACGGGATACTTTTCTTCCAAAGGGGGAGACAGTGAGAGAATGGAAAAAAGATGGTTCAGGTAGACCATTCCAGATAAACAAGAGAAGCTTTCTGTTAAATTGGCTGTATTGATTTTCCAAAGTTAAATAGCGTATGTCAGAAATGTTTTACAACAGCTGCTTGGTTTTCTCTCCTCCACTTCCATTTATTATCCAGGAAATAGCGTCACAGAAATTCTCTTGTGACAAGGTGACGATAATCGTAGAAAGGTGGCCGTATGACTAGACGGTCGCACACTGAGCAGAAAGACCGTCCGGATCTGTCCCTCCAACACGGTCAACTTTGGGACCGACTAAATAGATGTCCTTTTGCACACATCTAACTGGTTGGTAACGTTTACTCTGCCAGCAGATGGACTACTTTGTTCCACTGTTTTCTTTGCAGTGCATTCCAACCATGCATGTTATCTTTCCACAATTATTGTACGGGATTTTATGAACCAAGAAATCTCATATAAAAGCTTCCAGCATTCTCCTCTCCTACAGCACTCGCTGTCATTGTGCCCTTGACCACGGAAACCGGCACCCGACTGCTCCGCCACAGCTGCTCATTGGCCTGCAGCAGTAGAGTGCAGCTCCCGAGTGCCCCGCGTGTAACTGTGAATGTGAAGCAGGGATGCTCTGAATGTTGTGGTGCTGTGAAAAGTGAAATTGTCTGAGTCGGATAAAGAGAATTACACGCCTAGTACTTTGGTATCCAACTTTTGAGAACTTATCATATTCATATGTATTGATTCAACTGCCCCAGAATATATTATCATTTCACATTAAACTGGTGAGATATTCCATTGTTGCTTTTTAATATGAAACAAATACAGTGACTGATGCAAAAGTAAAACTTGGAATTAAGTCCCACTCACTTGATGAGATTATTTAATATTTTACAACTTCAGAAATGCAGAACATGATTCCCAAATGTGATTAACAGTGGAGGGGGGGGGGGATCAATGTGAAGCAAATCAATTCATTACAGCCAGTGGTTTCAGCCACTTATTTGTCTAATGTGGTATGACATTCTTCCCAGCTGACTCCTTGTCAGTTTTATCCATATTAATGAGCACCATCAGCTGGCAGACTGAGACAAATTATTTCCTTCCTCCCTGGCCTTCAGACAGTGAAATCTGGTTTCAATAATAAATCACGTACACTTATTGATTTCAACGTGCCTCCAACAGAAACATCAAAACTGTGCATTAAACCAAATATCAATCAGGAAGGCAATGTTAGATCGGATGGCTGGGTTTCTCAGGAGGCATTAACATAGGATAGACATCTGACTATCAGTCTCTTGTCAGTATCTGAAGGACAATACAAATGTATTGCAAGTTGCATCCTCACCAAGTTGACTTAGCCTAGCTTGTCCAGTTTCCAGATCGTCGGTCAATATACTGTATCTAAAGAAGAAAGAGTCTGTTTTCATTGATTGATACTGAAGGCAGTTGGGGGCACCACCAATGGTCTTACAGAGCAATACACACATGGCTAATCTGAAAATAATCACTCTAATGCAGTGTCTGGTACATGATAGACATGTTCAAGGGTCTCACACTGAGATCCGCTCGTAAGCTAAGGCTGGCAGCCGAGGCCCGTTTGACAGCCATATTTACTGCACTCAGCTGCCAATAGTCTCCTGTAGCTGATTGGTTCAGTTGAAATGGCTCCGTCAAGATTAGCAAAATCTCGTCAACGCGTTGCCCTTACTTTTAAGCTTTTAAAACAAAATCTAAGAACAGAGATATTACTCATATAAAATATGAGTACAGAGATATTACGTTCACCAGACCCTTGATTATAAGTATAGTTCATTTGCACTATCCTTGAGGAAGCATTGGCCGGGGAACAGAATCAATGGGAGGCACTTTTCTCTGCCATATTCCTTCATTAAGGGGATCTGTTTCGTTAGAGAGCCGGCGGCTGGGATCCAGGTCCTGAGGAAAGGCAGGAGAATTAGGGAATGATTTGTCTGGTCGCGGGAGGCCAGTACTTTGTGTTGACAGATGGTCGGAGACGTCTCATTTCTGAAATGAGATCTCGAGTGGAACGGGCGATGAGCGCGGCGGCATATGAGATCTCAAGAGCCGTTTTAATGCCCACCAACAGTACATCAACTCGGATGGCAGGATTTCAATGTAAAAGCCTGCAGTGATGAAACGTGTTAGTCCCTTGGTGGCAAGGAACCAGCAACAAGGTCCTGAAACGTGGGGAACTGCAGCACTCTCGTGACTCCCATTTATACGTCTGGTTTCCACGTTTGATGAGCTGGATTCTGACCAGGAATGCCCTACTCTCTTCAGCATCTGATTCTGTAAACAAATAACAGCCATTACCACAGGAAACAAGGGCCCACAAACTCCCTAACGTCTCCCCATAATTACCATGATATATTAAAGATACCTGTTTATGCTAGGGAGGTCAGTACTCAAGCTAACATACTCTGCTACACTGTAGAGATGTAAGCATATTTATCTTCACATGGAGAATATTAAAATGAACTTTTAGTCTCAGCCTTAAGGAAATAAAAATGGAAGAAAATCACTTTTCACTCATTATCTTTCAAATGTATTCAGCTCAGTGCTCCAACATCTAACTAAATGTGTCTGCTGAATAACCAAGAACAAATGAAAATCAATATACTTTATTGGCATGCTTGTAACAAAGACAATGTTGCCAAAGTGTAAATTCATAATGACATTATGAAGAGAAAGAGAAAGTGACTAAACACAGAAAATAGCAGAAAACAATGATCCTTGCTCTGTATTTCTTTCTTAGAAAAAAAATAATGCAACATTTATTTTAGAGGGGAACATCTTTTGAATGATTGAATACAATAAACCAGAAATAACTAAACATGGGAATTTCCTCATGAGGACTTCCCATGTAACGTATATTCAGTCCAATTATGAAACAAAACACTATCTAGGGTGTGCTGCCAACATCAGGAAACGTGATCAATTAGCCATTTGTATTTGGCTCGCCTTCACGTACTCCCATTAAACATTGAATCATGTAAACATTTTCTAGTAGAAACCCAGAATACATGTATGAACCCAACAATGTGTTTTTTCATCAATTATACTGCCAACTCTGTCCAAAACTGAAGTCTACTCGCTCTCTCCTTGGCAAGACATGACCTCTAAGACGCTCTCATTACTCTACTGACACCCACTCTGCATCGTTTCACAAGGCCAGGCTCTTTCACGAAATTGGGATCGTTGGATGCCAGAGATGTTTGAGGTATGACTTTGGTTGCAATCTTTAAAAAAACAAGCACATGAAAAGAATGTGACTTGTTTTACTCAATAGATGTAACTAGAGATAGAAACGGTGCACTTTTAGATCCTACTCTTTTCAACACATCTCCAGTCATCAGTATGATGGGTAACGTTAGCTGTAATGTTTGCAGAAATCATCCATCTTTATTTGGGCATTTAGATTCTGAAAACGTAAACTATTTATCCCTGGAAGTAGACACTCACTTTCAGACACTAATTTAATTTCATGTTCTGGTCTCACCAGCGATGTCAGAGACACGCCACACCCACATGTGATCTCTCTATTCTTCCATTAAGATAATTGATTCACCGATTGAAGATTAACAAATGTCGGAATCAGAGCGCTGTGAACAGCAGAATAACTCTGATGCTATTTAACAGCACGCGCACCTAGCTGGCACACAATGGAAACACCTCGGCGTGTTGCAGTTTTCCCGCCAAACTGACGTATATGAAATGATCTTAGGGTGTAACTGACTTTTTGTTCATAGATTGTATCTTCATTTAAGTTGTATTCCCTTTGAAAGGTTATGATCTATTTCCTTTAAAGAGCATTTTGATCTCGATATCAATGTATTCTTACATGTAGACTTACATTTTCAATTTGATGATGATAGCCTCGATGTTTTTTCCTTTCATTTATCAATAAGTAATAACAAGTGCTTCTATGTAGATTGAATGATTGAGTTTGATGTTTGTCAGAGTCAGCATCAGAAAAAGGTTTTAAATGCAGACACAGCCTGTATAGTTGTTAAAGGGACATTCTGTTAAAATAAAGATAGCCAGGAATCTTCAAAGGGAGGTGTGAAATTAAAGAACAAGGCTGTCTGAAAATACGACTGCTTAACTGCTTCATTCAATTATTTGAGAACGAGTAGTTGTCTACCATTTATGGACCAGGTTAAAGAAGCGCAAAGAGGTAGGAGAGAACAAGGAATCAGGGCCCGTTGGGCTTCTTCATCCTTTTGAAGGTATTATCGGCAATTTTAATTGTTTTCAATTTGTCTTTTCTTTTACTTATTTTTATATTATCCATCATGTAACCTATTATCTGCTTTGTATCTGCAACAAAACCATAGAACTGGTTTGTATTTTGTACAAGTCCAGTTTCTGAGGCTGCCTTTGTAATCTCCTAAGGCAAGAGATCTATTCCCCTGAGGCTGACAGTAGTAAATAATTGGACATACATTATTAATGACATACCTGCTGCAAGCTAAGGTTAAAATGGTGTTGTTCAGTATTATGTGATTTACTAACTTGGTTGGCTCAGATTGTTCTTGATGCTCTGCTTGTGTATCTTGTATGATGTTGCAGTGTGATTACAGTGCTTAGACATTAGCTAATGTATTTTTACTGAAGCAATAAGGTTTAGTTGTATCTAAATTGCATCTAAATTGAGGTTGTTATAGGGTAAGGGTTCTGAAGGTTCCCAACCACGGGGTTCTTCCTACAGTGGTGGCATTTTAGAGCGGGTCCATCCTGGAGTTCTTCCAGTCCTCCTACACCTATTGCTCACATACATGAATACATTGATATCCAGATATTAAGGAGGCCCAATTCTGATCCCGAAAAAAAGCGATACGGCCGTGGCTTTACCGTATTAAGTTACTCAGGCTCTGGTCCCAGAGGCAGGGTAAGGCGGTCCTGCGTGTAGATTTCGGGGTGCGTCACTGAACCCGTCTTCCAGTGCCTCACTCATAGGAGGGCAAATTAGTTACGCAGCTAGGCTGCACACCTTTTCCCATGATATTATATCCACCTGATGTTCATCATGACTAGGGGCTCGAGCATGCAAGCGAAACAGAATTGTAAGGAAAAATGAACATTGTGTCCCGAGGCCACCACTAAAATTCTGCACACATAGTTGCTTGTTCTTGGATATAGATCAGAAACCCACTCAAAACTATTTGACTTAAATATTTATGCTGCACTTTGTGAAAAGAAATTGAGGAAAACGTTTGCAACAAGGACTTTACAATCCTGCAGCACTATCGAGGTGATTCAACTTCATTTCTCTCTGCCACTATGCTGACCATCCTGATTTCAAAGAACTTTGGGCAGCCGCTTGACCAGACTGAAACAAACTCTTCTTGGTCTGATCAGTCATAACTTGATCAGAATGTGTGGCCTGGCTTCATGGCTCCTTTTTGTCCATGTACAGGAAGTGCAGAGGTAGATGAGCTAGAGTAGGGGTGTCAAACTCATTTTCACCGTGGGCCACATCAGCATCATGGCTGCCCTCAAAAGGTTGTCACTGAAACGTATAAACTACTACCCAACATATTTGCTATATTTGTTTATTTGAGTGTATAAATATTGTACATAAGAAATGTTCTCTAATTTTATAACATAAATCTGTTTAATTTGAAACCTTCAAAATAAAAGCACAGGATATTTTTCTTACATATCTTGAAGAAAAGGTGATTATAAGTCTTCAAGTTGTCAGGGGCCACACGAAATGATGTGGCGGGCCGGTTTTGGCCCGCGGGCCTTGTGTTTGACACCTGTGAGCTAGAGGGATGAGAATGTGCTCAAGAGAGGAAGAATAAAAGGAGGTAGGAGGGTGAAGTAATAGTATGAATTGTCTGGCATAATGTGGCATACATGGAAGCTGTTGATGATGAGTATTAATGATTTCAGAAAAGTGCAGCCAAACATGCACAGGCAGGGGACAGTGAAGACAGGCAGTAATGGATGCGGCTGGTTCTCATAAGTGGAGGATCTAGTTGGACTGCAGCACGGCGCCTAGGTTCCTGGATATTAAAAATTAATGACTATCTCAGTGATTTACGACAACACAAAGATGCTGAAACCCAACCTGTGTAAGATGGATGTCTAGGGAGTGCTAAGAAGACTGATGGTGGACTGCTGGAGAGCAGGACGTGGGAACCCGTACCTCGTCCTCTGGTATTTCCTGTGGGTCAACATGGCAAAGCTCCATCACTGCCTCAGAGTTATTGAGAGCCGTACGTCATTTGAACATTGGACGATTGTTAGGCTGGATGGAAGTGAAGGGCTCTTTCAGAAAGTCTGAACTCCACAGCCTCCCTGTGATGATTACCCTCACTTCAATGTTCTATTACATTTAACCACAGCACTCAATGCTGGGGCGGTGTAAGGGAGATAGCCTTACAATTGCTTTCCACTTTTGAATACAATGGTTTGTATCTATTTATATTTGCCAATTTGGTCATATTTGTGGGCATATGTACTGTATAATATATGTATACATTAGCTTATTGGGCGATATTTTTGGACACAGATGTTGTTTAGCAACCGGTTGGATAATGTCCTTAGTAATAAATTCAATTCAGTTTATTTTATATTGCCCAGAATCACAAATTATACTCTACTTTGCAATCTGTACACAAACGACATCCCTGACCTTTGATCTCACATCAGATCAAGAAAAACTCCCAAAGAAAAATGATGATTAGGCATTATGTGAGGTGCACAGGGTCAATACGTGTAACAATGAGAAGCCAATCACATTTAAAATCCCTTTCACAGGGAGAAAAGGGAAGAAACCTTGAGGAGACCAACAAAGGAGGATCTCTCTCTCCCCGGATGGACAGAAGCAATAGATGTCATGTATACAGATGAACAGTGTTACACAGTTACGACACATTCAATGAGTATGACAGAAATGTCATTGATCCGTGTAGAACATGTTTACCCGGTGCTGACCGTCACTTTCATTGGTTCAAATGATGCCGGCAGCAAGTTTATATAAGATGACAGTAATTAAAGTTAATTAAGTGATGACAGCCAACCATTAAACTTGGCTTTTGTTCACCACACCCTTGTCTCCTTGTCTGTTCTCTCTATCTTTGAAATGCTTTGTAGAATAAGAATACACAGTTTATCGTAAATGCATGTGATATCGATTCTGACATCCAACAGCCCAATGTTTTTCAATGTGTATCGTTAGCCCACTCCTCTGAGGCAATGTGTTTGCTTCCATTCTTTCCTGACAGGCTCCTTGTATCTATTTAAGAAGGCCGTACCGATAGCACCATCCCAGGGCAGGGCACCGAGCCTCCAACTATCCCACGGACACATTTAGCTCTGTCAGCACATTTTTTTCTAGTTTGTACTATGTGCTGCCTGCTCAGGCATCGCCATGTTGAGAGGAAGTGCACCTCTGACATTTTATTCTAGAATAAGTCTCATGATAAAGTTTGATTTTGTGACCAAATAGTTTCATTTTAACGGATTTCTACCTTCCAGTCACTTTATTGTTGTTAGGTTCCTTTATCGTTTAATTAGGCTCTAAAAAACTGGAAACATCTGGGCTTATTTTGTCACAACTGGGTTGGTTTCTGAAAAGTATTGGTTCAAATGATACGTCATTGTAAGAGCATGAACAAAGAAGCGTGGTGTCCATTCCCATCATGGTCCCCTGAAGCTGCCCAGTCTGGGTGCACTGCACTGTTTCCCTTCAACATCAGGAGCACAGGAGCTCACTGGCTGCAACTCCCACTCATTATCACAGAAACCTTTCTAAAAAATAAATATTTGTTATTTATATCTTTGATTAATTCTGCACAACGTCTTTTTATTGGTGCAGAGAGGATATGCCCACACTGGAACTCTGAAACTCTGAAGTTGAGATACACAGACTGTGGAAGCTGAGTCAGAGAAAAAAACAGCTTTCTTTGTCCCTGAATTATTTAATGTGGCTCATCGACTCTAAAACCTTCATCTTCTCAACCAAAAGCCCTGCTGTAGTGGTAGTGCCGGTCTGAGAGGGGAGACGTACATAAGAGCGGCGTGTGTCACCCGAACATGTACCGGGCCACACTACATGCGTGAGCCAGACGTGTGCGTAGATCAATATCTCGGATAGTTTTCTTTTTTTTGTCAACTGGGTCTCTTCTGGGTATCTATATTCAAAGTTTTACCTAAAATAGAAAAATAAAAATGACCTTTTACCGGTATATTGACATCATACCAGGAACATTACTACGGATTGGCTGCAATATATAATATCAAATATTTTTATTTTTAGCTCCATATCAGCAACAAAAGTCCTCCAGCGTCTAAGAATCTGTTTGTTTGTGAGCATAAGTTAACTGGCTTTTAAAAAAAATATTTGCAGGACATGCGGTGACTTGCATGGCTCCAAAAATGAACACAGTTCCAGCTTTTATTTGTGGCTTGATATTATTTACAAAAGAGCACACACAATCATGATGAAATGAAATGTTCTGGCTCTTCTGAAAGGTGAACTCCATGTAGAAAGGTCCGAACACACACACACATGAGAGCTCTTGAGAAAAAGGTCACAATATCGGTAGGCCTATGTGTCCTTATGCCCTTGTGTCCTTGCGCCCTTGTGCCCTTGAAACCATCCATTCAGACGTGTCAGGCTGTACATCTTCAGTCAAAGTAACGAGTACTAGCTGGAGAATGAGTACTTCTCCTCATCGCTTATGAGTCCGATATGAAAATCAGGCTGGGCATTGTTGAGGACAAAAATCAAAATGACACAGGCTTTTAAGATTTCACTGGCCTCATATAAATATATAATATAGCTAGCATATATAATATTGAGAAAGTCTGACATTTAAAGCATGAAAAAAAGGAAATAATTTTCTTGCACTTAACGTCATGAAGACGTGTTTGTTAGAGGAAGTGAATTATTTCAATGTGTCTCGCTCCCAGTGGGTCAGCGTGGTCAGTGTTCATCAGCGCCTGGTACCGGTCAGTCTGTGAGACATAAAGGGGTCCAACGAAGACTTTCAAATATCCAGTTATGTTTGATGGGTGCTAAATTATGAAAAGCTGCATGATAAGCTCCGATGTTACTGGTTTTCTGTATTTCTTAACTGAGGACTCATATATAGCATTTCCTCTGCTCTCTGTGTCGGGAGTAAGATCTCAAACTACAAACACACAACGCATAAATCAAAGTCATACAGCAGAGCAGAGGAGAAATAAAAGTAAACCAGGAAAGAATTTCTCGACTTGACGGCAATAAAACATTTGCGAATAAAAAGCCGATATTTCCTCAATAAACCTGTTCAACAAGCACAGAAAAACATGACCTAATTATCTAAGTTAACATACTGCAAAATGTATCGAGCTAAGATCTACAACTAACATCTACAACTTCTTAAAGATCATTTAAGATTCATAATGACTAACAAACAGACACAAACTCATACCGTAAAAACTATTTAACATAATTCAGTATAAATTGTATAATACCATTGTTACCATTGGAACAACAGTCCTATGGCCAGTGATCAGTCTTGACGGATATGGAATATCATGTGAAAGGGGTCCTCATTAAATCAGATCTGTGTCACATGAGAGTAAAAATCTAATTGGATTTTGGCCACATTTGTTTGCAGTGTGAACAAGGGATCCCTTAAAAATGTCCACCTCCACTTCAGCGTGAGGCTAACCATAATAGAAGCTTCTCAGCAGCAATGTGCTGCGTCAGCGTGTCCTCAGACATGTCCGCTCGCTGAAGTCGCTCATCACAGAGCGTGCACGATCACGTCACGAGCAAAGAAGTGCAGCGGCACTCACATTCTCACTTCCCCGCTTCCCAGGAAGCATTTCCACTGGCGCCCTCCTTCCACCGACGAGGGTGTCGACTCTAGCGCGACTGCACTTTTACTGGCAGGGGCCCGTCATCAGCTGGCGCTCCACACTCTGGCTTTACGAGGCTAAGTGAGGGTCAGCCGCACATTACCTCAACCACCTCTGGTGCTAATCTGTCCACCTAGGAGAGGAGCCACAGGGAGGCGGATTATAAAGGGGGCTGTCAGTGCAGCCAGGGACACGGAGGGGAGGCGGCGGCCTTCAGTCCACGCTCCCAGACCTCGCCTGAAACAGCAGCCGCCCAGCTGCGACAGACACTTGTGAATGCTTCTCTTTTGGGAGTGTTGGGGGAGGGGGGGCTATCCGCCAGCCATTTGTGTCATTAAGTTCGAGTGGCGGATCTCGCCGGGACAATAGTCATAGAGCAGAATGATTCACCAACTGCTCGCTAAAAAAAAAAAAGGCTTCCGAGTCCGATCGCTGAGGCTGACCTGAACGGTTATCAACATCCAACATACGACATTTTAGCTTTTTGAGCATGACACCAAAAAATCCCATGAAAAAAAGAATAGTAATCCCACATTATTCATGATGCATCATCATTAATTATTCTGAGTTATCCTCAAACGGATAGCTGTTTGTCGTGTCGAGGCTGTGTATGTGAAGAGATCAAGAAACAGATTACTTTATACACCAGTATAGGCTATAATACATATATATATATATATATATATATATATATATATATATATATATTGTATATTAATATGGCCTACATGTGAACATATTTGTCGCTGTAATTTACTGATGGGATTGTTGCACGTTTTGCGGACGTAGTCGTGTCATCTGTATCCTCTATGAGACGATAACAGCAAAAGGGAGGAGGAGGAGGAGGAATACAGTTAAATTCACAGGGCGTAACGGGATGCTCGGCGCGTAAGGACAGAGGGCAGACGGGTTTCACTCTGACAATCTGCCAGCAGATCTGACTGAACGGGGAGAGCGAGTTGCAGAGAGGCTCTGAACGGGCCAGCCACAGACTGAGGCATGACGAGGACTGCAGTGGAGAAGAAACTGGGCACCAGACATTGGCAGGAAAGGAAATTAAAACAATCAACAAATAATGTTCAACTGTAAGCACGGCGAACTAAGCAAACACATAATTGGCCTGAAATATTTTTGCACAACCTTCAATTATCATCCGTTGCCTGCTTTGTGTGCAAATAACCCATCCTCCACCTGTATTCAAATAAAACTGCCATTTTAAGTGGAAATTTCAAAGGTTTTTACTTAAATATATGTTGAGAAAGGGAGGTAACACCGTGGTGACGGAGCCTTTGTCCCACTGATTGAAATATTGCAATATTCAT
Organism: Liparis tanakae; assembly: GCA_036178185.1. NCBI lineage: Eukaryota > Metazoa > Chordata > Actinopteri > Perciformes > Liparidae > Liparis > Liparis tanakae. The sequence goes on from CM070088.1 coordinate 16,275,172, forward strand.
GTGTACCTAATATCACAAACTGGGGATATGTGGTGGCATTTCTGGATAGAAAATGCTGGATTATACATTTTCTAGATGGTATACGCAAAATGGAACTATGCACACACTACGGAACAATCTCCACTGAAATATAAATTCTGGAGGGCAGTTGGACCAAAGTAATATACGGTTTATTACTGCTCTGCTCTGAACTGGAGCCGTGTCATTGGGGGAGGTTTCAGCGCTGCATAACATCTCACTCGGCGGGTGGCCGTTAGTTTGGGAAGCGCTTGATATCGTATCGGGTCGCAGTTTTCCACGAGCGCCTTTTAAACGCCAACTCAGTTAATTGCGGTAAGCCAAAATCGGGATTGTGATTAATACTTGTTTAGTTGTGGAGCCCTACGGACACACATACTGGCCACATTCCAGCCAATTTAAATCAATTGTTCACCGAGAATCATGGACAAGCTCACAGTCCGGCTTACAACGTGGTCTCAGAACTGGCATCGCCTTCTTGTCCCTCTGACTGGTAATCAATGCTTTCTTTTTCTTCATCTAGTGGTCTACATTTCTATAAAAAAATCTAAATTTTGAAGCTGCGTTGAATGATGCTGATTATTCTCCCGCTCACATCTGCTCAAGTTCCCGTTGGCGGCGGCTTTCTTTATGTGAGAATGATTCTGCTTTGTGTTGCCCTCGACCGTCTTAATAACACCGCCCTGTAGAAATGAAGTAGCACCCTCGGAGCGTTGCCAGCGACCGGAAAAACACGCCGATCTAACACATCTTTCATTAAAGCGTATTGCCGGGATCGTTGTAGTTTCCCTGGGCCTAGACGCATTTAACCCTCGCCGAGCTCTCAGATTTTTGGACTCCTGATCTGAGAGAGAAAAGAGAACTGCGCCCCGCTGGAATAAAACCTCTGCTTTAATCATTCATCAGATGTGTGCGTGTCAAATGCAAGTACCGATCATTCTAACATACATGGAAACGAGTCGTCTCTGACAATGATACAGCGTCTTCCACATCCAAGCCTGTGTACTCTTCTTATTGCTTCCTTTAAATCAGAGGTTAACACCACAGTGTCGATCGAACCAGCCGCCCATCCTTCGCCTCTTCTGGTGACGGGGGAGTTAGTGAGGCTCCTCGCAGGCGAGGCAGTGGGTCCTCACAGCATCAGCCCCGGGGGGGTGTTCCAGCACCAGTTAGCTGTCAAATGTGCGGACAATGCTATCACATACCAGCTCCACGGGCCCCCCTCCAACCTGCCGGGAAAGCCGAATGAAAATGGCGTCCTTTCATTTCTCTGCTGCTTTCAACAGCGTCCAGCCCCTCCTGCTCGGGGAGAAGCTCCAAGCCGGCATGGTTTCCTTGATTACGAAGCTGACTGGCTTGCACCGACAGGCAGCGGTTCATCTTCCTCCGGGGCCAGACTATTGGACACACTGAGGAGCAGCGCGCCTGTATTGTTCGCCTTTGAGTTCACTCTCCTAACACCTCTCCTTTTAAGACTCAGCTCAGGGTCACGGCAGCTCAACAAGTTATTTGAAGGCGCCTCTATTGTGCGGGGGCACAGGTTAGGGCGAGTAAAGGAGACCCGCTGCCAAAAGAGTCCCGTCGGCCGCTCCAGGTGCAGCCATTTGCGGCGCGGCATCAGCGTGACGAAGGAGCAAGAGGTGGATTTCTTCCCTGTCACCGTCTGAAATGTGGCGAGTGAAAGGTCGGGTTTCGGCGGATCTGACCGACTACTTAACACGTTCCACTAATGAGTGGAAGCCAGTACACAAAAACCTCGAGACATGATCAAAACACTGAGGCTGCACAGAGCAGGGGGAGGACAAGGACATCAACTTTCCACCCCCTGTGAGCCGGTGCAGCTATGTTGCATGATGGGTTTTCCACCCCGTCTACCCATGGTGCAGAGGCAAGCTGTTCAGCTGCCCCTCCGTGTCAGCAGTCATTAAACCGTGCAATTATTCTTGTCTAAATACCTCATATCTCAGCCGGCTCGGAGCCAGCTGAACTGCACTGACCCGCGCTGACAGCTTGAGGATAATGTGGAACTACATTACCGAGGAGTCACATTCATATCCGTACGAATGTCTGCTTTTATTGCGCGCGGATTGTAAATCATACTTAAGTTCGCAGTCAATTAGCATCTGGAGCACCGTACAGATGTGTGCTACTGTTAAGCATATGTTACAAATCGAGGCGTCACACTGCTTCAGCCTCACCGCCATGGACACGCCTCATTCTTTACACTGTTGGCCTTTCTTGATCGTGATGCTCATTCTATCTTTTCTTCATTGATACTCTCTACCTTTGCTTCTGATCACTACAGCTCCCTGTTATTACTTTCTCCATTACAAACACGATGACTGTTACCAGTGTGGCCGCTCTGACATTGACCTACAGTCTCCTCCCAGTACTCAAAGACAGGTGAAGCTGTAGTGGATGTAACAGGTTCAAGTATATGATGGTTTCTGTCTGTTCCTGATAAGGCAACTCATTGTACACTGTGTGTGTGTGTGTGTGTGTGTGTGTGTGTGTGTTGTGTAGATGTGGAGCCCTATCTCACATCTTTTCACATTGATTGTGAACTTGCAGCACCTCACCTGGTCTATTATTATACAAGGAACTACAGCAACCCTACAGCATGATTTAATACATAGGAATCACAGTGAGGAGAGAGAAGATAACGCAGCACAATCAAATGGGAGAAAGACACACAGATGAAGACTGATCATATATATATATATATATATATATATATATATATATATATATATATATATATATATATATATATATACATATATATATATGTATATATGTATATTCTTATAGGACTTCCATAGTGATTATATAATAATATAGTGATTAGTGATTTGCTCCAAACTGCCAGAAAGAGAGTCTAACCATTCTAAACACTACACGAAGTGTGACTAAAACAAACCAGCCCTGCCATTTAAATCATAATTGCATTTGTATCACACACTTCAATCAATAAGTACACAACCCCTCCCGGTGCTGAATTATAGGAGCTCCGCTCCGCGCAGCCAACAAGACCTTAAAGCAGCCGGATCAATAACATTCAAGGGCAATGAACGAGAGACGCTGAGCACCGACTTCTGCACATTACGCAACTTCCCCATGACGCGCGTGCGGTGCCCGCACTTCTATCAGGAGATGGACTCATATTAAGAAAGCCCAAACAAAGATGCGCGTTGTTCCATCGGCTGCCCGATGACCTTTAGTAACTCCTGGTCCGCTGCTTGCGCCAACAGCAGCCCGAGAGGAGATGATGAGCGCGGTGACATGGATGGAGTGGTAGAGACTTACTTTAAGACGGCGCTGTCCCCCTGTCTCACGGTGATGTTGTCCTTTAATACAGAGTCCCCGCTCCTGGCTGGAACTCCTGCAGGTACAAGGAATAACAATTTAAGTCCGAGGAGGACGAGGCATTTCCCCGGTACCGCCAGACAGCCACAAATCCTCATCATCTGCTGTCACTGCGCAACTTCCAGGAAAACTTGAAAACCGTCCGATATTCCGTGTTTGCGTCTCTGGCTGCGGATCGCGGGTTCGACTCCACACAGCGAGATGCGGTGTCGCCTTCTGGAGCCGCGGACGACCTGGTCGCGCTCCAAGTAAACAGGCTGTGGTTACGAAACCCTGTCGTGTCGATGGACGCGGGAAGACAACGGTGTCCCTCCAGGAAACTGACTTCGGAGGAGAGGAATGGAGAAATGCGCACCGTCTCCTCCGCTTCAAACTGCCGTGAAATGGATGCTCTCGGAGAGATCAGCCAAGACTTGAATGTTTTCTCTCTTTTCCCCTCTCTCTCTCTCTCTCTCTCTCTCTCTCTCTCTCTCTCTCTCTCTCTCTCTCTCTCTCTCTCTCTCTCTCTCTCTCTCTCTCTCTCTCTCTTTATTTCTGCCGTCCGGTTGAGACGGTGTGGAGCTCTAGTGTGTACACATATGGCTCATTTCGTATATTTATTGGTATTTGATAAGTAGGCTACTGCTCCTGAAATTATCTCTCTTTCTCTCCCCCCCATCTCTATCTCCCCCCCTCTCTCTCTCTCTATCTCTCTCTCCCTCTCCAGGTAGCATCACGCCTCTATCCACCCTGAGGACCATATGGTCTGCAGGGTTAGGGTAGGTAGCCCTGAGGCTGGGGTCCAGGGACCTCTAGCAGGTCCTTGAGGGCAGTTATTGATTGCCACTTGCAAATGAGGTTTTAAAGCTCACTCCGACAGTATTAGTTATTATAATTAAAAGTACAGCGAAATATTTAGTCAAGGCAACACTTAGTTAACTATCAACTTAATTGTTGGGCTTAAAGTAACCCAGAAGAGTTATGCTTAGGCAACAAAACCACATAACTAGTTTAGGAAAAGTGTCAGGGGCAGGAAAATAATTACCAATGTCTCTGTATACACGGACCAATTGATTACATTTTGTGATTGTCCCAGACCGCCATGATACAGGGCTGAACAGTACAGCGTACTATCCGAAAAGTAGATGTTTCATTTCTGCTTGAACATCAGGGCAACACTATGTGTGTACTGGTTGTGCATCAACACAATCCTCTTATATTGAGTGTTTAGTCTGTGTACGACTTCAGCATATCACTGGAGCGCTGTAAGGGGTATTTTGCACACTGCAGTGGTTTAAAGGAGACACTCCTAATTAGCATGACGACAAATATGCATGAAACACATTTGATCTGATTTCGTCGTAGCGAGAGATATAAGAGGATGGTAGTGTGAGTCTGAGTGGTTTATGGAGAGACATCATGTGAGCAGTTAAAAGTGGTCACTCTCCTACTAATTGGGATCACTTGGCTCTCGGAGCAGGTGACCACGCAGCAGCGCCTAAAGGATGGAGGTGACATTGACGTGAGGGATGTAACAGTGACAGTCTGGCAAAAGTCCTTATTCTTTATTTAAGAAATATTCTCAAAACCGGAAGATACTGAAGTGTGATTAAAGATGTAACAATGAGGGGAAGAAGGTAATTCATGTTAGCATTATTTACAACATATTACTGGAAAAAAGTGACTGATTTAGATCCCATCGGTATAGGATATAGAACTTTTTAATAATTGATTAGCATTTTCTAAACATCTTTTTGAAAGTATGGAAACTAATTAGAAAAGTAGCATATGATATGTTTATTATATCAATATGTGTTGTTGTTTTTCTCCCGGAGCCTTATTTGTGGGAGATTTGTGTTGATTTGTTGTTGTTCTTAAGGTGGTTTGCTGTATGATGATGATGATGATGATGATGATGATGATGATGATGATGATGATGATGATGATGATGATGATGATGATGATGATGATGGGTTAACGTGCTGCAATGTTTGTCTTGTTTTTGGATAATAGTTCTGAATGTAATAATTCAATGAGGGACGGGTCATGTAACGGTGATGCATTAAATCATTTATTCATATAACAACAACGTCTCTTCAAATATGAGCCCAGTATGTATTCATCTGGTTATTAGGACATGAAACAGGTCAAAGACCCATAATGCTGAATTGGATCATAGCCTCCATCCTCCTTTAGAATGGGAATTGTTGAATGACACAGACCTAGAATAAACCCACTGTGCTTTGTGTCTTTATATTACTAAAAATAAAATAAAACAAAAATGATATTCATTCAGAAGTGGAGTGCTGTGGTCAGATATATATGTCAACATGTTAACATGTTAAATAGTGTTTAGTGCTTACATGTTGAAATATTTGTGTTTGATCAAGTCATAACACGGCGAACCTGGAGCCAGGTTGTATGCAGAGTAAAAGAGCCCAAGCTCCCCGAGCCATGCGGGTGCAACTCTGTGCTGTCACTCAAAGCCAAAAGAAACCGATCCTGACCTGGCCACCGAGTAGAAAGTGACAGATGTTCTGGCGATCTTCCACATCCATGAGGCCCGCAGAGCGAGCTCACAGATGTGTTTCTTTAAACAGTCCTTCCAGCCCACGGTCCAGCACCATTCACATGAACAGAGGAAGGAAATAACGCTGCACTCTGGTTCTAACCTTGAAGACTTTAGGACCGAATGTCGAAATAGGGGCTCAGATTAGCAAGTTGATTTACTTAGAATTTTTCTTTTATTAAATAGCCGCTGAGTTCTCTTTCCCTATGTAAATCTATGGCAAAACGTCTTTTTGGGATCAATAGTATCACCCGACAGGCCCAGAAGTTGTAATTCCACCATGTGGCCACTATTCAAAATTCCAAAGCCCGGTTCTCTTGCTCGGGCCTTTTTTCAGATCACCATGTCAGTCAGCGGTTTTCTGAGCCCTAAAAAGTAACAACAAAGTGTTTATGTTAACAGTTATAATATGTTGTCCCGTTAATCCCTTCCTGGAAACATCTACAGCACCACCTCGTAGACCAGGGAGGTGTCATGTTCAACTAACCCAATAGGCGGGAGATGCCATTTTCAATCCATGTGTTTGTTTGACGGTCAGGGTGAGGAGGAGATCAACATTTGAGTCTGAACTTCACCAAACCACATTGACTTTGTTTACTGATGTGTTCCTGCACTGTTTCCCCCGGTCCATATCTGTATGCATGGAGGGGATGCTGGCCACTGAGGAAGCGAGTGGCAATTGCAGCACTTCTGACAGCAACACTCAGAACCCCGATGACACGAGAAGACTGAACAAGGCTATTTCTTTACCTTAACATCAATTTGGCACGCTGTAAAGCTATTGGATGGGAGGCAACAAATGGAAATCCACGAAGGATTTGGAGACCGTCGCTGAGAAAGATACGAGTGCCATCCTTGTCTGGTATCAAATATTTGTGCCACTATGGAAGCAAATGTTGTGTATTTCATCAATAGTGTGCCTTGCCAATTGACTTCACAATAAAAGCCTTTCTCTTAAAGATGAGCATACTAAGTGCACGGTACAGTGCCCCCAAGACGATTACATCTGTTTAGCAGGTGTGAGTAAATGTTATTGCCCACTCTCTGGGAGGAGAACACAACAAAGTTAATCACAATGATAATGGACTACCGGGTGTTAATAACAATAAAACATATTATTCTATTTCTTTGTACCCATCATTCCAATTCAGCAGCTGCAAACCATAATTACCTTGACTAAACCCGTTCCCACTCCCAACTAACCAAACACGTCTGGAGTCTGGAGGGCATTGCCCATCGACATCTGATACCGACGCACCAGGATAACCACCTTCGATGGAAACACATCCACTTCATTATCAACGTAGCAAGTCACGTTTAATTTGAGAATGTAGTATGCTCCTAAGAATTGGAAACCAAACCTGCCTCCTGTAATATTCAAAGCAGATGCTTGATGAGTATGTAGAGCATCATAGTCTGAAGCGTTTGTCGAGTTGGGAGGATGAATTTAATTCAATTCAGTGTATTTTGTATAGCTGGAAATCACACATTTGCATGGGAGGGCTTTACAATGTGTACACAAACGACTGTCCCAGGATCTCACATCGGATCAGGAAAAACTCACAAGGAAAACAAATTAACATGATTAGGCATTATGTTAGGCAAAAGCCGGAGGGGCACAGGGTCAATACTTGTCACATAATGAGAGGCCCATCACACCGAACCTGTTTACTTTCAGGTTGTTATTGAGGAATTATGAAGATGTCTTGTGCCGGAGAAATTGAGCTAAGATAAGACTTAATTAAAATGATATCTACCTGGGATGCAACACAAGTCCTGACTATGTGTTCGTCCTAATGGTTTTTAAATTAAAATCCGTCCCTGACCTCAGCAAAATCTAAGATATGTGGTCTTAATTAGAGTCACGGGTACAAGGGAGGGGCTGAGGCAGAACCCCCCCCCTCCCCCAGTTGATTAAGGCTGCAACGTTTGGTCATGCGATTTCCTGTTAACACTTTGGTGGCATCTGCGATCAATCCACTGTGAGGATAAAGACGGTAATAACACCACCAACAGAGAGAAGGGAGAGTTGCAGGACTGTGCAGTATTTCCAGCAATCGCTTCTCCACAGAGGATAAACTTAGACTGCAATCCATTTCAATCCATGTCCTGTTTGTTACGTTTTAAACCCTCATTGTTCTGCCTAACAGCGGGTCAGGTACATCCGGTGACCTTGTGAAAGCTCCACCACGCGGGAGGGTGGTAAGCATGCAAAAATGACGAATTAGAATGGCATTGTGTTTTGCACGGCCCGCATGAATCACTCCTGATGTAGCAAGGCTAGGGGCAGAGCAAAGGAAGAAAGCTAAACTATGTGGCTTAAATCATCTACCCATGCTCTAAAATAGGAGGTGGACGTATTGATTTTAACATGCCCAAACGAACAAAGCCATTTCACTTAAATCATCGTCTTTTTGATCAGTCGCAGGCGTATGCAGCCCAGCTCCTCCCAGCAGATTGTGTTTCTCATTTATTTCACTTATATATGCAGTGACATTCACATAATTTCCTGCTGCGGCGCATTAACACCGGGCCCTGCGTGGTTTATACAAACAATTCATGCTAATCTTCATTCACATCATGCAAGGATGGGCAGAGCTCGCAGACAATAGACCGGCCTCTGACCAAAGCAAGTTAATACCCATGCTAAAACATGGGTGGACTGAATAAAGAGCACTCACTCAATAGATTCAGTCATCTGCAGAAGCTCAGAATCCACTGGCACAAGAACACTAATCTTATGCAACTTATTCATGAGTGGCTGGCATTCTGAGGTCAGTCCAAGTTTTGGGAAATGTTTTTGAAATGAGAACAAACTTGTTTGTAGCATTAGCAGGAATCCAGGAGTTCTTCTGTGTTAACTGAATGCATTCAGGTAAATGAGCTTTAGTTAGTGTGAGTCACCTTCGGCTTAGGTACAACTACAATGTTGAGTTAAAATTAAGACAATTTGATGTTTATAAATTATTATTTATTATAATTATTAACATCAGGAGAATAATATAATCTAACATAACAAAAATATTTAATTTTTTACAATATTCAAAGACCAATATGTGTTTGATGGCTCAACATACATAGGAGATCTCAATCAGATGTCTGCGTCCCAGAAAATATATTATCTTCTGCTTCAGGAATAAACCTCATGCAACCATTCAAGAACTACATTATTAAATGAAGCTCAAGTGGAAGTTCAGAAAGGAAGACTCTCTTTCCACTCTACTTCATTCATAAGCATCCTCTTAGTCTTGCAGGATTACTCCATCAGCTGATTAGGGCCGTGTACAATGAGAACCAATCGGGGGCGGCGCAGTTTTGTAAGCCATTCACATTGTTGTTGGGATACAATTTGGGTCAATATTCACCAGATAAAGGACAGAAATAGAATGATGAAGATGAAGACCGTTAAGGATATGTTGACATGTCTTATAACGTGTATCTTAAGACAATACGCAATACAATACAACCCAGCTTGTGAGCGCTGCGGAGCATGTCGGGGTGAAATTCTCACAAGAACTCAAATAAATGCCCCCGTCGGTTATTAAAACACATTTGGGAGAGTGACTTTTTTTCTTAAATACTGAAGAATGAAAAAAGAGGCTCAAGCAAAAAGGGCACTTTATTGACATGACGTCACAAATGGTCCAAGTTTCCTAAAAAAATAAACAAACAAAAACTCACAAAATCCGTGATTTCAAAGCTTTGCAGCTGTTTACTGATGTTAGTTTAGAGAATAGATAGAGGGAAAGAGAGAGAATAGAGAGGGAGAGAGAGGAAAGAGAGAGAATAGAGAGAGGAGAGAAGAAACTAGAAAGAACACAAATTGAAACTTTTTTATTGTCATATAACATATAGTTATATGAAATGTGTTCTCTGCATTTAACCCATCCTTAGTTATTAAGGAGCAGTGGGCTGCAATGATGCCCCCAGGGAGCAGCTGGGGGTTCAGTGCCTTGCTCATGGACACTTCTACTTGCAACTAATGGGGAGAGCGGGAATCAAACCCACAACCTTGGGGTTGCAGGACGACCCCCTTACCCCACTGAGCTACAGAGAGAGAGATCAGCGAGAGTGAATGAATTCTTATTCCGTTCTATTTAAGAGGGGCTGGTATAGGATTTGCGTGGCCAGACTGAAAAAAAAATGATAAAGCCTCTCTTGTTCAGAGGGCCGGGCCAAATGTGGAGGCGGGCCATATCCGGCCCGCGGGCCTTAGTTTGAGGACCACTGCTCTTGGCTGTTGATGTCTATCAATATCGCTCATTTTGAAAATGAGGTTAGAGGGCAATACGGATACGTGGCTGGCATGACCTATTAGCCAATCAGAATGCTTGTACTGTTGTTGCTATATAATAATTCATCTTTATTCATAAGGAAAATGTAAATTAGTGGTCTGATGCTCCCAGAAGAGACGCAGGCCGAGGATGTATTGCATCATCAGTGTATTGCTGCTTATGCTTCAACTCGGTCAGAATTTTATTTTGGCATTGGGTGCCCTTTTTTTTGGTTTGAGCACCTGCCCCCCAAAATGTCTGTGCACGTGCCTGGTCCTCTTCTTAAAGACGTCTTTGTTCTTAAACGTCTGTTATTGATCGTCTCTACACAGCAGCATGTCATTTCTGTCTCTACGTGTCACGTTTAACACTTCTCGGCTCGCCGTCTCACGGGGCGGAGCGAAGAAAAAGTCACCTGCACCCCCCACCCCACCCCCGTAGCATCATGCGGCACCAGAAGTCGCATTAAGAGCAAAACATATTTTATTTATTAAACGTTAACAATACGATATGGCTCTCAATTAAATACATTTAGAAATATTTGGCTTTTATGTCTCCCAGTCAAAAAGGTTCCTGACCCCTGCTCTCGTGCAAAGTGGCAACACAATGCCGTATTTCCATTGTATCGTATACGGCTCTGCTCGACTCGACTAGACTCACTTTTGGAAAGAGGTCTTTTTCTCTACAGCACCTTCACAGTGTAGACGGGACACTAACTGAATCCTTTCATCAGCAGACCAACAGACAAACGTCTGCACTTTGTGCAGCATCGTGTACACAGTGGGTCGAGCAAATGAAAAAAAGCTGACACTATTGATCTTAGTTTTGTGATCTAAAAACAGAGACTTTGCACTGGCTGTACTGCGTCCTCTAGTGACTTCTCTCTCTGACCAATCAGCGGGAGCATCAGATCAGCTCCACTGGAGCCTCGACAGAGGTGGACACACAAGTGGACTGCTTCTGTTGGTATCATTTAAACATTTGCTGATGGGAAAATAACTGTTCTAATTTGGAATGAAGTAGTAAAGTTAATTCCTTTATATCATGAATATCCGTCTTTGAGCTTCAACAGAAAGTGTGTCCTTTCAAACCGGTGACAAATACAGACTTTTTGTCTTGTCCCGTCTGATACCGCCAAGGAGTCCTGACCACGCCTCCTCGACCATTTCCCGTGTTCACGCTATAAGCGTTGAGACGCTCCACGAGGGGCGGGGCTTATCTCTGTGTCTCGTCTCCATAAAGACCGTTATCATCTCCTTCATCCACCAGCATAACTAACCACTAGTTCTGCTTTATATTTGTTGTGGACATCCCAAACACTAACGCCCTTGTGTTTGGTTGATGACATCACCCGTAGGCTCACACAGCTCGGTCACTTTTTACCCAATCAAACACTCTGAAATTGATGGAAAAGAGGAACGGAAGAGCAGAGGAACAATGACAGTGATCAAACAAAGTACATGGTATTACTCAAAGGGGAAGAAAAAAGGATCACCAATCAATTAGAAACAAATAAAGGCTTCACTATTCAACTTTAATTGCTTGAAGTTCAGGACTGACAATGTTTTCTTTCTTTGAGAACAGACTAATTGCTTCTGTTGTCTGAATTTCTTTTAATCAAATGGAAACTTGATCCAGGTCTCTTTTATACTGGGTAGGAGCGTAAGTGCTCCTGGCATGGATAGCTGCACATAATTCCAACTTTGATCTCAGATAACTACATCAGTCGCCAGTTATCAGACAGCTTTAATCAGACACGTTAGCTGCAGACTCATTGGTGGAACAAAAGGTTGTTTACGTCTGTCGCCAGCCTTTAAAATGCAGGGTCCGTCTTTCTGTGCTTTCAGCGAGCGAGCTGTGCTGGTCTTTGTCACATCTGATCCCAATCCCAGTCCGCCCCAGTTCTCTCTTTAGTAATGCTGGCGGACGTGTCGCAAAGTCACTCAATGTATGCATGGCGAGAAGCCATGAATTATTTAAGAAGCCGGTTCCTTAAACTGATTTGAATGTTCAGGCATCCCGTGTTATCAATAGTTGTAATTCTCCCAGCAGGCACCGTGCTCAGCAGATGTGCTGATACACCGTCACAGGCTCACTGACCTCTGCATGAACTTATATTACGCATGTGACATCAGTAAAAATGTGGGCACAAAGATGAGGCATTGATTTGAAATGCTTAAGTAGTGTTTTCCATTCATAAAACATAATTCCAGCCTGTCAACATTGCCCCTATTTTTAGCAGCTCTATCGACTACAAGCATTTTACGTAAAAGCTGGCTGAAAGTCAAAGCTAAATCCTCTTGCATTAGGTATCCATCCTTTGTGAGAGACGGAAATATGAAAGACACCAACAAGTTGTGTGTGTGTGTGTAGATGTGTGTGTGTGCGTGTGTGTGTGTGTGTGTGTGTGTGTGTGTGTGTGTGTGCGTTTCTACATGCTAGCACCTTTAACCTCTGAGTTTGAAAGAGAAGAAATTAGATATTTGGGCTTAATTTCTTTGCACCATTACATTGAAACCTGATTTGAATGCCGGTAAAATAAGGCAGTTGTCCTAGTTTATGTAGCACACATCCGTCTGGATATAATTGAATCCAGGATTGTGGCTCTGTGAATGGTTTGGATAATGATGGTTTTGTGATGGCATTTCAACAGATACCTTGGGGGGGAAAGCCTAATACGTTTTGGGATGAAGAGATAAGACTAATGGAGAGCGAAATGATCTGTCAGTAGTTCCTTACAACAAAAACACTTTGACAGCTTCTTCAGTAAACAATCACTACTTCTTGCCTTAACAAACAATATTAAAAACCCCAACAGGATGGGTTATTAAGACAAATGTTCATTAGTAACTTTGGTAACTGTTCACATTGACATTCACAGATGTATAAACTGTGGTCCAACAGGACTACAGAGCCAACACGGTTGCCATCTCAACCCTAAAGCCAGTCCTATCAGCATTAAATTGTCTTTAACCTAAAAGGTTATAAACAATTTAGAGGGTGAGAATAACACTGTCCAATCTAAAGTCAGAGGAGCGGCTCCCAGTAATGCTCATACCAGAGATGGATCCTCCTCACTTCAAGGTGAATGCATCTGAATGAGCAATTTCCATTCAGATATTAGTCAAATGGAACTAATACCTTTGGATAGAACGAATCAACCACTCGGATCATATTTGACACTGACATATGGTTGGCAGTTTTGGGAAAGTTTGAAAAAAATATCTAAATGCTGAGGGAATATTCAAAGAGAAGTTACGCTCAATTTCATCGGCGGTAGTCAATCAGAAAGTGATATCAGTGATGAATTATTCGTCAGTGTCACTATATTTGCCCTAATGGTGGGGAGGGAGGGCCAACAGCGTATATGTATCACCATGACAATCGGTTTAGTTCTGTTTGCAGTGTTGTATTTGGAGACGTAGAAACAATCTGTGATCTTGCAGAAACAAGAGTTTTCTTTGTGTGTTCAGCTGGAGTTCATTATAGCCACAAGCAACTAGACCACCTTTGCATATTACATGTTAATGACGGCCCATATTTGCAATGCTTGAGACATATTATTCTAAAAACACTGGTGTGTGAACATTGCTTTACATTTAGCATATTCTTTACATGAGTTTTGCTCCATAATAATATAATATATTAATATTGTGGATGTGTTTACACTTTCGGTCGAAGATATACATTAGCTAATTGTTTGTCCACAATGTATTATCTCAATCACACCAACCAACTTCCTCCCTGGATTGACCACATCCTTTAGTATGTCTGTATTATAAAATATCACTTCTCAAACAAAGAGTTTTGCTTTTGCATAGCTCAAATATAGTTTAGACGGTAGCTTAGTTCCTTTTTTTTAATCGGAAAATGCAACAAAATTAAAATGCAGGCACAAATGTACTGAAGCTCGCACATTAAATATGATGCTCAGTTGAAATGAATTCTAATTAGATAAAAACTTGAATGCTTGTGCACTTAAAGCTATTGTGCATCTCTGTTAGAATCTAAATTGTGTCCGTTTCTTTGCTTTAATACTGAGTTATCGTCATCTGCCTTTATTGTCTTCATGCCATATCTCAACCGATTGTTCAAGGTGAATGCAACTAAACGGAAAGTAATCAAAAACTATTTGCACACATCAATGCTTCACATGTGGAATTTGGATTTCTTCCTTTAGAAAAACATAACCTGCATCTTGAATAGAAATAGCACAGATTGTATTATTGAGTTTGCTGACATGAAAGAAAAGAACATTCCAGTCATATATTGAATTCTGTGTTCAATGTTCCTCTCGTTACTTTGTTACAACCCTTCTTTTAGTCGCTGTTGAGGGTTCATGATGCGGTTGAAGATGTGTCACTATTCTTTCAGAGCCCATACAGTGCATATGTATTTGCATATTTTACCAGACATGTTTTTTTTTACTTTTCATACTCTATTACTCATACTATTTACAGCTTGTATTCATGTGAGAGCATTTCAAAGTGCTTTTGTACCAACGTGTGCAAACAGTGTCTCACAAGCATCGACTTGAGATTTGATTTGTTCATGTTACATACAAATTGAGAACATCTCAGGGATTGGTAGGCTAAAGGGATGTGTACAGTTATAGTAGCTGTCATTACTTAATGCAAGTACAGCAAGTTCAATACTTGATACTTGAATTGGACATGCACAAAATGATCTCTGTGTTTAGGTTAAGGTTCAACTAATGGTTGATTAGTCAGGTCAATGTAATGAATTTTAACATGGTGCAAACAACTGTGTATGAGTGTATGTCTGATCGTAATGCTATAAAGATTGGCCCTGATGATCTGTTGGATGTGCACAGCCCCTAAAACCAAAACTGTAATATCAAATCAATGTCAAACGTAATGATGCTTTAAACTAATCAAACCAAACTTGAGAAATATATTTTTTCTGATACAATCTTGATCGTTTGCAACCAAGAATGACGGCACCATATTGCACTCACATGGAAACACAAACAAGATCATTCATTTGTGTGAAGTATTTACTTGTTCCTCAGTGTTAACTCCCTGAAGTGGCGTTGGGGAGTCACACACATGCAGCTGTGATATCACGAAAGGCAGCAGACGCGCTGACTCGTCGCTTGTGATCTCTCGGTCTCCTTGACACACAAAATCTGTATCATGATAACATTCAGTGGAAGAAGACTGTGCAAATATATAAATGTTCTACATCTATAACTGACTTTTACCAGGCTGGCAAATGACGAATTACCATTTACAACAATTAAACTGAGTAATGGTGCGTTCACAGCAAAAGCTGTCATGATCTGGAGTTTGTGTCTCGTTTTGTGTCTTGTTTTGAAGTCTTTGTGTCGTCTGTCTCCCTGTGATTGTCCGCCCTGCTCCTGATTGGTTCCTTCTGTGTGATTGCTGGCCCCGCCCTCATTGTGTCCACCTGTGTCTCGTTCCCCGTTGTCCAATCTTCTCACCTTGCCTGTGTATTTAAACCCCGTTCGTCTCGTTCCCAGTGTGGATTTGTTCCGTTTGGTCTGCGTTTTTTGTCGTCCTGTCTGGTTTGTTGGATTAAATATTGTTTTTTGCAGAAGTAATGTCTGCGTTTGGGTCCTCTCTCGCTGCGACATCCGTGACACCTCATGAAAAAAGTGTTGCGAAATTTTCGCGCAACGGGATCCCATTCAACTTCAACGAACAGACGCGTGTGGTTGCGACGAACACAACATTTTGCCGGGAAGCTTCCCAGCATTTTAGCAAAAAAAAAACATCTAAGGCGAATCAGTGCTTGAGTTGTCATCACTGTCCCGCCATTATTGGATCAGAACTAGATGGGGGACACTCATCGTTGCTATTGTTTTTGCGGCTATGTTCTGAACCCAAACACAAGAACACAAGGGCGTTGGATGTTCCGATGTTTGTGGGAGGCCCACGACAAGTATAACGCAGAACTAATGGTTAGTTCTTCCGTGGTTGATGGCGGAAAATATAAAAGTTTTCACGGAGAAAAGCCATACATATAAGCCCCGCCCCTCGTGGATCTTCGCAACGCTTTTGGTGTGAACACAGCAAATGGTTGAGCGAGTAAAGCGTTGCAAAAGTTGGTGCCGTCATTGTGTAGAAAAGTAGTCTTTCTCTCACGAGAACTAAGAGATAAGATTACTGTATTTACTCATTTTCATATTTAATGAACATGCTACTGGGTGAAGGTGATTGCGTCCCTGCGCATGTCACAACAACACCAGCAAATGGTTCACTGGGGCATTTTGATCTCGACAGTTTTCTTCGGCCAAACTAATTTCTGCGCTCACAGTATAAAAGTCTGGAGGGCACAATTACAACTGGCAATGGAAAGAAAAACGAGGGGTAATCTCACTGATTTTTTTTTTCTTACCCGCGGAAGTCCAAGAAACCGTAAAAAGGTACAGTATTTCCCCTGATAAACCATCATTCCACCCACACCAACAAGTACACACAAAGTACATAAGAGCCTTTACTATCTCCACTTGGTTTCCCTGTTGGTTTATTTTGAATCGAGGAGGACCAGAGCATTTCCCATCCCTGTCAGGTGCTTTCAGCCTCATGTAAGAATGCCTCATTGTTATCTTGATTATCTCCGATATTATGCCATCATCTTCAGCCCTTGTCTCGAGGCAGTAAAAGTATGCAGAGATAACACAGGTCCAATGATGGAAGACATTTGCAATGGCATGACTTGATTAATTCCAAACACTAGATTAATTAACTGGCATAACTACACAGATGATTTGTGTGCCGATGGGATTTGGTCAATAGGGATGATTGCATGAAGTAGATATGCTCATTCAATATTCATTATCTCCCTGTTCTATTTCCTCACGGGGCAGACAGGTCCTTCCCGAGATTAAGATATTTCCCTCAGGTCTTCATAAATACCTAGACTCAGAGCTTCTGTGTTGAAATTAACCCCACAACTATTAAAAGAATGAGAATTCTTTTTTATGAAATATTCTCTTCCCGGTTGATTTAGCTACATTTAACCTTCCCTTTGAATCATATATGCACATTGAGTTGTACATTTAATACGATGAAAATTGCTTTACTGAGTCTCACATGTCTGAATTCTGGGCCGATGTGTGAATGGTCTTACACAGCGAAGAATGCACTTTCAGTGTTTCTGTATGAAAGATGAGTGAAACGGCTCAGAGGGTGGATTCATTATCCTTATCAAAAGCCAAAGAGAAGACAAATATAAACCATTCTTCTGCTTCTGGCTCCGTGGTCCTCACAAAGCCTCGGGGAGCGGAATAAAGACAGCTGAAATGTGGTGTTAGAATGAGTGCAGAGGGGAAACACAAAATCCTATAATAATATGATCAGGAGCCCAGGACAATAGGCACTTCTCCAAAAATCTGCTATTGTTTCCATTGTATAACTCTCTGGCCCTGAACACCATCACCTCCACTAATCTGCTCTGAACACACACAGTTGATCTACGTGTTTGCAGGGTTCAATGGTTGAAAGCAAAGCAAACGTAGAAACAGAAACATATTTGAGTTTGTACATACTCTACACAGCGACTATGAATGGCAGATTTTGAAAATGAATAAATAATCCCACGACAGTGGTTGATTCTTCATCACATCAGAGTAAAATGCACTTGACCCAAGGGACTGTTAGAAAATACACACATATGTGTTAAATTTAGGCAGAACCTTTTAGTATTACAATAAATGCACTTCTCATCAGGCTCCCCAGCTGCTCAGAAGTATGACATTTTATTAAAAGATTAAATACAATTGATTTAAACAATAATATACTGAATTTAATTCAATAAGTGAATGAATCCCAGATTTGTATAAAATCATTTAAACGTTGTTAAAGAGATTACAGTGGACTGTAACCTGTAAACAAGCCTGCACATATGAGTAATGGGCAACATTTGATATGGCTACTAGTATTCCAATTAACAAGATGAGGAATACACAGGGTGTGAATCGTGGATTTTATTATGAATATTATTATGCATATGAGAAGCTGTACCACAGCGGGTGCACATTTTCACTCAGTGGCTGTCAAACTATTTTAGTGGTGCTGGATTCAAAGGTAATTAAGATCAATCATCTTGGAACAATGCATGCCCATCTCACATTTCATAGCAATCTATACAATAGTTATCAAGATATATCACTCTGTGTACTAAATGGTGGACCGGCCAATCGAAATTGCCTTCACTTGTGTCACACTGCTGCTGTGGCTAAAAATGCATTTTCCAAATGGGAATTTATTATAAACGTTGGCAAATTAGATCGTTCTAACTCACACAGGCTCCGCCCTCGACCTATTCTCTCCTCCAATCAAAGCATGCATGCAGGAAAATAAGCATCCTATGACAATAGTGATTTGCCTTCTGGCCTGATACAGAGGGATCGTGGTCCTTGATGAACAGAGGGATGTGGTGCTCTGGGTGTCTACTGTCTTGTTGACCCCTGTATGGGTCAGGCCATGGAGCTACCAAGTTCAATTCAGTTTATCTCTATAGCCCAATTTCACAAATTACAAATTTGTCTCGGAGTGCTTTACAATCTGTACACGTAGACATCCCTGTCCCAAAACCTCACATCGGATCAGGAAAAACTCCCAAATAACCCTTCAGGGGAAAAAAAAGGGAAGAAACCTTCAGGAGAGCAACAGAGGAGGATCCCTCTCCAGGATGGACATATGCAATAGATGTAATGTGTACAGAAGGACAGATTTAGAGTTAAAACACATTCAATGAATATGACAGTGTATGTAAGTTGCGTGCTATGGGTTGTCTGGGGGCCCTTACTTCGTCGATGTTGCGGCTCAAGTCCTGAAGAAGTATGTAAGCTGGCCAGTATCGGTGTAGTTGGGTCGATGTTATGCTGTGGCAGGGTGTGCAAACCCAGGACTCCACCCACGTACCCATAGAGTCCAAAAAAGGCGCCTGTGTCAGTTATAACGAATGCTACCATATTGTAGCATGAGAACCCCGATAAATCTAGCGTTCCAATTTTGTAATGTATCGTATCTTTCAATAAATATCAAGCTTCCCCATTGTGGTAAAGTGGAGCAAAGTATCTGATTCCGTAATGTGTTAATCAAATGAAATGCCTCGTGGAGTGTCGAGTCGAGGGAGCTTTTCTTTCGTGGCTTAGTTACACGTGTTCCAGGAGAAGTTGCGTGTCAACCAAAGGAATCTGTGGAGCTTCATCATTCTCTCCTCTGAGCAATGACCGAACGTAACACTTTGTTACAGGAATGTCAGTAAAATATTGAGGCAGTTTGGATGAACTGATTACAGAGGCTGTGTGGAGTCATCCAGGCCTCTTTGTAAGGGCTACATGGCGCTCCAAATACAACTTGATGGATGACCACACAGTTGGCTGTCAGTGCTACTTGCCTTAACAGCCAGTGTGCAGTGATTTGAGGTTATAACACTGACTTCATATGATTTAGAAATGTCTGCAGCGCTACAAAAAACTTAGCTGTATCTTAAGACTACTGAGAAACGCATCCAGAAATGTGAAGCAGAAGGGTAGAGCCAAGATGTGACTCACAATATCACGCCTTTAATTACAAGTCTATAAAGGTCTCTATCTGGAAGGAGGCTCACTCTTAACACTATATTAACTATGCCCTAGTGTCCTTGCATATGCTATGTGAAGGTTGAAGACACTTTTCATAGAAACATCTTTGCAAAACCAGGTAGGCTGAGGTTGCGTTAGTAACCTTTACTTCATTTGGGAGGTGAACTTTGAGACATATAAAATAAGTTGTCTTGATCCAACCAGACGATGCTGCCAAAGATCACAGGTCTTTGCAAGTGAAATCCAAATTAAAGGATGACTTATGATCTAAATAAAAGTGACCCTGCAAAGTGGCAAGTTTTCTTCCTCTTTCTAAAGAGTGTTTCCCTCTTGAATAAAAACCCACTGACATCTCACTTTTACCTTCATTGGGAAAGGTTGCAAACGGCATTCATTCGCTTTACTAATGACTGTACTCACATGTATACTCGCATGTATTTATTGGCACCAGCACTGATCCGTATCTATGGAAACATGACACCGGAGTTGACTTTTCAGGTGCTTTCTTTTGTCATCTCAGCTACAAATTCTGTCGATCTCAGTCCAAGCAGCGCTCGAATGTTGTTGCAAAATTTGTCAGCACCAAGAGAGACTGATCGAAATGTACCGTAACATTTTCACTGTTTATTAAATCCTGTTTTCAAGTGGATTTGTGATTTTGAAAAAGGAATCAAAAAAATAAAGGCATGCTCTCCAGCTTTATGTTCTTTGAAAGCAGCTTTACACACTAATTCTGGTGTAAAACATATAATAATGATTTCTTTGTTGCTTTCTTTCAAACAAACCCAGGTGGACGCTTCAGTACATGATGGTCGTGACGTAAGTCGTTAGTCAGGTTCAAGTCGATATTTTTCTCACCTAACTTCCTGTGAAGACGGATATTTATTTTGAGATACGCTATGTGTATAATACATTTATTCTGGTCTTCCCTGACACGGCCAAAACTGATGCTAGATGGGTACCTGGAGCATCATAAGCGCAAGATCACTAACCAAACCGTGGTATTTGCAAATTGGGAGTGAGAACATGTTGGAATTGGATGATACGGTACGATAGGTTGACGGATAACTTACAACTTCTAAAGGCTAATTAATCACTAATCAGACCTTTTATGCAAAAGAGTTCCTGTAACAGGCTTTGCATTTTCAGCACCAATGTCTGCAGAATGCCACAAGATACATTTAAAAAAAGTCAAAATAATTGTCTATTGTATTGTTGACATGTTCTCTGCAAGCTGATGTCTCTTCCAAATATTGTTTGTTGGTTGAAGTTTTGTTTGTTCAGTTCACCAGACCAACAGTGTGGTCAGTCATCTCTTGTGTTAATATCTGTCCAATTGTATCATGTCAGAATATATCTAGGTGAAGAATAACTTATCACCAGGCTAAAAAGCAATGCACTCACTGGTTCACAGTTTGTGAGTAGAAGTGCTTCACTTCACACGTATGCCTCAGGAGGTTGTGTATGCCGTCCACTATCAACAGGGCAGGGGAACATTTCACAAACAGCAACCTGCAGTTTTTAAAAGTGAAGCCAATGCGGAAAATGCACAATGTCAAAGGCCAAAATGCTGAACTTGTGGCATTAAAAACAAATATCCAAAAACCAATGGCAGATGTTATGGTAACTTAGTCCACCTCTTATATACTGTTGATGGTCCTTCAACACATGGCCTCATATGGCCTCTCATATCAACATATCATGCATATTATTTCCAGTTTATTTCCAGTTTGTAGCTACTGGCTCAAAACTCAAAACTCTCCTCTCTTTGGCTTCTCAGCCAAGCAATAAATACTGAAAGCAGATCTCAACATAATCTGAGGATCAGTAATTGTGAATTGATTAGATCAGACAGGAATCAGATTAAATAAGCAGCTTTGTTATTGGCTTGAGATTTGATAAAATGCTTCAAAACTCCAACCATAAATACTCCAACCATAAATTTATTTTCATTCCCTATCTGTGAGATTAATTTGACAAATAGCTATTGTCAAGCCACTACAGCCGAGGACTGAGCTGTATCTCTCACTGCAGCACCAAATTTAGAGTCATGATCATCATAAAGCCTCCTGCTTTATTTTTGTGATTTATGACAACTTCAGATATAATTTCTTAAACATATATTTCTCCGTCAGCTGAGAGACAGAGTCCTTGACAGTATGTCTGTTGACATGAGTGCAAGAAGCCACCAGTCATAAAAAAGTAAGGTCACCCGGATCTAACTCAGTGCTGGTGCTTCCACACACACTGCCTGCTGGGATATTTGCTTCCTTAGTCCATAAATATCCCAATCCTCCCTCATTCAACGAGAGTCTCTCAAGTCGGCTGATGATGAATATCCGGTCTAACCCTGAAACGACTGAGCCGGCGATGATGACTAATGTCACAGCGGGAAGGACTTGTAGACCCACAATCCTTCACTGTCATGAAGAGGTCCTCCCCTGAATTTTACTACCGTGGTCAGTTTGACTTTTGGTCAGCTTCTTCGTCATTCAACGTTTATAGATTTAAAGAGATATTGTAAATTTTGCTCTTTTTACTTCCATATTGCTGATTAACCTGTGTTGAATTAGCAAACAAACGTTTAAGGAAAGCTCTCTGAGTGTCCTCCCATCACAAAACCAGACACAAATTATATTATATTTGAGTATGCATATATATATATATATTTTTTTTTTTATTTATTTTATATTTAACTTTGTATACTTTGCACAGTCACTGTTTTTTCTATTTCATATTTTATTCTTGTGTGTTTAGTTTATTGGTGCTGCTATTATGACAACAAATTTCCCCTTGGGGATTAATAAAGTATATATCTATCTATCTATTACTGCATGCCCCTTTCTAATCTTATATTATTACTATTTTTCTTTTTCTTTGGGCATTCTCATCCCTTATTCCCAGCCATGACATATCCAGGCCATACCATACATTAAATTAGTACACAATTTCAATCTGCTCAAAACAGCTCCAGGACAAGTGGTAAGCTGCTCAACGAAAGATAAGAAACAAAAGATGGAATTTTTTGTTATCATTGCCATAATATAATAATGCCCGCTGTTAATTGGGCAGTGCTGCATATCAACTGGAAGGAATAAACATTTGTGATTTAAATTACAATCTGAATCACCTGTAATTAGTTTTTCATGTTTCAGATGAGTAAGTACAGTGAGCAGGTTGTCAGGAATAGTTGTCAAATTAGCACTCATTGACATTAATTGGATGCACTACACCTAGTAGTAATTATTTTCTCTTCTTTTTTTTATCCCCCTGGTGTTTTGCAGAGGTATCTTAAGACGCAAGCTAATTCCATTGACATAGATTTGCCATTGATATCAACGGTCCAGTGCAACATTGCAATTATTGCAAAGCATTTTTTTAGAAACAGTGTCGCTTGAAAGGACAGAGAGATCAAAGAAAACATTGTTTCCTGTTAGCAATTAAAATGTATTGTAAAGCTTGTCACAACTCTTTTTGTATGTTTGATCTTCAAATATCACCTTTTTTCCGATCAGTAATGGGTACTTGATAATCTAATTTATTTTGTATACCTTTTATGTTGTTTTACTTATTGTTATGTATATGTTTTTTTTGTTGTGTTTTTTGTTTTTGTTTCCTTAGTTATAGTCTTTACATAATGTGTATCCTCACCATTTGACTTTGTGATATGTTGTCAATCCTTATTTGTGAGGTATATATTGTACTATAAGTCTTGTTTTGTAATTTCTAAAAATAAATCATATATAAAAAAAGTAATGGATACTTAGTCTTAGTAATGCTTATGAACAGGAGACACTGTGAATTTCACACAAACCTTCATTGGGACTAAATAAAAGGGGGAACACGTCTGGAGTGGAAGGAGCCTGAAGACTGAGTAGAAGGATGCCGAACTTCCAACAGTAATGCGTTGGTGTATCACCAATTCCACCCTTGGCAAATGCATTGGAGCTTGCTCAGATAAGCGGCTGTCATTTGAAATGCCGCTATCTGCTGACAGTCGCAGGGCTCAGCGAAATACAGGGAGCCATGCAAAAGACGGGTTTTCAGTCTCTTATCAACAACCGGACATACTGACGAGTTCCCATGTAAACAGATTCGGGGTCAGAGTCAATCAAGCTCAGGCTGCTGCGACCCTCCACTCAAGCATGTTGTCATTTCATGTACCGTAATAGGTGCTTATGGATCAACACCAATTTCTCTGCAAGGAAATGAGTGTTAGGCTTTTAATCTGGCAAATACATTTCCAGAACAACATGCCTCTAATGCAGATTTATGTTTTTCGGGGTTTTGAAACAGCACTGTTTAAAATCTGTCAACATTAAAAAAGTGTGTGTATGGCACAATCCCTCTCGACCCACTTTAACAGCCCTGTAGGAATAAAACGGTGAGTTTTTTTTTGTCAGCACTCTCGTGGAAACAATATAGAAACTGCTTGTAAACAGGTCTCGTTCTTAGAGGGGAGCACATTTGTAAAGCCTGTTATCATTGACCATGTCTGCTATTTCCTCCTACTGAAGCCAGCCAAAGGGGCTGAGGACTCAGAAGCATATCCTGGGCTCCGTTATGTGGACTGCATATACAGTGGCAGCGCAGATGGAGTGGGACAGAGTGTGATGCCCTGCCAGGCTTCAGATTTGACCTCTGTCTTTAGGGAGGCCACAGAGGTCACGCAGATCATGCAGCTTCCTGTTCAGTGATGTTTTTTTTTTCTGGTAACCTAAACCGCATAAGAATGATCATATCTAAACAACCACTGCCATATCTGGACACACTCTAAGATATTGACCTCATTTTTTACTGTTGAATATTACATAAAATAACACACTGCCTACTGTATGATTATATTGCTATATGATTAGCAGAGAAAACATTCAGCTCAAAGAGCGGCAGCATGACATGATCCTCTATCATTTTTATTGTAATCTAACCAGAAGTAGTTGTTTGTGTTTTAACTGATGCAGCCTTTGTGACTTGTACAGTGTTAGGACTCCTACATAGTAATAACACATTATGATCATACTTTTGAGTTTTTGCTACAAAGATGAACAATTATATTATTTTTTTATCCAGTGCCAGAAGCAACACTCTCGTTGTTTGATAAATCATCATAGTAAATCAGCGGGATCTCATGGGTAGCACGCTTCTTTGACGGATATTTCAAATGTCATGTCAAACAAGTTAAGCTTAACATTTAACATACAAATGCAATGTATTAAAAAGAAAAATTATGATGAGGCAAAACAGTCACTTGATTAGGCTTTTTTTAAAGATAATAGTTTGGCAGGATAAATAGGAATGTTGGTTAGGTAAACTGAGTTATGCATCTGAGTTAAGTCGTCAACATAAACCATCTCTTATTATTTTGCACCTTCCGCCAAAAAAAAAATCCTTGTTTGTGTAAACATTCCTGGAAATAAACGGTTTTTGATTCTGATTATGGATGAGCTTTTAAACATGTCAATAATGTTGTGGTTAAAATAAGTCAGTTTTTATGTAAGATACCACGTTTGGTAAATTAAGTAGTCAACGTAAATAACCTAGATAAGTCAACGTTTTATTTTTATTTCACACAGAACACATAGGTGAAAGTACAGTGTTTCTTTGGCCCCTCAGGACCGCCTCCCAAAACAGGGAGTCAGTTCTCATACTTAAACTACTCTGAGCATCTAATAATAGTGGAGCATCTAATAACAAGCAAATACATGTCTCACGATAACACGCTACATTACTTTAGAAATTGGTTGGTGATTAATACTTCTGGTATTAATACGCAACCAATTTCTAAAGTGAGATATCGGAAGTTCTAGTATTCAAATGTATTCTGAGCACAAAGTATTTCACCTTTTAATGTGAGGTGACCAACTATTACTTAATCATGCATAGAATCAAAACATTGTTACAATATGTGATGCAACTGGTTTTAAATGTCAGCTTGTGTACACGGCGTATTTAATCGGCTGTCGAACATATCAAGAGCTCTGAGGAGAAAGATCATTAAACCAGATGAGTTATACTTCGGATTCATCAGAATGAATTAAAGCACAACTATGTGATATTACTGACGATAATATTTGGAATACTTAGCTGGCCTCAATGATGTATCCCATCATGAGTCTGTATCTAATAACACTCAACAGCTTATTGTTATAGAGACAAATAGACACTGGGACCTATGGCCAGCTAATGCTGGCGCTGTGGAGGAGCACTGATCTAATCAGCTGTGCTGTGTCAACATTGGCTGATGTATTTGAGGGAGTCTCTCTTTCTCTTCCAGCTCCATCCCTCCTTCACACCGTAGCTTCTATCACAAAGATGCTGAGATATTTGCTCAAATGTAGGCACAAGGTGACACATTCTAGCTGTGACAGAGGGAACCAGAGATGTTGAAACCAATCTCTGATATCCAATCTACCTTTTTAAAAGTCTGTCAAACTGACGTTTGTTGTGCACATCACATTGTTAAATACCCCACCGGTCACACTGCACTGAACACCTGATGCTGAGAAGAGTCTGCAAGCAGACATTTGCTGGCTGTCATATTATTAATTAAAACTGCTGGCTGCTGCTTATTGACCCTGCAGTTCATCCACACACTCTGCCCATACATACAAATGTATACAGAGATATGAAATCCAATCTTATTCAATTTCCATGCAAACACAATATAATATGATATTAAGACTCATAACTGGCATTTGTGCAGTAGGTGCGAGCACAAATTGAGTCATGAAACTGTCCAAACTCAGAATAAATGGCATCAATGTTTGGAGGCGTTTCATAAATCATATCTCAGAACCCAGACCTTCCCAGGTTGGCAACCAGGCATCAGAAACTGAAATGATGGTTGTCACTTTATATTTTCTGTCAATTTAGCTTAGCTTGCCATCCAAGAATAAAACCTTTTATTACAGTACTGTTTGTAGACTTGTAGATGTCCTTTTAGTTTCTTGTTCGGGTTCATCTTGTTCTTTGGCAGTTTAATACATTTGCATATAGAGCTTGTGACGTCAACGGGTTAGTTGATGAGTCGGGGGTCTTGGAGTTTTGGGATTACTCTCCTACATCTTACTAATGTCTATTTTTTTTTTAAATGAATTATAAAAGTAACGCACATTTTAACTGCTCACCCTGCTCTATCTGATCCCACAAGGAACACTGCCGTTGAGCAGATAACTAGAAAAATGTGATAACATTCATCATACTGATATTACACTAATTGCATGGCACTGGAAAAGGAAATTAAACCCTAGACCGATTCCTATGCCCCATTTGTCAGGAAGTGAATGGCACTTAAAGGTTCAGCCAATGCTGATGAATCGTTGCAGTCCAGGTGTGAGACTGACTTGCTCTATCATTTCAATGAAGTCCGAGACAAGTGTAGTAGGTTAAAGATGCAGAGGCGACATAGCATTTATAAAAGAAACAAACAAATGCATGGGGTGTCTCTGGTGGAATGACCTTGGCTAACACAGCCAAGGCCAAATAATCTGTCTGATCCAATCAGCGTCTTGTTCAAAATCAAGGACTTGTGTTTTTCCCCTTTTCCCGGTTATTGTCAAGGTATTGCCACTCCCCGCCCGAGCTACAGTACCGCCTTAGAATTCAGATTCATCTATGGTGAATCCCTCATGAGAGCAATATGAGTGTCCTTGAGAGTGAAAATGAAAAGATTCAATATAGATCTGTTTATTCCAATCCTATAAGTACAGCAGCGTCTTTGATCTTCCACACGCACGCAGACGCAGGCGGCACCGCGAGATGCAACAAAAGCCAGATTCAAGCATAATTTTCGTGAAGTGGAAGGTTCCTCTGGGAATATTAATGTGGTCAAACAAACGGAAATGTTACAGAGGATTGCTGATGAGGCCCGCTGTGGATCAAGCCCTCCAGGAGACAATATGGAAAAGTTGCGAGTATTTTGTTAAGTTCTATCACTGAAGCTCCTCATGAGTGGAAATTGAATAGTAGCCGAATATAACCTGCATTCCTATTCCTAGGCTATTACCTAAATAAATGGTGTCCCAGGAAACCGAATTAGAGGCGTCAGTTCTTGAATGTCATTCACCGCAGCTCTGCAATGAAGGGAAAATCAATCCATTTTGCAACCGGGCATAGCAACGCTGCATAGGTTGATAAGGGGGCGGCAGTAACCTAGAGGTAAGAGAAGGAGGCATGAGAAGGAAAGGTCAATACACTACAGACAGCACTGCAGCTGCTGGTTGCTTTCACCAGTCATTGTTCTATATTTAGTGTGTTAAATGTCATAAAATAATGAACATATGTTAGAGAAGGTTAAAGGGATGTGCTTATTTCACCAGAAAAACTACTACAATATATTAGTTTTATAATGATATGAAGCAGAGAAAATGTTGAAGCCATGGACAGTTAACAATTTAATAGTACTTGAGAGTATTATTACCGAATATTATTACTCAGCATTCAGATCTCTGGGATCGTGATTTGGAGCATTGTAAACCAACAAAACACAGCACTAAATATCATAATATTATATAATTGTAGATGGCTTAACCTTCAGGGACTTCACATGGACTGAAAATGGGTGTTGAGCTGTATTTAAGGTTATTTTGTTTTTGAAATTTACAATTTGAAGCAGGTCAATTTGACCCGTTATGAACTTTAGTTAATTTCCTTCACACATAATTCCATGCACATCCAGTAAAATAAGTATCCGGTATTAAAGCTGGAGATAGTGAGCAAACAGGATCCACTTCAGCAGATACACACTTGTTCTTGCACACTGGGTAAACAAAGGACTTTACGTCATGTATGAAAGTGAAAGTTACAGAAACTTGAATGATACTGTTTCTATGCTCGTTACATAACAGTGTTACGATTGTTACGTAACACTGTTTGTTCATACTAGTTATGTTTGTTACATCACTTTTTCCCAAGCCCCCATACTAAATCCTGATTATCTCCTCAACCACAAGGGCTATTTGAATAATGTCGATGGAATTTAATATACAGAATACACATGTGAGACTATGTGTATATAGCAGTATATGTTCATGATAGAACACAGAAAAAATATATCTAGGATGAATATCTCATTAAATGAGGCACTATCACACTATGTTAACAGACACTTTGCAAAGTTTGACTTTGATAAAGGGAAGTAAAACATTTGTAGTCAAGAAGTCAAGAAAGATCTCCAAATGGAGCTTCTATGATGTGTTTTTCTCATGTAAAATGCAATTTATTTCACTTTTATATCACTAATGGGGTTCAATATATCCACAGAGCAGTAACACACAATACATAAAAGAAAATAATGCTCTGTGCCCTCAAATAATCATAAAATATTGGAAGATGAATCATATTTTATTCATAACTGTCATTATCTCCACCGTTCTCAGCACAAAATGAAAATATGTTTGTGACCCGTAGTATTAGGTCTGCTGAGACTCCAAACGACCTGACAAGCTGGCTGTAGGTTCAAACGCTTCCAGAAGAGTTCACGGCGTGTGTGCATTATCATTTTAATGGATAAGAAATTAATTATTATTGTTCAGTTTCTGCAAAAAAAATTATTATGATTTGTGGTTGATATTTAGCTGATGCTTTGTCTGAGAAGACATTTGAAGGTTGTAGTTTGTAAGCTTTACAAAAGATGCAACAAACGTGTGTAGCAATCAATTTCAATTCAGTTTATTTGTATAGCCCATTTTCACACATTACAAATGTGCCTCAGAGTGCTTTACAATCTGTACACATAGACATCCCTGTCCCAAAACCTCACATCGGATCAGGAGGAAAAACTCCCAAATAACCCTTCAGGGGGGGGGAAAGGGGAAGAAACCTTCAGGAGAGCAACAGAGGAGGATCCCTCTCCAGGATGGACAGATGCAATAGATGTAGTGTGTACAGAAGGAATCATTACACACACATTAAAACTCAGTAACAACACAATCACTGAATATGACAGAGTGTATGAATAGTTGGTAGTAGGCATATACCAAGATCCAGACCTGCATGATCCATCATGCAGGTCTGAATCAGGATCTGCAGGATCATATTTCATAATAACCATTACTAGGGAGCGGTCTCAAAGTCGTTTTTCGAGTAATCTAGAGTCATTTTTAAGGTCATGTGTATCTTAAATTGTGTTGGAAGCATGTACAATTGTCTTGAAGACTCTTGTAGCCCAGGCTTTGTTGTTTCATTTGGTATGTGGCATCATTATTGTCGTTATTGATTCATGAACACATGAATGTGACCACAGCAAAAATATGTGCCCCTTTAAATGGTGGCCTGTAAGCCATTTTAAACCAGGATGTCGATTTTTTTTTTCTGGCGACTGGGTTGTGGGCACTTTTATTTCAACCGGTCACTGAGACACCACGAGGAACTGCCCCTCTTCCTATTGTACATTGTCATAGCAAAATAATCTGATGCACAACTTGATTCATTTCATTTCATGAATACAACCTCTCGGATGTTTGTTCTCCCCGAGAAGATTACCATTAAGCAATGTGCATCTTCCACATGTCCAGGATACTGGACACAGGTTAAACACATCCACAGGCTGGGAATATGAGACAATCCATCACACTCCTCTCAGCTTTCAGTGTTAATCAGAGGAGGAATCCAAGCATGAACCAAGAAGAGACAGCATGCCTCTAGCTTTTTTGATCACCCTAATAGTTGATTAACTGCATTTCATCGGCCGTAATCGGTTTGCTGTTATAGATCCATCGACTATCGTTTTAATACAATTTGCAAGTTTTATTTTTGAAAAGTGATTAAAAGACTTTACTATGACGTGTAGGCTCAGATTTACTGTATTTGCTTAGCTTATTCTCCCAGTGGCAACTGGTACCTTTGTTTCTCATTTTGATGATTGGCGTACAGCAGAGAGCACTTATTCATATATGTATGTAAAATATCCGAAACTTCAAAACACACTTTGCTATGGTAACGACTCTTGATCAATAGAAAATGGGAATGTGTCGGTAAAGTCATGCTAAGCCTTGCCATACCAATAAAAAGCATGCACCCATAAAATGGAAGGAACAGTCCCTGTGCTTCCCCGTCCCTCACCTATTCCCTGAATGTTCGCATCCAAGCCAGAAAAACTGATTGTCTGGTGCAAATATTGTGTTTTTCAAGGACCAATATCTACTCGGAGAAACATGGCATTTCCCACGGAGGCCGGAGCAGAAGTGTAAATCTTATTTACGTTGTCTATTTCAGAAAGCACCTCTCTCAACAACAGGAGTGTCTTCCCATTCACTCATGCATCTTTTATATCAATGTTCAGGGACACATCTGCATGCTTTTATACCTTTTACTATGTAAGTCAGGGGCAGTGTGCTCGGTCTTTGTGTGATTGTGAACATTGTGATAAAGTCGTACCACTTGGTTAAAATCTGTATTTTATGTTATGTTTGGAAAACGTACCTGACTTTAATTAGTCAGACTCATTTTTACTTGGGTTCATGAAGCAAATACAACATCATTTAAGCTCAGTTACTGGGACAACTTCTGCTGGAAAACTAACTTCATTCAGGGCAGACTGACTGTAAGACTATAATTGAGAGTTCCTGTAACTCTGACCTGATGGGAAAGCAATCATTTCACCATTGACTTTCTCAAGTGCTGCCATATAATCTGATTTGATTTACCAGTCAGTCAAAAATTATACATTATACATTAAATTAATTATACAACTAGAAAGGTGCACTCAATAGAATGCAGATCTCCGGCAGGTGTGCCTGTAACCACCACTGCTATGTGTGTAATTGAATAAACACAAGCCACAATTGGCTAACCCTGCTTCTCATGTATCTGACACATTTCTCCTTTGCACACCTCACACAACACATACGTTTTTTTTTTCATTTAGGCAGATGTACGTCTCTGTGCAAAAGCATGTCTCTAGTCCATCTCACGTGTTTTACCACAGTGAGCATTTATTCAGTCTTCAAGTATATTTCTTCCAACAAAGAAAATATATTCAATTTGAGGTTTATGCAACCCCGACATTCACATAGGAATCAATTGCATTAGCATATATGTTTTGCAGGAAATATACATCACAAATGAGAGAGACATGTTTACATTGAACAGGTATTCAAACTGCTCCTCACCAGCGAGCGCGATCCCCTGAGATGTTTTCCTCAACATTGAATCAATGTTAAAAGCACACGATTCCTGAAGTGGGCAAAACTTATTTTACATCTCAGTGTCTTCAGAGAAGCAAACAGGGTACATGGTGAACCCAGTGCTGTTAAGGCTTCTCCCTGACTGTGGAATGCTGCGCTATCTTCAGAGATATAGAGAAGACAGGCTATTTGTTGATTTGTGCCGCTATCATTAGAATGTTAATAAGAACAAAGGTCAACGCAATATATTTATTTGTAATAGGCTTGAAAATGCTGTGAGGAAGAGAGTGATTGCAATACAGCTCACCTCTATGCACATTTAAGGGTAGACCTGGCTGTCCGCCAGCCGTCAGCTGCACTAATTTGGTTTGTAATACCGCTTCATGAGATTGACTCACAGAGCAAATTCTAGTTGGTGCTTCTATTTCAGTATTCTTTCTAGACATTGCATAATGTTGACATAAAATAGTTTATTGCGTGTCTTAGTTGACATTGTGTTAAAGGCCAGTGGACTCAAATACACTATTTTACAGTACAGTACCTATAATATATTTTTTAATAATCTAAAACAATGTTGCCCTCTTTACAAAAATAGTAACACTAGAAGTGTGAATGGTTACTAAGCCACAGCTTACCTTCATTTCATGTTAGCATGAAAATAAACTGTAGGTTATCAATGTTAGGCTATCATATATATGTTGTCTTCATGTGAAAAGATCCAAAATGTCAAAGGACTACATATTTGCTAAAAGTTATTTCTGTAACTGTCATCACTAAACGGTGGTTTCCATTGAGTGTGTGTGTGTGTGTGTGTGTATGTGTGTATGTTACTATCTCTTCAACCTTAAACACAGCATCATTTGCCTTTGTTATATTTTCATATCCATAATAAATGCTTGCCCATTGGCGGTGGTACATATTCCTGCAGCAATCTTTGGGAGTTGACTTTTCCCTAATAAAGAAGGGGTTAGAAAGATGTGAACTCCAGCTGCAGCTCCTTGTTACTCTGCAATGAAGGCAGCGAAGAGGAAGGCAAAGAAGGCACACCTGCTTCCTGCTGTCTTTGTATTTCATTGTTACAATTGTAATTTTAAGATCAGGCCTAGTAACACTTTAGGTTTGAGTTGCTGTTTATTACAATTACAAGCTCTTTTTTTTCTCCAGACAGCTAAATTTGCAGGAAGCTCTCACAGATGTCGACCAGAACACATGCACAAACTGAAGTAATATGTTTTGGATTTATTACAGACCTTGTTTTACCTTTAAACGCTAGATCTTTAAAGAACATTGTGCGCTTGTAATCTATTTTCTACTGAACTGAAGTAGACAATTCCATTACAAATACTATGGGTGTTAAGATATGAAAGATGATGACACCTCAAAGTCACACCTAAAAGCATGGTTATGAAGCCATTTCATCCAAAGCCCTAAGCAATAACCCTCTGGTTTCCCAACACAGTTTGGAACTGTGCAGTCTGTCCGAACCATTGGGAGCATTTTGGGTTTCAGCAAAAACCCTGTGATAAATGGAGGATCTGCTCTACCTGCTGAGTCACAGCTGTCTCCATCTCCATAAGCAATCTGTTTATTGGACGGAACATTTCAACATCACAAATTTGTAAGTTGTACCGCGTTTTTAAAAGACAATTTCCATGTCCCGTTAGGCCTGTCTGTCGTGAGTTGCTGTCTGGGCTAATATCCACTATGAAATATCTCCTTGTGAGATCTGTGTTATACCAGAGAAGTTTAGAAAATACATCTGATTTAGTCCACTTCCCTTGATTTGATATTTAACAACGAGCAGTGAGTAATCCATTATGCTACAAGAGGCCGCCGTGGCAACGTGATGCAGGATTACTCATGGTTACCATCTCCCGCCTCCCAAGAGGGAGCTCAGCTGTCGCACACAATGTTGGCAGTCATAAACTGTCATGACACTTAATTTTGTTCCATGAGCAATATCTTGGCATGTTATTGACATGAAAGTCATGGGGCCATTTATGAAGAGCTGCCAAAGCTGTGTGTGGATGTGCTGATTACCTCCAAACTGGAATTCTACCCAAAGGAGAGACCTGCCATGGGGCAAAGGTAAAACCCCCGCCATATGGCAGAAAAATGTGCTGTTTATGTCGAACTATTATAAATGAACTTGGAGAATAAAATACCACGAGAGGGCTCCTTTGAAGGATGGCTCTCTGTTATATTAGGTTGGGAAAATTGGAATGCACTTGACAGATCCCCTTGATCTCCAGTGACTTTTATCAAAGGTTCCGGACTGCAAAGGAAGATAGCGGGATTACCTCTGAGTGTTTGTAGGCTTCGGAGCTGAATTAGTCATGGCTTAAGAACACAGAGCGTCTTCTTGCCATTTAAAACTATACCTGTCTAGAGTTAACAAAACTGTTGGAGAGGTGCTAATGGATTAAGGCCTTGAAGGAGTAAGATCACTATGTGACCTTCTGATGCAAAATGCGTTGGGGTAGTTGGGCCCAGACTTTGAAAATCCTACCACCCCACCGAGTTCTAGTTGACAGATATGTCTGGCACGTAAAACACGGTTAAAAAGTAATTGAACAAGGAACGCCGCAGGCGGGGCAAGGGGGCTATTACCGTTGTCAAGCTGTTGTCAAGCATTTTCAAGCTGTGCACCATGGAGGCCGATTTGAATCACCACTTCTGGAATTAAATTCAGTCACTAGACGTAGATTGATTAAAGTTCTCATTTCGAGTAATAATCATGAACTTGTCCTCACACAAATACAGTTTTCACCACAATCTCCCAGCATAAAGACCATGAATATTTGTTTGGAGAGAATCACGCAGGGGCAATCAAGGGTCCCGTTAAGAGAATGGAAACACAGTTGTACGCAGGGTGACACTTTGTTGGGACCGTCTTTTTCTTCTTAATCAAGCCACTGATTTACCCTTCAACTGTAATCATAAATAATGAGTAGTTATCTACTAATACCTTCTGCAGAAAGCATTTTGTGTCCAAATGCCAACTTCATAAGAAGGTAAGTCACTATTTTAAAACACTGAATAAAATCAAACCTCTGACTCTCTTTGTCATGATGTTTAATGTTCTTTACGTGAACACAGATAACAGAGTTGTACACATCTAGTAGTTCCTAATGTCATTCTGGTGTAACGTTATATGCTAGGTCTAAATAGTTTTATATTTGGCCACTAAATATTGGGCCGCTTGCTAACGTGTGGAAAACACCCTAAGAATGATTAAAACGTCACTGTTTAAATTGCTGTTATGAGATCTTCTTCAAAAGGGTTATGGCTAATGTATGCTTTAAATTGGATTAGATTGTCTTATAAACCATTTTCAAGAGTACTCCTTCAGCAAATCTGCTCATGCAAACTGTCAAGCTGGTTTCAAAATACAGATAGTAGCTGTTGGCAGTCTTATTGGAATCAGTTTGTCAAAGCAAGAGTGTTCCCACTCTGAATCATCAGGCCATGAGGTCTTTAGGAGACTAACAGTTCTGACACTTGCATAGTCTGACATCTTATTCTGAGCGTAGCTGAACCTATGAACAATAAACACTGGCTGACACGCATCTCTGAGAAATATAGCACATGGGGGCTGCTTTGAGATTGAATGGAGTAACAGGATATGATTAAATGACAACTATATACTTAAATCTTGAATTTAATAATATTGATTTAGTTTAAGAATATGTAGTTATTTTTGTTTTACTGCCCATAGACTAAAGAAAGACCAGGTTTTTCATCCGAGAGTGGAGGAGACCAAAATCTCCTCTTCAGCTAAAATACTCATCCTCGTCTTCATCACATTTGGAATGCACTACTGCAACAGCATCCTGTACCAAAAACATCAATAAACTACAATACAGAATTGAGCAACTCAAAGCCCTTCACAACCTAGAAACCCTTCGTACCCCCCTACTCTGTCCAAGCATCAGGGCTCGGGGGACAGGGCTTTCTTCATTGCTGCCCCTCCTTCTGAGACTCTTTCACTTCTCCATTGCTGCCCCTCCTTCTGGAACTCTTTCTCCCATCACCTCAGAGAATCTCCATCACTCCCCACTTTCGAAACAGCACTTAAAACCCATTTATTTAAATCAGCTTTTAACATGTGATGCTAGTTCAGTTTGTTAATGTTCATGTTGTTGTATTTCTTACTGTTATATCATCTCTCTTGTATACATTGTTATTGCTTCTTATATTTTTTTACCATGTAAAATGCCTTGAGTACCTTTTAAAGCGCTGTACAAATAATACAAATAATAGTTTATCTGCTCTGCTTTGGTGTCTCTGCATTGTAGAAGTGCATAATACCGAGGTGACATAACACCCTGCACACCAGGAAACCATCTTTTCAATGAACCCTCCTTTCCTTAACAGTACCAGTCCATCATGGCTGGAGCCATCTGCCAACTCATCAGCTTCTTCCCTAGAGACGTCACAACATTTAAACAACCTTCTTCTAACCTTCCACAAAACCTGGACATTTAAGTTTGTTTTTCAAGTCCCCCACATAGTCTAGAGGAGCACTTAAAGGAGTTTTTGGTATAATAATAATAATATTATTACAGTATGATTACATTACTTTGTCGGCACATTACAAGTTTGCACCCTGCGTTATGCTCTATTTGACTCTAAATGAACCATAATGTACTCATGCTGTATTGAAGAAGACTTGACACCAGAGATTGAGACCATAAACTCATGTTTACAATACTGAGGGATGAAATCAAGAGAGAAGTAGAGTCATTTTCTCATAGACCTCAATACAACCACACGAGTCGCCCCCTGGTGGAGATTAGAGAGAATGCAGCTTTAAAGGGCATTTATGCATCAAGTCCACTTTTCTGAACCAGAGGTGGGGACCTGTTTACCCCACCTAAGGCTCACCAGATAAACCAAGGAGATCGAAAATGATTAAATAAAAAATCAACATGTTAATACAATTTATTCAACATTTCTCTTCTCCACAATATGTCCCTCTATCGTTTAGTGATGAAGTAACTCAAATGTATTTTACATTACATTACATGTAATTTAGCTGACGCTATTATCCAAAGCGACTTAGAATCCTGTTACATTCATACACTGTAGACGCAGCTACAGGGAACAATTCAGGGTTAAGTGTCTTGCTCAAGGACACATCGACTAGGGCGGGGTTTGAACCTCCAACCCCGTGATTGAAAGATGGGCCTTCTACCCACTGACCCACAGTCGCCCACTGTGGGTCAGTCACCCACACAATTTACTCAAGTACCCTATTTGTTCTTAACTATATTAATCCTAGGTACCTATGAAAGCTAAACTTATTTAATATATGTTCATCTCAACATGTCATTTGTCCAGAATGTTTCCAGAAAAGAGGGGTTTATTCCCCAGGATAATAAATAAATCATTTCAAACACAATTCCTTTAATTATACATGATCAAACCTTTCGGATTAAGTCAAGAGAACAACACTTAGATTAGATGAAAGGTGTTTGAAAAAATTTAGTAAGTAAATGAGTAAAGTGGGTTGCATTTGCAAGTCTGTCATATGTGTTCAGATTGTAAAGCCCTCTGAGGCAAATTCATAATTTGTGATATTAGGTTATTTCAAATAAACTCAATGTTGTGTCATAATAACATTGAATCTTGTTTAAAACTGCTGGCTAAGGATAATCGTAAATACAGTAAGATTTAAATACATGCCGATAGGAATCACTCCCGACTACGCTGGTCGGAGGTCACATAAATTAATGTGGAAATGGTGTGTTCTTATTCCAAGACAATGTCGGACCCCGTCATTTTCTCTGGCCCTCTACCCCATATGATCAATGATAACATGTATAGCTGGACGTCATCATTCAACCGCTGGTTGTTAAGGTGGTGCCCAGCTAACGATGTGAGCTACGTAGATAACTGGCAGACATTCTGGGGAAAAACCTGATCTGATGAAGAGAGACGGCATTCATCCAACTTTGGATGGAGCAGGTCTCATTTCTGCAAATATGACCAAGTTGATTAACAGACAACCCTGAGTTCAGATCAGGAAGCAGAAGCCGAGTTTTAGTCTTATAACCTTCTCTGCACTTCCATTCGAGCAGTTACCCACCCATAATGTTATGGAGACTCTGCCTGTCCCACGGCCAGTTCCATTCATTAAATCAAAAGTAAGCAGAAGAGGAATCGTACAAAATAACCTCCTAAAGGTTAACACCATTAATGCAGCAGTACAACAAAACAGGAAAATCAAATGTG
This sequence comes from Liparis tanakae, assembly GCA_036178185.1. NCBI lineage: Eukaryota > Metazoa > Chordata > Actinopteri > Perciformes > Liparidae > Liparis > Liparis tanakae. The sequence goes on from CM070088.1 coordinate 16,313,317, forward strand.
GACTCCTAAATATTAAATCGCTGTCATCTAAAGCTGTATTAGTAAATTATTTTAAATCAGACAATCACATTGATTTATATCGTCTTGAAACCTGGCTGAGTCGTGAAGAATATGCCAGTCTAAATGAATCAACTCCTCCAAGTCATATTAATACTCACATTCCTCGAGACACCGGCCAAGGAGGTGGAGTAAAAGCCATCTTTGACTCAAGCCTATTAATAAATCCTAAACCTAAATTATACTACAACTCATTTGAAATCCTCATTCTTAGTCTTTCACATCCAACCTGGAAAACTTTACAGCCAATTGTTGTGATTCTGTACCGACCACCAGGTCCATATTCAGAATTGCTATCTGAATTTTCAGAGTTGTTATCAAGTTTAGTCCTTAAAACTAATAAAGTTGTTATTGTAGGAGATTAAAATATCCATGTGGATGTTGATAATGATTGCCTTAGTGCTGCATGTATCTCATTATTGGACTTGATTGGCTTCTGTCAGAGAGTACAGAAACCCACTCACTGTGTTGGCCATATCCTCGATCTTGTTCTTGTGGCATTGACATTGAGCATTTGGAGGTCTTCCCACAGAACCCTTTTCTGTCAGACCATTACCTCATAACTTGAGTTTATACTACTGGAGTGTGCACCAATAGTCAAAGGTTTCTACACCAGATGTCTAACTGACAGTGCTGTAGCTAACTTTAAAGAAGCGATTCTTTCTGCATTTCATTCAATACTACATATAACGGAGGACTCCTGGTCTAACTTTAGTCCGTCCCAGATTGATCATCTTGTCGATAGTGCTCCAGGCTCACTGAGAATGACACTTGATAGCCCCTCTGAAGAAGAAGACAGTGAGGAAGAGAAGGTTTGCTCCCTGGTATAAACTTCAGACCCGCAAACTAAAGCAAACATCACAAAAGCTTGAAAGCATATGGTGTTCTACTAATTTGGAAGAATCACGCTTCATTTGGCGAGATATTCTTACAACTTATAAGAAGGCCCTCCGTAATGCCAGAGCAGCCTATTACTCATCAGTTATAGAGAAAAATAAGAACAACCCCAGGTTTCTTTTTAGCACTGTAGCCCGGCTGACAGAGTCACAGCTCTGTGGAGCCCAGTATTCCTATAGACCTCAGAGGTAATGACTTCATAAACCTCTTCAATGGAAAGATTCTAAGATTGATGATCTCTTTCCCTCAACCAGTACCGATCTGGCCTCAATTGGAGTGGCCTTGGAAATGGATGTATACCCTGGTGGTGTATATTTCTCCCATCAACCTTGACCAATTGTCTTCAACGGTTTCTACTTCTAAACCGTCTACCTGTCTCTTAGACCCCAACCCGACGTTGGGAGGCTGCTTAAGGATGTTTTGCCTTTAATTGGCAGCTCTCTATTAGATAGTGTCAATGTTTATTTGCTAACAGGTCATGTACCACATTCCTTAAAAGTAGCTATAATTAAATCTCTCCTGAAGAAGCTCCTTCTTGAACCAGAGGAGTTGTCTAACTACAGACCGATCTCTAACCTCCCCTTCCTATCTAAGATCATTTAAAAATTAGTCGCAAACCAGTTGTGTGACTTTCTACATCATAATCGTTTATTTGAAGAGTTAGAAAACACCACAGCACAGAGACAGCCGTGGTGAAAATTACAAATAACCTCCTAATTGCATCAGATAAAGGACTCATCTCTGTACTTGTTCTGTCAGACTTTAGTGCTGCGTTCGACACCATTAATCATGTCATCCTATTACAGAGACTGGATCAGTCGATTGGCATTTCAAGTGTCGCACTAAGTTGGTTTGAATCCTATTTATCAGATCGATCTCAATTGGTATTGTATAAGACATAAAAACACGAATGACCTGCAACTTCCTGAAGTTAAACACAGACAAAAATGAAGTTATTTGACTTGGCCAAGAACACCTCAAATATAAATTTCCTGGTCATGATCTGATCCAAAATAGAAGAGAGCGAATTCAGTCATGAAAGTGATGTTTATATTCACACACAGCAATGTACCAAGTGACGAAAGGCTCGAAGAGACAGACGGTCGATGGGCAAAGTTTGTTTTGGTCAAGAGGCACTTTGAAGCAGAGGGAGTAGCACTACACAGAATGTCTGAAAGGTGATAATTATTTAAAAGCACATTTCACGAGTTTTCCACCATAACTATCGACTGCTCTGTTTTGGTTCCTCTAGATAAAGAAGGGTTCATTATCTTCCCTGTGAAATCAACTGGGATGTATCGATGGAAGCTCTGTTGTGTTGGCAAGTGAGCAATGCTGTCTCCTCACTGGGCATAAATACAGTATTGATTAGCCATTCTACACGACTTTCACTGTCATTTTTCTACGCCGCTCGCCAAGAAGGATTAGTGGGCAGTAATCACTCTGCATCCTGCAGGCAGGAGCATCCACCATTAGAGACGGGCAAGTAAGGAACCTAATAAATCATACTCACACACTCACACCAGATCCACCTGTCAGCATGAAGGATTCAGCAAGTAGAGCGTGGAACCATTGCCTTTGTTATTTGTTGCTCTAAAAATCAGGTCAGGCAGTCTGTTGTTTCTTCTTTTTTTCCCCCACAACTTTTTTTTCTTTTGATACAATGTGATTTTAGACACTATGGTTCCTCAAGATCTCTACAAAAATGTGTTATATGATATCATTTTTTGGGGGGGGGGGGATTTTCAATGAGTGCTATAGTTTGCTGTTCAGGCTGTACAGCTCGTAAATGGGGTCTGCAACACAGCTGAAACCAACAGGGACAAGAGACCTCAGCCTGTTCGTACCAACACGGGGACGATAGAACTCACATGAATAAGTTATACACCATAGGGCCGTGAAATTGTCTGTAATTATGAGAAGTTTTTATTCATGAATATTGAGAAACATTTCATTAAACATATCTGAATACAGATGAATAGTTAATAAATGCCTACACAACAAGAGTTTGGAGCAGGCAGAAACCTCCGGGTATTTCAAGTGAAGCCTTATATTTGCATTCTCTCCACTGGCCAGCAGGAAGCAACTCATGTAGTTGCAGAAAATGTCCTTTTTGTACAGAAGTCTATAATAATATGCCTCTACTTTTCTCTTGATTTATTACCTCAGCGACCATTGTAAACCTGCGTTTATGTTCTCAATCTCTATTTTCAAGTCTTTAATGTTTAGAGTCAAATAGACTGTAAAGGAGGATATGATGGCTTAATTTAAAAAGGGTATGATTGTGGGGGTGGGGGGGACTACCTTGTTATTGATAGGTTGCTACCACAGGTGTGTCCGGTCTGGAAGTTGTCTGTGTTTTCATCTTCCAACTTTGACCCTTTCACAATGAGTTTTTACTTTATTTAAGTTAATTTCAACTTTTTGGATTCCTAAAAATGTCTTGGCTTTGCTTTGTTTTGGTATTAGCTGGAACCGATGCGGTTATTGTTCTCTAAAGCAGGGGTCCCCAACCAGCAGGGGTCCCCAAATTATGCCTGACTAAATAAAGATTTTTATCTCCAGCACATATGTTCACAATTTTACAAGTACACATGGTTTCAAGTTCTACTCTTTTAATGTTAAAGAGCACTTTGGCATAATATTATCACACTTGTGTGTCACACTCACAACCGGCCATCAATTGCAGCTTAACTGTAAAAACCCAAACTCATGTGTCTCAGTTTTGACATTGCTTCGTAAATCTGATAAGAGACTTCAATCGTCTTGAAGATATAAAAAGAAGAAAAATTAAATAAGAAGTAAAGTTAATTTATTTTTCTTTGTCAATTTGAAATGTCTCGGTTACTTTGTACAAAATAAAGATATGTTGTTAGTAAATACATGGTTAATTATGCTATTTGTGTGCTATGTCTTTTCGCAAAAAGATATGCTTTGCCATAAATATTGTTAATTAAGCATATAAATGCTGTTTTATAAAGTTTGGTTGTGAAAATGGCTTAAGAGATGTTTCATGTTGTTACACTCAAGCTGTAACCTCAAACTCCCAATCCCGTTCCTCCTTTCATCTTCTGCCACCTAATTTTCTTGCCCTGACAGTAATCTTCATGTCGTCATGTTAGCTGCTGTCCTGGTCAGGCAGGAGATGAGAGGAACACACAGGCAACTCCTCTCAACCTCTCTGATGTGCAATTTTTGACAATTTTAATCGCCCTTACTTGGGATCACATGAAAATACTTGGGATCATGTTAAAGTAAACATGTATCATTTGTATTGACTATACATACAGGTTGCTGTTGTATAGGTATGGGTTACAAAACAATACTTTACTCTATGGATAGTTCAGGAGAGCTTTATCGCCAAGCCTTTCCTCAGAAAAGCGATTGTTAAAGAATTTGTTGTATTCTTTTTGTTTAACCTCTGAACAGTTGGGACTGAACTGGCTGGCAATGAAAAGGGTCCCATCACTAAGAGATTATTATTCACTTATTGTGAGTTCAACCAATCATATGTTTCATCAGTTTTGTTATGTTAAAAAAAATTAAGTCAGTTAACCGGTTCAGTGCTATTTAATGACATGACTATATCAACAGGCACTTGCATGATATGGCCAGCATGTTGCTTTTGGACCATGAACACAGTATTACAGTTGGTTGTGTAAGGTGTTCTAAAAGTCATGCAAATCAGGTGGATGAATCAGCAATAGGTAAGGTTATTAATATAAAATTAATTATGAAACAAATGCCCATAATCTCTCCTCCGCTACCAAGAGACAGAGGAATAAAAACATGTGAATGCACAGAAATGTGACGTTGGAGCTTGTGCACATCAGGCTTCAGACCAGCGTACACATGGGTCTGGGCCGGAATATACCTAGTGTGATAGGTTGATTGTGATAGACTTGAGAGAGAGATGTAAATGATTGTTCTTCACTGAGTACATGCCGTTTGCCATGCTAGTGATGCTAGTTTGGTTGGTCCACCACTGTTGTCCAGGCTGAAATAACCCAACAGATTATGGATGGATTGCCATAAAATAGACAGACATTCATGGTCCACAGAGAAGCATAATCCATGATATGAATTGAGATTAATGTTTATATTCCAATACTTTAGTTTATGACTGCAAAACTAATGTCATTGCCATGAGCCTCATCTGTACTTGGTGTTTATTGCTAATGAGCTAACGTTAACATGCTAACATTCATAGTGCTGAACTTGGTACAACCATATACCCGCTAATCATCATCCATCATTGACATATTGACATTGTGTTAAAAAAGATCTTGATCTTAGCATAAAGATTTCACACAGCAGAGTTTGAATATATATATATATATATATATATATATATATATATATATATATATATGTATGTTTAATATATATAGACATGTATGTTTTTTGTAATTTTTTTTGAAACATTTTTAATATTGAGCACACCTTAATTTTTTAAAATTGAGCACACCTTTAAAAAAAAAAAATTAAATTGAATTTTACTTTAAAATAAACATTTCTTTGTTGATTTACTTACTTTAAGTCAAAGGCCCCACCACTAGCCATCATACACACTGGTAGCCTTGAGACAGACATTATGCAGAATCTGTTAGTAGCTTTAAGCTCATTCTATATACTTTGTTTGGCTTGATTGTCTATATACTTTGATGGGGTCATTTTGACTCACCTGGTGGGGGTGGGGTTTAGGAGATAAAAGTGAGGTGGGGGGGTGGAAGCTGAAGAATGACAGGAGAATTAGGTGCTTTTGGAAGTGGCCATGGATCTTGGCTGAGGATGTTACAGTCATTAATACTATCATTTTCATTACTCAGTTTGATTGTTTTAATTTTTTTGTTTTGTTTGATTTTTTTTGTTTTGTTTCATTCATTATTTGATTCATTTATATCATTTGTATCATCATGTATATCATTTTATAGGGGGATTTCAGGGTGGCGTGCCTCTGGTTATAATGGTACTGTAACACTGTTATTGTTCTTCTTGTCTGATATATAATTCAGTCGATCACTGAAAACTCCAATCAATAAATAATCCAAGACATAGAATCCACACCACATGCATCCAAAAAATTCAAAATGTTGGGGGGCTACGTATGTGGGATACGCGTTTTTTCATTGGGCTTGCCTTGTCTGGAGCCACACATTGCAAGCCTGTCCAGTGGCAGAGACATCAAATACAGTGGTGTGGTGAGATGAGATGGAAACTATCAATCCCTGGCTGTTGCATTATGTTTCCTGGCTGTATTGTATCCTGCCTCCCTATGTGTCCTCTGCTGCCAGCCTCTGTCCTGGGCCTCCCCCTCCTTCTTCTTGCCTCCGGCCTCCTGGCCTCTTTTCTTGGTCTTCTTCTTGGTCCTCTTCCTCCCTGGCAGGTCTGCTCCTGCCCTCCTCTCGTGTGCCTCCGTGGCCCTCTGCTGATGCTCCCCTTCCCCCTCTCCTCCCTCTCTCTCTCTCCTTCTCTTCCGTCTCTCCTCTCAGGAGGATCGTAGTCCATGCCTACTTATCATTAGGATCCATCCTACATCGGTCCTAGTCCCCCTCCCTTATGTACCAATACCGATAACATGCCTGAGTGTTGTGTTATGAGGCGCAAATCTATACTTGAGAGCAGACATCAGAATATTTCCCAGGGACTTTTCTCACACACATATTTCGGCTGCTACGTGTTGTTATTCTGAACTTGAGTAACCTGACGATAACATAAGAACATTCAATATTTAAGATGTATATTAACAAACAACACTGTCAAAAGTCATGTCTTTCATAAGGATGGCATATAGAGAAAGTTTATTTTTTTGTTGGTTATATTAGGAATATGTTTTGTGAAAGTACTGTGATCATCTTCGCATTGAAAATGCGTAAGGTTATGTTTTGATCGCCGTGTATTTATTTATTTATTTGTATGCGTGTTACTCGCAAAACTCAAAAAGTATTAAACAAAATCGCATGTCATTTGGTGGGATGATTGGTTATTATCCGGGAACCTTTTGCTTAGATTTTGGGATCGATCAGGTCAAAGGTCAGGGCCAAGGTCATGAAAAGGTCAAGATCTACTTTTTACCAGGCCAATTTCTATCCAATTGGCATGCAACTAATGCCAAAATTTTGTGATATGCAAAAGTATGCACTCTACCGAGTGCCCGTCCTAGTTCCTTACTGAGACGGGTTGGAAACAAGGCTGGGTAGCGGCACGATATCCAGTTCTCTTAATACATCCATGAGGACATGTCTGTTTGCTTCCTGTTTTGTAATGACGGTTAACATCGATTATTGAACCACAACCATGCTTTTTATCTGAACCTGAATAAGTCCTTATGGTGACGAAGCTTAACAAACCATAGCTGTGTCCAATCCCAAAACACTGAAAGGTGTCGTGAAACACAAACATAATATCTTGTCATTGATTAATATGAAGGACGGTGGAGTTAAACTAACAGACTGTTTGGTTTTACAGGTAGGGAACACACCCGAAATGTTAATAATAGGAACACTGTTTTCCATTATTTCCTCTTTAGTTTAGTTAACCTGGGAGGTTGTTCATAACCTGCCTGACTGCTTTGTTTCTTGGTTAGACTGTTTTTAGAGATTGTTAGCGATATCATTCATTTAAATTAAAAAGAAAAAAATAGTATGAATACTCGCCCTTTCACCATGAACTGAGCTCTCTGTATATTTGACACACATTTGTGCACATTACTGAAAAGAAGACTTGATTATATAGACTCTGTGAGAATGTTGGAGTCACAATGAAATAGACGATATAAAATAGCTCAAAGGGTAGAGGAGTGAAGGCTTTAACCTCAACTGACTGAATGAGTTTCCTTCAACTATAGGTGGCGTGCCAGGGTTTCATGAAAAGTCTTTTTCATGGCCGTTCACACCAACGTACTCCAATGGCAACTGTTGATGAATTGGCTCACAGAGCGAAGGACATGTGGGTGGTAGGTATTAACTTATATTTGGAAACTTTCTAACTGATCCGAGACATGTACAAATCTGGAGTGTCAACTGAGCTAAGTCCTGCTTTTATTTAGTGACTTGGAAAATGTTTGCGTGTCCACTTCTTGTATCCAGTCTATGTGCTAAACACACTTTAGTGCGACAGTGGGAAGATGCACTTAAGGTGCAGAGAGTCTTTGTGACATTCCTTGTGTTCCTCCACTTCTTGACAGGAAATATGGGGGTTTAGTTAACTTTTTAAACCTGTGACTTTTATAATCCGTATGAACACACATGCTAACTTTTGAGACGCGATGCATGAGAGCAGAAAAGCTTTGCGTAACACTCTTGTCCTGTCGCGGTTGTAAGTAAAGGTCAGTTTGACTCAAGTGTGCATAGGTAATTCCAACATAAGCCACTTAACATCCTGAAGCTACAATAAAAGATATAATTAGATGTATTTGTGTCACGCCTGCTTCCAAGCACTGCCTGCTCTTGCATCAAAAGCTTATTCATAACCTTTTACTTGAGAAAATGCAAAGGTTTTTGTATTTAGATCGTGGCTGGTGCTCTGACAAGGAGGGGCAGAGAGGAGGGCAAATTTCAGCCTGCTGAAATCACACATCTGCAGCTCAGTGCTGCCTGTAAGCCGCAGGTTTGCTGGCATATCCTTGCTCGCTGCTTGGCTGGGAACACAAGCATTTGCAAAAGATAAGTCACGGTTCTCTGTGATTATGTTTCAGAAAACCTCATCTCGCATTGCCTTTGACTTCTCGTGGTTCTCAATGCAGTGGACGGCATTTCTCATCCATCTTTACCTTCGTAATGATTTCAGTGGATGCGGATGAGACCCTGCCTGTGTTATGGGGTGAGCCAAAAAAGACTCTACCTTCTGCTGCGGTACCCAAAAGGTCCAGAGGTCAAACCTGCCCCCAAGGCAGTCAAGCCAGACTGCTGAACTTTATTCAAAGCTACAATAACTTGCCAAAATAAAATCCAGGACATAGTCTATTTGAATATTCACCCTGGATCTTTTACAAATCCTGCTTCAGCTCGCGGCCAAAACCGAAGCAGATTTTCTAGGGTAGAACTATGTGAGTGGAGAAAACAAGGAACGTCGATTTTAAAAATGAACAAAAATGTGTGCCACATTGTATTCCTCTTCTTTGAGAGTGGAGCTAACGAGTTATCAATCAGGACAAGCATCTGACTCGGACAACGTAGAGTCGATTAATGGGGCTTTTAAGTCATCTAATTGCAGCTTTCAAGATAATGAAGGTCATTGCTTGTTGTGTAGGAAACAGAGCATGTCATGTGTGAGTGGAGAGGAGTTAATTTAACTTGACATGCATGAAAGTCTTCCACTAAAGCCCTGTCCCAATAACTCCCCACTGGTGACCTCAGTGCTGCGCCTTAAAGGGCTACAGCTGATCGGGGGGGGGGGGGGGGGGGGGAGCACCTCACCTCACCTCACCTCCCCAATCATCACTTTATCATTCAATGTTACGCAATCTATATTTTACTTAAAGATATTAACATACTTTCTTATAACTCTTGCGGTATCTAGCTTTTTACGTTTTAAAGGAATGACTGGAACTCTTTTGTATTTATTACAAGTTCTGTTGTCTGTTTGAACCCAGCCTTTAACTGGTGTCATACTGGAGGCAATGGTTTACAGGAGTCTCGCCACAAATACGTGCCGTTTGAAATGTAGTTCTCCGGTTGAAATACCTTCCAATACACAGGAGGGATGTACAGCGGTATTGTGCTTTAATTCTATTTCCAACAATACCTGTGTTTACATTGTCCCACCACGTTCTTAGACCACCAACAGTGGAGCAGTTCCCTTTGTGAATATGGTAATGCTGTGTGTCCAACACATGCATCCATTGTTGAGCGAGGTGAGAGTTCTTTGAAAAGGAGAATAATGTTTTTAATTCTGCTTCTTGTTGTCCTCACTCTGAACCGGGCTCCGAGGCTCGGGTGATATGAAGGGAAAAGCTAAATAAATTACGTTAGTTAGCAAATAAGCATCTCGTGGATTATCCAAATGTTTGTGATTTTTGTGATTTGGTTAAACCTCAATCTACCAATTGACTTGGTCAATCTACCAACATATTTAAATCATAAATAATACCCAAGGAAGAATATACTACTGTAAATGTTCACTTATTTCTAAAAACATTATTAAATAATATAATTAATGTCAGCTGAAGAACAAGATATTATTATTTGAAAGTTACTTAATTCCCATTTTGTGTCATGGTGTGAATTTTATTTCTGACCCATAGCAAACACGTGATCCACCTGTTCCGTTTCATCTATTTAAACTATACACAGGCTGCAGGTGGCTGCTTTTGACTGGTGTCCCCCAGGTCCCCAATACATTGGAATTTTTAATTAGCATTGAAAAAGCCCTAATTAAATCACTGATATGAAGTTCAGGAACAAATTGATTGACAAAGTCATTGAAGAATTGAAATGACGGAAACATTAAATCACCTGTTAGATATGGGGTTGGTAGGATGAGTGTTCAGGAACTCATTCATACATCCAGTAGCTTTGGGGAACGTCTTCCCAGAAACTAATAAATGCCTCAGATCAGACCTTTTCATGTTTTTGCTATCGTGGCTCAATTGTTGAGTGTCAATGGATTCACAAAACATAATCCTGACCAAAATACATCCAGAGATTGAGCTAAAAACTAAGCAAGAAAACAAAGTGAGTTGTTTGATATCTTAGTCTGGGAGGCCCACAGTCTCAGATTATGCAACCCGCCATGCGGTATATCTCTATACCCGGTATAGCCCCGGCCTATTGATACATTTTTGAGGAGTTACATGTGTGCTGTATCAAATCTGTGGACCCTATGCACGGTCGGGTGAAACCCTTTAACACAGATGAATAAATTCAGCTTTAGACACAGCTGGGTTTTGATATCAATTCAAATTAAACACAGGTTAAGTGAGAGACTCTCTCTACTCTCATTTTCATGCCTAATCTCTCAGTCTATCATCTGATTGTGGGCGTTCCCTAAATTAACCAACCAGGTTCTGCACAGTTTCCTGAAGCCAATCCCATCGTTGCTGTCAAGCTTTAAATATTTTCTCCTCTCTGCTGCTGTCAGTTGTCATTTCAGCTCAATTGGGATGTGACCCTCCTCCACCCCAGTCACCTCCAGTCAGCATCACAGTCAAGCTCCTCATTCATCATCTGATTACAGCAACTCTTCTTCACCACCACCAACAGTGTCTGGACTCCAGTGGGATTCTTCCTTATCAGACGTCATCACTACACTTCTATCATCCTACTTTAGGAGGGAGTGGCCAATGTGTCTGCTTATGTCACACATTAATGTTAAATTCTAATGAAGTGTCTCAAGATTAAAATGCTAAAATCAGCATGCTCAGATGCTTACAAAGATGATGCTGACCTGTTGATGTTTATTAGATATAAAATATAATGTTGACTACATTCAATATTTTAGTTTGCATGCTGGATGGATGGATGGAATTCCGTCGCTTTGGACAAGAAGTAAAGTACTGGACATATTAACCTGATGGGCTTAAGTTAAATGTTGACCGCAGGTGTCCCAATGCATCATGGGTAGAACATCAACCAAATTCCATCCATTTGTTAAGATCTTTCAGTTTTGGACTCTAGTTGTGTGATAGACATCAGCATCCCACAACTCTAGTATGGCAAAACAATAATGCAGTAGTACATGATGCAATAGAAATTACCCTCTCTTCGTATGATGTGTTGTAGCTGTGTTACACTGCATATATGCCTACAGTTAAAAAGAAAAGAAAAGAAAGAGCTGCTTTAAATGTGTATCTTCCTGCTGACAACATTCAGTGCAACGGGTTTAAATGAATGCTTTATCACAGTAAACCCATCTGGTTTAGTATTATTCGTAGCTTCCCCTGGAGACATGCTGAGAAGGTAGCAGAAGACATATTACCCAACACCATTATGACGGGTTAATAAGTTAATTTGTTACAAAAAACCTGATCTACCTTGTTGTCTAAAAGACCTACGGAGTTCAGCTAAAGAGATGGCTAATAAGTGTGGCTTTCGCTTTGAACATCGAGGCCCCCCGGACGTCTCTTTCTGTTGGCCATTTCATATTGGTAGCTCCCGCATAATTGCCCTGTTGTTTATAGATATTTATGTTGGTCAAGGAACAACAGCTTAATTTGCTGCCACAATTATTCTCTTTGATCATGCAGCACTGAGTGCCATAAAAGGATTTGGACAATGAAACAACCCACCATGTGTTCACATTTCAAGAGGATGGTACAGTATTTAAATAGCGATCACGGTGTTTGTCGTGACTAACAATGTAATTGCTCGTTACACAAAAGTGATTGAAAAACATTCCACTCAAACCTGAAACACTTTTGTATCACTTTAAAAGAAATTGGTTTTTTTTGGGAAGTCGTAGTTGGCAGCAGAAGCTCTCCCTCTGCTCCACTGTTAAGCTTTTGGGAATTCTATCTGGCCTTTCTGTTTTTTATTAGATAGTAATTAACTAGGACTGAAGACAAAGGCAAGGGGGAGACAGAAAAGCAAAGCGAGGAATTATTTCACGGTGGTGAGTGCAAATATAGCCTCCTTGGGTTTAATCATCGGAATATGACAATGCTTATGAGCTTCATTGTTATGGAGGCACCAGTCTTCCATTAGTAAGCTCTTTAAACATCTGCCAGCAGCCAGATGAAGAGTCTATATTGTCTCGGCCTGCTATATATCCAGCACTGTCTCTGGCAATTTCCCTCCCCCCTGCTATTCATCTCTTTCTCTCGCTATCTTTGCACATTGAATCTCCTACACAACAACCCCCCTCCCCCCACTGTCTCCATCTCCCCCCGCCGCCCCCTTCTTTCCCTCCATCCATCTCCATCTCAGGCTCTCGCTCCTTCCTCTCCCATCAGATTAGCTTTAGCTCGGTCCCTCTGCCTCCCGTCTAATTGCCCAGCGCTGCTTGATTGGCATGTGAATCAGCAGAGTGAGCGCTGCCGAAATATTAATTGTGTGTAGGTGTGGGCACTCCTCGTACCATGCCGGACTTTTTCTTTTCTTTAATAAGCAGTCCGCCGTGTCCAACACAGCAACATGTATCCATTTGAAAGAGAATATTCTGAGTTTGCATTTACGGTGTAAGTTGGCTCCAGAGGAGAAAAGTTGAATATCCATTGTGTCTATCTGCGTAAGTTACATCAACTGAATTTGTATAAATCATGTCCTCCTATTCCGATAGCAGACGTCCGGCTGAGCGCTCGATGGACTGCTCGTGGTAAATGAAGTGAATACCAGAGTGGCTGTTGGGCGGCAAAATATGATAAACGAATAGCAATGATGGAGTGACTAGGATGATTTCTTAATCTTGCCTTACAGTACTGTCGATGCCTCTCAGACAGCTCAGGATACAGGCAGAGCATGCCATGGCAGCTGTAGGTCAACTGAGATTCTGCTTGAGGGAGCATTCTGGCTTATTGCCTGCACACACACACACACACACACACTTCTGTACACAGACTTCAGAAGCCTGTCGCTGCTGCCTCGGAAGTAACTATAGAGAAAGGAGGAAGGAGCTACTGTTAACTGCTTTGTTTACTGCTCCATCCTGCCTCAGCAGCTCTCAACAATGAGAATTTGAATTGAGGTAATTGGGCAAATGGAATACAATTAATTACATCAGCAGTCATCATTTTTTTGTATTAGTTTTTTTCCGATATAGTCGGCTGTGAGGAAATGTCCATGTTCCCTGACCACCATGTTTCATCAGCATCATCATTGGTACATGGTAAAAACTTTTTTAGATATCACGCATGCAACACCCAATTACAGACAAATGGGCTAGTAGTCATTGCTTTGGTTGGTTGGTTGGTTGGTTGGTACGGTTTAGAGGTGTGGAGTGAGCTTGGTTGGAGTAAGAGCCGATCCGAGACAGAGAAGCGGGGGTCATGTCTTCAATATTATAGGAGGTCAAATATTCCATCCTGGAAAGTCCTGCGTCTTCATTCTGCATAATAAATAGCTATAATGGGCTTCTGTCAGTTGCAATGTTGGAGCAAAGGGCCTTAACTTTTTAAGCACCAAGCTTTTTTTAGACCCCTGCTCTGAAAATTGCATACAAAGTGGGTTTGTTTTAAAAACACTGTTGTTGAATGTGAAACAATGGATTTGCACCAGGTGGGATACTGACTGATTGAACATAGGGCTGAGGGGACATGAACAAAGGGAACATAGGGCTGAGGGAATATAGGAGTGAGGGAACACATGACTAAGAGAAAATAGGGCTAAGGAGAAAAAGCAATAAGCGTGCACAGGACTAAGAGAATGTAGGTCAGAGGGTACATATGGCTGAGGGAACATAGGGCAGGAGGAACATGATAATAAGGGAACATGAGACCGAGGGAACTTATAAGAGTAGACTTAAGACTTTCCTCTTTGATAGCGCTTATAGGGCTGAATCAGGTTTGCCCTGGTCCAGCCCCTAGATATGCTGCTATAGGCTTATAGGATACTGGGGACATTTTAGGATACCTCTCCTCTTCTCTCTCTCCTTATGGATGCATTTTCATCTCTTTATTGCACATTACTAACTCTCCTCCTCTTTGTGCCGTCTCATAGGATCCATTGGACCTGGCTGTCTCAAACTGGTCCTCGCACCTGCTTCCTGCATCCAGCCTCAGGCCTGGAAGTGGCCTCCTTTCCGATGGCACCTGCCTGCTGCCTCAAAGGCCTGGCCTCATTGCTCTGGCCTTTGTCACGATGCCTCCTGCGAAAGACTGAGGGGTCATACTCCTGAGGGAACCTCAGACTGAGGGGACATACACTTGTGGGAATATCCGCCTGAGGGGATATGAGAGGGGGGGAATAGGACTAAGGGTAGATAGGACTGAGGGTACATGGATATGCGCCACTCTTTCAAAGTCAGAGGTTTCTGTTGGTCCGGGCAGTCGGCATGCCTGTGAAATGTCAGGCTGAGCAAGGCAAAGATGACAGTCGGGGAGCTAATCCTCTGAAATTATTTTGTCGGCAGTCACTGAACTTCCACATTATCTTCCTCTGCATACGGCTGATGATTTAAATGCCTCAGACACGTTTGACAGGCGAATACATCCTGAACCCTGCTTTTAATAGCAACACATTACAAACTGGCTTCATGTGTTGACCTCCAGTTTAAATGTCTCGTATCCGGAGGCTGCGTTGGACCTATATGTTGACAGACCGAGCAGCCAAAGCCACCGAGCTGAAATATACTTACACATTGGTTTAAGGGCAGTGAGTGATGTTGGATGGCATTATTTGCTGGTTCCTTCTTGTTACACAGTGGTACACAGACCACAACAGATACCTTCATTTAATATGGTCCCTCAAGAATGCTGTTGCCACACCTGCTTGGTACTAAAGAGAAATTGTTTATCGAGTCAAATAAATGAATAAACATGTCACAAAAGCAAACGAGTGAGAATTCATTCCCAAAAGTAATAACACTGTATATTTTTTTAAGTACTAATGTTCCTTAAACCGAATTATAGAATAAACTCTTGTGTGAAAATAAAAAGGTGTGTGGAAGACCCCATGAAAATTACTTATTATTTTCAACAACATGTTTGTCTTGCTCAGCATTCGGCTGTTCTTCGCTCCAAACTCAGGTGCCACATCGAGTTACAGACGGACAAAAACCAAGATGTAAACTTCAAAACAGTTCTCGACAAACCACTGGGTGTTGTTAAGGTCACAGGCTCCACTTCTTATACGCAGTCTGTTGTTGGTGATGGGTATGTAGTGACCTGGGTTATGTGGTTTCATATACAAGGAAAACCTTTCATACAAATTAGGATTCATTGTTAATACGGAACATAATAATTACAGACAGTTTAAAGATGCCAGCTGCAGCATATGTTAGGTAATCCATTCACCCTCTGCCCTTGCTGATATTCCCCTTGCTTTGCCTGTGTGTAATTACCTACACACTCTATGTACATCTATGTGTTTAAGGGTGCCCGTTAAATGCATTAATTGTAAAAATAGATTTTTTTTCTGGTGTCTGGCTACAAGCCTCCAGTTGAGGTCCTTTTACTCACTTTATACTGTAAATATGCCCAAGTCTTGATAGGCACGCCTCTGACTGGGATGGAAGCCAGATAACATCATCTTTGGTCCACTCAATATTCCCCAAGCCGTTGGGGATGCAAGCATCAAATGGCACACCATCCTTCTTATTATCACTGATGTGGTAGTGACAAGATGAACCATTAAGATCGAAAACACATCCGTACCTCAGAAGCTCTTTCATCCTCGACAGGTATTCTGTACACGTAAGACAGCCATACTGACTCTTTTAGTATCCGTATTTAAATTAGTTGGAGCGCAGGTGATTCTGACCGACTGTCTGCAAAGAACATTGTTTGACTCGTGGGTATGATGGTGCGTTGCCATGTGTTACAGGAGACACCAGCTCACACATCAAGGCTGAACGATTTGCAAACCTGTAAAAGCCCCCAAACATCATGAGCTTTGTGTAGCAAGCAAAGATGTTGTTTCCTGAATCAGACACCACCTCATGCCGTCTGCTTGGCAGCTGCTGTGCTTTTTTTCTCCTCCTCCTCCTCCTCCTCCCTTCACCCGGACTTGAGCAAAGTAGGCCGAAGCCTTGGGAAGTCCCTCAAGTTACTTATCTTAGCAGTAGGGAGAGACACAAGCCTCCCACTTCCCCCCAAATGACTCCAGCTTTATAGCGTTTGGTTCTCTGTAACGTGCTGCGAGTGTGAAAAGTTAAACAGTTTTTTTTTCTTTTTGGCAGAGGCGCTACCTACCAGAGCTGAATTATGAATTGCTTGCTGATGTTTTGGAAATGTATTAATAAAAAGCTGAACACCGATAGGGTACTTTTTAGGTGTGTGTTTGTACTGTTCAAACTGCTGGCGTACTCATGTTGTAAATGATCTTTGTTTACACTGTTGGTGTTTGTATTAACATTCAATTTTGTATTAATGAATTTGAATGCGATCGTCCAAGTGTTGCTGGACTCGCGCGGTCTTTTCATTAGCGCTTGTGCTGTCACAGAGCAACGAGGAAAGCCCGCTCTTGCAGTGGAAACAGACCTTTTAAAACAGATTGCACACTTCATCAATTCATTATGTTCACTCTCTATTTTAATGTGCAATATTATACTGAACAAAAGCGGAACATGTATGAAAAGTGTAATACAAATTGGATACAGAGATATAAGAGAAAGGAATATTCATTCTATGTGTTTTGTTCAGTTGTTTCAGATATGGGTTGAAATTATATTAGTATTATTAATCCTCTTATGCAACTATCCTGACTACTATGCATTCCAGTGAAACATTCAGTGCAAATACAGACAATAGTGGGATTTCTTGCAAATGCCACCATATGCGTTTATCAAAACATATATGTTAGGGATTTGGACTCTGGTACCGTGACATGCAGTGCCACAGAAATCTCACACTGAACCAGGTCCAAGAAAGTGCAGTGTAATTTTGTCTACTGTCTACTATATAATGTGTCTACTATATAATGTCAGTTTAACTAAAACATGTAAGTCAGAGCTCAAGGTTCAAGAATCTATGTCACGTGGCTCAATTTGGGTTGGAACCTGTGAAAGTCCAATTCCACGCCCCTGGGAGTAGATAAGAACAAATGTAACGGACCCGATTCAGGTTTGGATTTAGTGGGTCCACGTCTCTGTGTTCAACTTGGTGGATCAGTCCCCAAATGAGTTAATTATGCCTGCATATGATTGGACCACAAAGACCGGGAATAATGAACTCCTCCTTGTTTGTTTTGTATAAAGATTATGGTGAAATGCATATCGGCAGACTTTCTCTATTCGGCTCCTGAAAGTTTCCAGGCTTCCTGCAGACGCCTGTTTTTGACATGTACTGAGTATTCTTGCAAAGTCCTGTGTCACTCGAGATTCTTCTTCATCATCAATTTCTTCAACCGCCTCCGGTCGACGAGAAAATACAACAAAAGGTTTAACTTTATTATCCTTTCCATATGTATAAAGTCTTGTTCAGTGTCTGCTCAGCGCAGCTGACATCGTAGAACATGGAGAGCTCTTCGACTGTAGGAGGAAGTCAGAAAAAACATGGAGAACCCACTCTGGCACATGGTGATGGCCGGAGTGCAAAAGCTCCTGTCGGAAGAATTCACGTTTTTGAGGATACAACATTTTTTTTTCCTGGCATAACGCTGTATGTTAAGGATACCCAAAGCAAAATGCAACATATAACAAATACGCAAAGTGCAGTTTTCCCCCACATTTCCTTGGTCATTTTGCAGATAGAAGGTTTTACACTCTTGCCATCGATGCAAGAATTTGCAAGCTTCACACAGGCGTCCAGCCCAGGATAGAACCCTGACCCCTCTTGCTGTGGGGCGAGAGTACTAGCCGCTACACCACCGTACAGCCAATTGTATACTAGTGGGGAGTACTTTTATATCTGTTCCTGATCTCAAACAAAAGCTTTAAGACCCAGTGAAACAGAAGTTAGAGCAAACAAACCAGTGAGAGGAATACAAAAGGATGGATGTCCTCTACAAAAGGAGAAAGATGAAGAAGAAATAGTGGGAGAGAAAGAAGGGCAAGTCTTAATACAGTATAATCTTTGTATATCTTTTTTTCCATCTTACCAGGAGAACGCAATTCAGTACTTAAGTAAGTACGTAACCTTAGTCACTAATCAGCTTATTATTATGATCACAGCTCCTAAAAAGTGGAACATCCTACATGAGGATGTTACGCTACAAAGACAGTGTCATCTTTCCAGCGAGCTTTTTAGTGCACAATGACGATATATATATATAAATAAAAAGGTATTCTTCTAACGTTTTCTTTTGTGTGGCAGTCTGGTTGTGTGCCTTTTTATTCTCCTGAAAATATTTATTTCACACATATTTCCAATTAGATTCAAACAAACAAACGATGCTGCAGCCTTGAGTGGCGAGAGGACGGTGATAAGCAGAGCAATCGTTCCCAGAAACAGGACGGTCGGGGAGCGCTAACACGGCGTGCAAGATGACCACTTGCGGCTACTGCAGGTAATAGAAAAAGGATTCACGAAATAGTGAAGGTTTTGTGTGGGTTTAAATTGAGGAGAAAATATATTATTGTATCTGTCAATAAAAGAGAAGTCCATTTCAATTTTCTCGCTCAGAATCGTGTACAAACTAATCCGTGTTTATTTCTACTCTGGGTGTGTTTCTGTGATTTCTCCCCGATTGCAGCACTGGAACCTATTTGAATTAACCTCTTTTATCATCAGCGCTCCACCCGAGGACACCAGCAGTTATTGGGCGCACAGTCAACAGACTGGGAGGAGATGCCCGGCCATCCCCCTGATGCTAACACCCAGACAAAAAACAACCGCATCCCCCCCAAAAACCTAAGGATGCATCTCCCCCTACAACTATTTTTAGCCACTTCCCCCCACAGCGGGAACAAAATGCTAATCTTCAGCTGGTATCTCTTTGAAGTGTAAGAGGATATTTGAGGTGGATTATTTATGGCCACATAGCTGCAGTCTTAAATCTTGTTCAGAGAGCCCTGACTGTAAATGTTGGAGGGCCGCTAAATAAATAAGAGCGTGATGCAGTGTCGTGTCACCCTGGCGAACATGTGACATTTCACTGAGCTCCGGTCGTAGCGCCTCCTTCCACTCTCCCTTTTCTTCCTCTGCCTCTCTGCTAATGACAAGAGAGGCAAATAAATGAGACGTCGCTGCTCTTGATGTCCACAACTTGCTAATGATATGCCTGGCCTTTACCGCAGTGACACGGCAACCGGCGTTGCCGATTGATATGCTAATGCTTCGTATGTTTATGCTAACATACATCGTTTCGTTTTCAAAGAAGGGGAAACAACAAACGCACAAGACGTGGACAACATTTGGAAAAAATAGGTCAGTGCTGCTCGGTGTTGATAGTGCTACTTTGCCCCCCAGTGGCACACGGGCTCAGTGCAGCGTTTCATTATCACGAGCTTCAGGCTGTTGACTTTCTGCCAGCGAGTAGCAGCGATGTGTACGGGCTACATGTATGCCCTCTTTAAATATATGGCTATCATCGCTAATAAAAATAAGCCCTGCATCTGCATTTGACTGCAGCCTTGTGGCTGTAATTGGAGGCTGGAGAAGGAGAATGGTGGATGTTTCTGCTCCAGTGAATCATTTCCAAACTGCTGATGGATAACTCGTATGTAAAATGATGTTGGCGTGACTCCGAGGCTGCAGCGAAACAAACACTACTTGTATTTAGTGCATAGGAATACAAATATATATATTGTATGTATTTTAAATTCTCACGTTACCTCATGGATTTCACCCTCCTGCAGTCTTTGGTTCACGCTAATTCATTACAACCAGAGCCATAACAATCCATAAATGATCAACCAAAGTTTAATAAAGTATTATGAATGGATCATTTTGACTAATATAAATACTTTTGTGAAATTGTTCCAATTATTACAGAAAACCTTCTTTTAAAGTTTAACAAGGAACATTTTTGTGAAGCCAATTTGAATATTTCTGAATAGAAGCACGAAATATCATCTGTTGTGTAACCGCTCAAAATTGAATGGAATGATTGTATTGTTTTCGGATTCTTTGTTCTTTTCTCATCATGACTTCCTCCTTTCATATTCACTGTCAGATTCCTGCCCTCTCTTCTCTTCACCACTGTTATGATCAAAGATGTGATCAACAACCTCGGATACCTTTTGAATATCTTTTGTGCTGCCACAGAATTAACTCAAAAAAGCTTTCTTTGTATGTTGAGACAAAATTTGCGATTGTTTTTGAGAATGCCAACGTGTGTGTGTGTGGTATGTGTGTGTGTGTGTGTATGTATGTGTGTGCATGTGTGTGTGTCTGTGTGTGTCTGTCTGTGTGTGTGTTTGTGTGTCTGTGTGGCTGTGTGTGTCTATGTGAGTGTGTGTACACGTGTGTCTGTGTGTGTACACGTGTGTCTGTGTGTGTACACGTGTGTCTGTGTGTGTACACGTGTGTCTGTCTGTGTGTCTGTGTGTGTACACATGTGTGTCTATGTGTGTCTGTGTGAGTGTGTGTGCGTGTGTCTGTGTGTGTACACGTGTGTGTGTACATGTGTGTGTATGTGTGTGTGTGTCTGTGTGTGTACACGTGTGTGTGTCTGTGTGTCTATGTGTGTCTATGTGTGTCTATGTGTGTCTATGTGTGTCTATGTGTGTCTGTGTGTGTCTGTGTGTGTGTGTCTGTGTGTGGGTGATTGTCTATGTGTGTCTGTGTCTATGTGTGTCTACGTGTGTCTGTGTGTCTATGTGTGTCTATGTGTCTCTGTGTGTGTGTGTGCATGTGCGTGTGCGTGTGGAAAACACATGCATGTAGGGGTCTCGGAGAGGAAGTGTGTCCGTCTGATAAATGGGGCCTGAGCTCAACTTCACACCCTGACATTAATTTCTAATGAGCGGAGCGATGTATGTTGTGTTTAGTGCGGACTACGTCATGGAACCGTACGACAGAATACAAATACAGATCAGGCTGGGATGTATAAATGTAAATCATACGGACTGCAGTACATAATGAAAGGTTTCTCTGCCCCAGATTCATTTGTCATATAACAGGAAACAACTTTGTTAGGTTTAGGCCACTCAGTAACTAAACTAGTTAGGTTAAAGAAAAGATCGTAGTTCCAGGTGAAATAACTACAAAAGTGACATCACTTAAGTAGGAAAGTTAGTTGACAAATAAATCACGAGTGAAAAATCTATTTCAGTTCAAACCATGTGGTTTTTAGCACTGTTTATACTTCCTGGTTCATGATTACGTGGATTACATACAAATTGATTTTGTGGAATATCTATAAAATCAACTTGCATATATATATATATATATATATATATATATATATACTGTATGTATATATATATATATATGTATATATGTATATATATGTATGTATGTGT
The DNA here is from genome assembly GCA_036178185.1 of Liparis tanakae. Classification (NCBI taxonomy): domain Eukaryota; kingdom Metazoa; phylum Chordata; class Actinopteri; order Perciformes; family Liparidae; genus Liparis; species Liparis tanakae. The sequence continues at coordinate 16,335,208 of CM070088.1, forward strand.
ATATATATATACATACTTAGGTGTAGTTACCAACGCTGTATGAAAAGCCCGATTCCCTTCCCTCTGTTTATTCACTCTCGCCCTATAGGCTACTATCGTATTCATTCCCAACTCTCCAAATGTTATCTTCATTATGAGGTGACTGAAAAGAACTAACCTTTTGAAGGATCTTGTGTTCCAACACGCAGCGATGTCTTATGGAAGTCAGCAGCCACGCTCATTGAAACATTGTGACGAGCGACTTTGGCCTCAGTGCCGATGTGGAAGCTCAGCCGATTCCGCTGTGTCCGGCCCCTTATTGTACCGACTGTCACGCTGACCCTCTTTGTGATCTATAAAGGGGATGAATGAGGATGCAATCTGTCCATCTCATTACCTCCCCACACTGGGTTCTATCTGTCCACACACAGAAGACACAAGCATGTCAAAGCTGCATGAGACTCGTCGGGGGAGCACAAAGCCACAGGGACATCTGCACTGCGTGTCGAGGCCATTCACTTACAATGGGGATTGGCATTGACTTCTTACTCACACTCAGGGCTTGTATACACAATTGTACATCAATAGCATTCATAGAGATAGAAAGTATCCATATGGCTACCGAGAGACTTTATCATTCATCATTTATTAGCAGATGTATATGATATTGTCTGTGTTCTCCCACATGGATGTATCTTGCTTGAAAGTCTTTATCACGATCTTTCAACCAACACATACAGTCAGCAGACAGCACAGTAACTAATATTCATAGCATCGACTCCTAAAAGGTTTTTGCACCTAACATTATGGGCAATAATTGGGCCCATAGACGTTTGACATTTTGTGTTACTTATAGGCCAACATTTGTCAATACTAATGGATCCGCAATTAGTTGTGGAAAGATGTATCTGCCTTTGTCGATCTAACTCAACTAAAATGCTGTGTGCTCTAACATGATCTCATGGGAAGGTGTACAAATGCACCAATTTATGTCACATTTATTGCGTCTTTTACACATTTTTAATTGTAACTTTCTATCAACTTGTGCGACGGTAGTTTTCAACACAATTAAATTAGATACTTAAAGCAAGTAGTCAACATAAATTACTCTTGGAGGACACGGACAGCGGCCTCCTGGGTGAAAGTCATGGGTCTATTTGACCCATCCCTCAGCAGACTTTCTGTGGAACGATACCAGTGACTTCCTCTGTTTCATAAGCTTATAATTGTGTATTTTTAATATCTAAAAAGGAGCACACACCACTTAAACCTTTTCTGTCTAAAAAAAAAATGAATGACGTTTATATAGTTACAAAAGTAAACAGTATGGCCACTAAAGGCACACTCTTTGTAGAGGAGCAGCTGTCTGCAGCCTTTGCTATAAGACGCTAGAGTGTCTGTCCACCATCTTCACACCAGGATGCTACTTGCTGCCATCACCTTAAAAGTACCAACAGGAGACCAATAACAGCAGCTGGAAATGACACCCAGTAAGAGCGTCTCCCCTTTTACCCCCACCCCTCTTTAAACAGCTTTCGTAAACATTGACCGTCTGTCAAAGTATCCATTCGGCGTCCATTTCTGCACTTGATGCGCTGAGTGAGGCAGACTAGCTCATAGGTGAGATGATTTTGAGACGTTGGGCATGCTGGTAGTTTTCTCCTTCCAGCTTGGAAAGTATTGCTTTATTTCTTGTAATCTGTCCTGGGAGACTTGTACCCGGCCCCCATGGTCAATTGGTACAGCCTGTGATGCATACTAAGTGTGGAGTATTTTCATTAAGGGATTCCAATTGTGTAATTCTAAAATGCCTTTTGCTGAAGGCTTAGAAAACTTCATCGTGCATCTTAATTAGGGTGACCAGATTTGAGTTTGTGAAAAAGAGGACACCTCGGCATAACTCCTTCATGATGCCCCCCCTTAGATAGGCTAGTGAGTCTGCCCACCCGTGTGCGCACATCACAGTTGAGAGCGAGGCGCGCGCACTCAGACGCAGACGGCTCTCTCTTATAACTTAAGGGAGATACCATTTACAAACCTTGTAAGGGGTAAAAACGTGTGAAAGACCCAGAGAAACGGAAATATCCGACGAAGCAAAATCCCAGACGTTTTTGGAAACCCTGCTGCCGGACGCTTTTTTTTTGTCTCAAAAAGAGGACATGTCCGGGGAAAACCGGACGTCTGGTCACCCTATCTTAATGAAGATAGTTACACCTAATCTTAAAATAATTCCATTCAGAGAATGGATCGATCCAAACACGTGTACTATCATTTAATTTGGCTTTTCACTTTTTCTCAAACTGAATTAAGCTGCCAGCCTCGTACATACTCTACTGTTTTCATTAGACTATTTCAGTCTTTACAGGCAGACGTAAACAGAAAGTTAGAATTCTACAACAATATGACTGAGAACCTCATTAGAAGCAGGAAGATGGAATCTGGGTCATCCTGATCACAATATCTCACAATCTCATGTAAGTATCTACAGTCTGGGAGAGTTTCATAGAGAAATACTATTACTATGCAATTACCAGGCAGTCTATTGGAATGGATTAGGGACTTTATTTAACAAAATAAATATTTCTTGGCATTTATCATTTCATTTGGGTGTGCAAATTGTAAACAGCGACTGGGATCGTTTTGTTTTGCTGAACCACAAACAAGCAGGGGATTATAAATCCCTGTTGGAGATTTGTGTCCCCCCCCCCCCTCCCCTCTCCCAAGAGAAGACAGATAGTGGCTGGCACCTGGGGCGAGGGCTTGATTTCTGAACAGTAAACATTGATGTTTTCCTCGCTGGAAGAGCTGTAGTCTGTCTGGACAATATTTCATATTGCTAATAGCATTTCAGGGCGCTTGAGCAAATGGAGTTGGATACAGCAGGTGACAGCGTGAGGTGACCTTATCAAACTGTGATAAACTGGAAATGGGAAACTGAAATCAAAATACCATCACCGCGAGCGAGGCGGGATTCATCTGCTGTTCTTTTTCAGCGGGCCGGTGAGATGGGGGGGGGGGGGGGGGGGATTGCCTTGTTCAAAAGAAGATTATATGACATGGTCTCTGGCGACTTGACAGTGCAAGCAGCGCGATTCAGTCAGCGGCTCGCATCCGAGATGATTCCAGCTGATGCCGATCTTCAGCGACTAATGGAGCCGCAGTCGCGCCTCCTGAGCAGCCCAATTGTTTTAGGAGAGGGCGCTCATTACTATTCAGAGGAGCAACCAACAGCAATTTGAACCTAATTAGGTCCAAACGGCACTTGCTTTCTCACATACACAAACATGCAAAAAGCACATGTGCACAAACACACACTAACACACTTACACACCTATAAACACACACCCCCACACACACACACTGCTACCCACACACACCCACATACGCCGTCAGAAGGGTACATCTTCTTCTGAGAGCTAAACAATGAATATAAACTCACTCTATCGAAGTCTCTGTGAAGCAACTAAGGTCAGGACAAATTGAGAGTCTTTGCAGGAGTGAGTGAATTGTAAATTAGCGAGATGAATATCAACCGAAACAGACTGACTCAGAAAAAGATGGAGGGTGCACCTTCCACCCCACCGCACACACACACACACACACACACACACACACACGATATGGATTGATTCCAATGAACCGGCGCCTCTGAAAACAAAGCTTTTTGTACATACCCTTCAGTGATGAAGACACAGAAAAATATCTTACCTATAAAGAAACAAAGTGCAATTAGTTGGGAGAAACGACAAAGAAGATTTTTGTCCATTTAAATAATGTCTCAAGGACAAATGAAAGGTCATTTGGACATTAGAGTGTCAGTATTTGCCCAACAGCTTCAACTGTGCTCTTCTCTCACCGGTTACAACATCGAGTCCCAGCAGATGTCAGTGTTACTCAAGCTATTCGGAAAGCCTCGCGGAGCTGGATGTGCAGCTGAGCACAGGGAGGCGTCCTGAGCTCAGCTGCACACAAGAGTACATTCAACATGTAGACACATTTCTGAAAGTCAAAATGCATAGTGTGTGAATCTACACATTATGAGCAATCATTGTAAAAATGCAAGGGAGAGAGAGAGAGAGAGCGATGAGGAGGAGAAACAAGCAGCAGCTGCATGAGAGGCTTTCGCCTGCAGCTCGCGCCACATTCCTTTCCCTCGCAGAGCACGGCAATCCAATTATGTGAGGTTTGATTTCACAAGTCTAATCAGCTATTTCAGTGAGTGTGTTTGTCTGCTCGTTGAACTCGTGTGGTTCTGTTTTTTTTTTCAAGAGTGGAATTGGAATTAAATGCTATCCATAATCAACAATGTCATACATTATGAAAGGATTGTGATTGGAGGAAAGATAAAAAAAGAAAAACAAAAGTGTCAGCATGGAAAACAAAAGCCACAGTGCTTTTTTTTAAGTATCAACATGTTACATCTTAAAGTATGACATAAGATATCATGCTTTAAGATAAGCTCCTTAGAATGTTGAGGAAGAGAGGGAGAGGAAGAGTACAACAGTCTCTCAAAGACACCAACAATATATTGCCATTTTATTCATCAAATATTTTCAACTATATGTGGTTATATCATCCTATTAATCAAATAAAATGAAATGATGTTCTGTTAGTTGACAGTTTCAAACATGAAAATATGAAGATGCTCAACAGAATGTGAAGAGGTTATAGTGTTGATATGTCAAAGATGTTTTTGCAGACATATCGACTGAGCATGCTCGACTTAATACAGTAATGCCACTTGTATGTCTAGAGGCGGTAGAGAGTGACTGTATCCTCCAACACGAGGTCGTAGAAGTAGAGCCGTCTCTAAGGCGTGTCTGTTTGTTTCTTAAGTGGCAAGAACAAGAAAACGAGCGGGCGCCTCACCGTGCGCTCCCCGCCGCCACCAGGGCTTAGTTGGGAGTAGAGCGAGTGGTCGCTCTGGAAGATAGACTAAGCTTTTGTTGTCTCTTCTTTGTTGACTGGCAAATAGTGATGAGATGATGATGGAGAAGAAAAGTTTGAGCGACTCAGCACTTGATAAGAATACAAAGTTTATTCCACAAGTACAGGTCAAAGGACTTTCAGGAACCGAATTAAGAAAATCTAATGATATAGCATGTTGTTACAAGTTACATACACAAAGAAAAGAGGCGTTTATGTTCAAATCTATAGGCCGGGCCCTCAGTTGGGGGCTTCTAGCCCCCTCCCCACATGATCACTTTCCACACACAAGCCCCTCATCACAGAGACCTTGTGACCCTCTGGGCTCAGCACTTCCTCCGACCTACAGATTCTGATACCTGACATCCTGTGTAATGGAAAATACACAATGCTTTCTTTAGCAGTTAGCTCAAATCAAGCTAGAGCAGACACCTGAACCGTAGGGTCTGATTGGGGGGGACCACTCCTACTCTCGGGCTATCGTTGCTCTGCTCCCGCTGCAGTGGAGGATGAAACTCAACCATGTGAAGTTCTCTTGTGACAATCTAAAAAGGCCCAGCGGTTCGCGGCTCCGGGAACATACGGACCGTAAACTAAAGGCCGATTCCACGCCATAACCCTGACCCTTGTTTCTTGGGAGCAGGTGTCTGGTCTTACACATTTTACATTTATAAAAAGAGGAACTGTTACCCAATCACTATTATTTATAACACATCAACGACTGGAATGAAAGGAACGTTGCATATGAAGAAGGAATCGGGAGTCATTCACCATAAAACTATTATTTAAAGTGAAGCAGGATTGTGTTTGTCTGTAATGAGGTCCACACAGGCAGACAGGTGTTGCAACTCCCTCGCCTGCAGCAGCAAACAAGTCGACCGTCTCCGTTCTGAACCACGGGAACTTGTTGTCTTTGATGTACGTGCGAGGATCAGTGCAGAGAAAAAAGGCATCTGCAAAGCTGTGGCCACTTTCCTGAAGAGACTGCGGCGAGACTCTAAATGTATTTTGTCTGGAAATAAATGGATGGATGATGTTACAACAGCACGGACATGGATTCTGATGTGAAGGGTTACGCTTTATGGAGCAGAGCTGAGGCCATTAGCAGCAGATGTTAGGTTTCACTCCAATATGACTTTCTGTGACAACCATGAACTTGAAGTGATACCATAGACATGCTGGGGCACAGCATAACATGGGGTTATTTACAATGAGGCTATATTCATCACCATGGCAGCTCTCGAGCAACTTACAGTCAGCATCAACATCGATTTCCATATTGCCAAATCCTCAGAACTACATTATGTCACCTATTTTTAAACTGAGCCAAGCTCTCTGTAAGCAAGTGAGGACAACAACTCAATCATTTTCTCAAATAGAATAATCAAAACTATTTTAAAGGACTACTTCACCCTCAAAACTTTGTATTTCCTCATTCTTTAGCATTGTTTTTATAAAAGCCTACACATTTTCACAAAACTTGTGATTTAAAACGCATCCGCATACACTGTACTCTGTATGAACGAGTAGCGCACATGTGCAAGCGTAACAGCGTTATGTGGAAGGATTTAAATAGTAAGGCTTTACCAAACATGTACGTTTAGTTAAAAAACATGTAATTCTTTATAATTATACATAGTGTTGTGAGAGCCATGAAGACATGCAAGAAAAACAAACGTTTTCCTCATAAATTCAAGGCAACACGTGTTTAAAATGCAATACTCATTATAGGTGTGAAGAAATCCTTTGACTTTGAAAGAAAATACTGTATTCATGTCACACCACATCACTCACATTGGGAAGCAGATTGGAAGGACAACCGGACCAGACAGTTTGCCAAAGTTATCTTGTAGCCAAAACACTCAAGCCAGCCGTTGAGTAAATAATGATTTAGAATAGCTTCTTACAGAATGCTAAACTTTCTGCAATTTCAAAAGAACACTGAATCCAGGAAGTAGATCGCCGTCTCGGGACTTAAAACTGGCGTGATTTCTGAAAAATGGTGCTTACCACTCTAGTGGTACGATAGGACAACGCAGTTCTTCCTAAACATGTACTTTCTTCAAGAGAGGAGGACAGTAAGACAACACTATTGCCCACTGTTTCTAGTTATATAATCCATTTGACAGTGGTTGCTATGAGGCATGAACAAATATGGTCATTTTATGATTCAACCCAAACTGACTTTGCCTGGCGTCAATGAAATTCTCAAAGTAGAATCATTGTTAAGCCACTTTGATACCTTTTCGTGGTTGAGCAGTTTGTGTCTTCCTAATCAAGTATCATTTCCTAAAACCTGTGAGACCAACTAGGTCCCATTTGGTGTGTTGTTTAATTCAATGGAGTACATTGAGAACAGTGATGTCGGCCTATAGCTACACAAAAGGGTTCCAACCAGCCATTACAAACAACATGGAGCAATCACTCTCGGTTTTCAGAGTATCCGTCCTTCCTCTTGCTACAAGATCCACACAGAGAGATGCCAAGGGTCATACACCCGTCTGGACCTCTGTATTCTCTGAATAAAAGTAACTTGACTTTGGCAAAGAGTTTGTACATCGCTGAGATTGGTGACTTGCTCATCTGGTCGCCATAATTGCTTGGGTGCACATTTGTGTGTGAGGTGCCGCGGTGAAATGGAAATCAACTTGAGGAAAAACATACGAGCTACTGGATCCATGTTCAGGAGCAATCAGGTAACTTAAGAGTTTTGCTATTCAACTGCTTGTAGTTCATTCCATTAACCCCCAAACCGATATCATCCCAGACATCATCTGCCAATAGTTTCCTTGTGTTAACTCTTGCTGTTACAATGACCAGGGATGACGTCTGGTTAGCCTATATGTGTTTACTTTCTCCACTGCGACAGACAAAAGATAACTATCATTCAAAGCCCAGCTTTAGGACCAGGGTAAGTTTTACACCCTGCCATGTTTCCAAATAGCCAGTATTTATGTTATTGTGTAGTCTGATTCATGCTCACCGCGTTTGTGATCTATGAGTCATCTTGTTAACTTGTGTAGGTTGATCATTTTGGTATATTCTCATCAGAAAAATGACATTTTAGACTTACATTAATCAAGAAAAATAATCTCATTTATTATTTCATCTGAAGGATAGTCAAACTCTATGACTTCAATGAGTCTAATTAGGTAATTAAAATCCCAGCTTGGTTCTGAGAACACTGAGCCATGAAACTGCATGAGGAAGAATGTTAAAATGTGTAACACCTGCACAGCATTTCATGGAGAAAGAAGTGGATGATGTAGTCAAGAATAATTTCCTTGATCAGTTATGTGCTTAACATCTGCTGTACACTTTTCATGTTAGTGGAATGAAAACCTCAAGACAATAAAAACATGAAAAGGTAACTTCAAGTATTCAGTATAGTCTTTACACTTAGTTAGGAAACAAGCACCTCTGACCTGACGTAACAAATTAACTACCAAGATGCATCGGAAATGAACGACAGCTGTCACACATTGTCTTTCAACTTGTCAGAGAAAGAAGGATGACATGGGTGTAATGCAATGCTTGTTCTCATGTTTGTTTCCCTAAATCATCCAACCGAGTGAGAACAGATTGCAGGTTTTGTGAAAACACCTGAGACCAACAAGCAGTGACCAAAAGATTCTCCGTTGGGCTAGGCTGACAGCCAGGAGGCTGCCTGACCTTCAGGGAAATGGGCAGAGTTTGGCAGACACTCAAGGTACGATCCATCTTTCGATGGGGAATCATACCATAGCGGGCGTAAGCTTTGCCTCAGTGGATAAATTGCCAATTTATGGGGATGTAATTAATTTTTAGTTTGAGAAGAAAGTAATTACCACCCAGGCGTGAAAGTGATACGTATGTAGGAGGTGTTTCTTCAAAGAGCTTGCTTCCAAGGAACAGAGTGGCCTTCAGTTTTACGTACATAGACACAATACAATCACCTGCTTTGAAGTAGTTATGGCTAAGGTAATATGCGAGCAAATTGAACAACAATAGCATACATATATTTTCTTTTTTGTCATGTGAATGGATATCTGATTCAATATTGATTATCCTTTAAAGGGAAATGTGTTAGTTCTGGCCAGAATAATTAATCAGTTCAAAATCAAAGCATTATTAAGTCACTGTGGTGGCCATTCTGTACTTAATCCAACACGAGAGGATGAAGAAGTAGAGCCGCCTGAAGGGGTTAACAATACACCCATCGACTGTGTGCATTGCCTGATCTCATGGGAAGGCATATGAATAACATATTAAAGACATTCTGCATAAATGCTTTTTCATGCTTTTCATTTGTCATTCAATGCTATGTTTATACCGTTAAACAGCTGCAGTAAGTACGTAAATTAAGTAAATGTAAATTAAGTAAATGTAAACAACGTAACGTAATTATGGAAAACACATCACAAACATCACTATTGTAACTAAAAAATAACTCAGCAATACTTTGGGACCCAAAGTTTATCCTCAAACAATCGTCTGCTGGCTGACAGTGCAGTTCCATTTCACCCATCAGCCTCGTAGCAACCAAAAGCATTCGTTCTCACTTGTCACACCACATTATGTGCTCCGAGCGTAGCATATTGGGTTGTTATCACACACTAAATGATCCACAAAACATCATGTCATTCTTACACAATTTAGTGAGCTTGGCTGGTTTCATGGTCTCTATGAAATACACCGATACCTCTTTCTAATGCGATTGAAATGATTGGTTTGACTAAATGACTGAACTGCATCGATTATGAAAACAGTTCTTTCAATATTTTCTTCAAAGGGTCTGAACTCCATGCAAAAGAGATCCCCCTGCAGAGTAATCATTGGGTGACTGTTTTCCAGGCGTCTGATACCAGATGACACCGTGCCCTTCGTCTGAGGGCCACTCAGTGACAAATCACCCCGGCTCTGTTTCAACAAGAAACCACAAGGGATCACAAATTGGCTCAAATACACCCCAAAGGAAGTGTGTGATGCTGTCATGAAATCATGTCATGGTGACCGATATAACAGAAAATTAGTAATGAAATAGGATAATGGAAAGTAAAGGTTGTGCAGGTTTGTGGACATACTGGAGGTTAAACTAGTCACTTTTGCTACATGACATGTTCAGCTCCTCTAGTATTCGCATTATCATAAATACCCAGTATACATATGAGATAAAAAATAACTAATATTATTTTTGTTCACAAAACATAGGAGTCGAATAGCTTTTTTTTTACCATGATAATAATAATAAGATATTGACTACACAAAATGTACTTTATTAAACAAAATTCATGACTTAATATTTATATTATATTCAAAATAAAAATGGAACTAAAGACACATTTGTCTTATAGGCATCACCAAATATACAGAATTAAATCAATGCCGTATTACCAATTATTTTTAGCCTACAATCAATTGGCAATTTGAAGTATGATTAAATTGTTATTATTTGTGTTGACTAAAACTAGATGTAAATATATTTTTTAGTTATTGTCAATTTGTAACTGACTAAAAATAGGACAAAGGCAAAATTATGGATTTTTGAAAATGTAAAACCAAAATCAAATGTTCAACGTCTGTACCAACTGCTATAGGCTACACATGGTTGTTATCCACCGGTTTAAACTTAAAACTGATTATTCAGCTGTCAAATAAAATGTATACTTAATGTGTGTATACTTGTGCTTTATAGTTCTTATTACTTCCATTCGATTTGTAGGGATCTGCCTTTACTCTCACAATAAAGGATATTTTTCTGATCTGAAATCTAGTTATATTCAGTGTAATAACATCTGTAAACCCAGGGGGTTTAGGCAATGAACAGTAATAATTCTTCAATTGACATATGGCTTTGATCAATGTGATTATTTTAAAGTTAACTGTTTCGAGCAGTTTCCACCCAGTCACTCCACTAATTGGTCACGGCAAAACCAAAATGAGCTAGCTCTCTCTCCCAATTAGAAACTAGAATGGGCACAAACGGACGGACAAACATATTCACAAACTAGAATGGGCACTCGGTAGAGCGCATACCTTCGCATATCACAAGATTGAATTATGAACAATTTGGCACTAGTTTCACGCAAATCGGATGCCAATTAACCGAGATGTTCCGCTCTCATAGCGCTGGAAGAGGAAGTCTTTCAGGGGTAACAGTAACTTCATCGGTGAACGTGACGGAGCTGAGTGAGCCAACGGGTGATGTCACCAACCCAATCACGAGGGCGTTAGTGTGTGGGACGTCCACAACAAATATAAAGCAGAACTATAGGTTAGTTATTCTGGTGGATGAAAGAGATGATAACGGTCTTAAGCAGACGAGACACAGAGATAAGCCCCGCCCCTCGCGGAGCGTCTCGACGCTTATGGCGTGAACAAGGCAAATGGTCGAGCGAGTAAACTCACCCGTAAACTGAAAATCGCATCACTTTTGGTGTGAACGCACCTTTAGGGTAAATATCCAGAGAAGCACTGCAGCAAAAGGAAACTAGCAGTCTATACAGCAATTACTGCCAATTGCTTATGGAGTCTTCCGTTGTCTTATAATTACAAAAGCGGAGAGCACCACTTGTCAGTGTTAATATTTACTAAAAAGCTGATACTCCCAATGCTACAATATGTGCCACTGATTTGACAGTTTAATTAAAAGGTGGCGATAAGAGGATGCAGCGTGTTAGAAATATGCAGCACTTTACTCCAACGGCATTCTCTAAATAAAATAAATGTTCTATTCTGACAGGTCGGCAGTAATTTTCTAAAACACTAGAACCGCACAGGGGTCATTTTTAACCTTTGTTAAGGAGTGTTTTCAATTGCAAGTAATCCTATTAAAATAAAACCAAACATCTCTCAGTACACAATTGTCCTAACATGGGTTAATTAAGCATCTAGTAAATGTGAGTGTGTTGCGATGTCCTTTTTAATAGTCTTTATGATGTGTAATGATGCTGTGACTTGCAGGCCTACCATCCAGTGGAACACAGCCACATATTGTGCTGCACTCTTTAGTGTCAGAATGAATCCTCAGCACCAAAGACAAAAGGTGTCGGACTAGATGTTGGGCCGACGCTCTGCTTGACTACCAGTCAATTTGGTTGTGATTGAAAATACAAAATATGAGAGAGAGATATAGAGGAAATGAGTAAAGGAAAAGAAACATTCATCCGGGGCTAAAATAAAACTGAGGAATACCAAAGATTTAGGCCAGAGGGAGAAACTTCTTTGTGAACACAAGCTCAGTGTTGAATTGAACCAAACTAAATGAACACTATTTTAATAAAGTCAAGCTAAATAATGGCTGTGGTTGCTGATACCTTGAGCGTGTTTTCAAGTCACGAGGCATACCGTACTGTATAAATATACCCTAAAACGCACACTTTCCTGATGAAAACGTTATATCTGCTTGTGTTATGCAGTGATGAATTGCTGCTATCCGACATGGTACTTCTTTTTGATGCTGTTGGGGAAATAACAGGAGATGCCTCAGTCTGATACACAGACTCAACATCCTGTATAAATGCAAACATCGCTGCTGCTTTGTAAAATGCTGTGCGTCCCGCAAAATACGAGTTACATGCCTGGCAGTTTGACCAGACATACCTATCACTAAAATATAGGACATGACAGCACAGCTGTTTCTGTTTCAGCAGGAGGCCGACACAATGTCTGGATGTCAAATTGGGTCAGACAAAATTGGTTGATATCAAAACTGCTAACACATTTACTATAAGCCATTTCCCCAGGGCCGAATGTTCATAGCTCCAGTAGGGATGCAGCCAGAGAAATGGAATAAATGAGCCATCGAAATGGAGCTTTTATGCTTCTGCCGACATGCTTTGAGAAGTTTGAGAAGGGATATATGTTATCTTGAGAAAGATCTCTGTAAACTCTTCTGATGGAGGCCTGACGAAAGAGCTGTGCATGTCAGGGTTTTCTCTGAAAAAGGTGATGCTCAAGGGGTAGACACGTTCTGTGAATATGATCCTAAGCACTGGATTGAGAGATATAGTAAGAGTCAGACAGGAAAAGGAGAGACCACGTCTTCATGATAGGAAACCAGTGTGTTCTTCAGTATCTAATAATCACAGAACCCTGTGGGGGTCCAGCTTTGACACCGATTTCTTTCTGCTTCATGGAACTGTATTTGAATTTACTGAGAGGTATTTTCTATTATTTGTGTACACCTTATTTACACTAGTGAGGGTGTCCTGAATAATAAAAAACACTTGTCTGTATATTATAAATGTGGATGCTAAAGAACAGAGGCTCAGCTCAACTCATTTTTATGGATCTGTAACAGCTGAAATAAACATGATCTCTGATGCGGCTGAGCAATGCAGCAGCTGCCCCTCCCCCCACCCGTCCCGGCCCCACTGCAAGACTGAGTTAAGCAAACAAGCCCCCCCCCCCTTTTTTTATTGTACTTTGCCATTTTCAAAGACTTCAGCTTGTTTTATAGTTATGCAATTGCTGCAAGTAAAAATTTAACATTAGGCTATACATTACTTAAAGTCACCATTACAAAGCTTGCATTCTAGTGGGGACTGTTAGATGTTTCATTTAGAATCTTTTTTGACTTCATCGTGCAAATTAACTTCAGCTTTATAGTGTAAAAGCAGCTTTATTGGTCATGACTGAAGGCTCTCGTGCAGGAAATGGCACTTTCAAGTGCATCATAATGTAACCGAACAAAACCTTTTATTTCCTCCTGTCAGTTTAAACACAGATTAGTTGCAATATAACATCAGAGATCATCAACTAGATCAGACATCGGCGAATAGACCAGCATACATTATATCCTGATCACATATTTGACTGATTATCAGCAAATAAAGATCGTCAGTAAAACTATATTTTATGATGTGGAGGGTAAATTGTCCTTAATCTGCGGTTCACGCATGAGCCAAACCCTATGGGGGGATCCCTACAGATCACCCATCAACAGTGGTCCACCACTGGACCACTACTGATCACGGTGCTTGAGGTTTGCAACCCCTTCTATCCATGACATCTCCTGCTGTTACATTTTTAAAGAAGTGAACGACAGCTGTGGTGATTTTTATGGAGCCCCTCGACTCAAAAAAGGAGAAACCAACCTCAAAAACTAAACTAAAGTAGCCTTCAATTCTTGTTCATGTCAAGGAATAAATCAAGGGTTGTACTTGTAAAGTACATTCAGCACATACGATCAGCAAACTAATCAATAACACATACTCCAGGGGAGGCCACACGTGCCGAATGTACTTCTGATGGCTGAAGCCCCACAGGACACGATGCTACAGGATAGTTTCATGCTTCATGCACAAATATGTTAATAATTATGATATATGTTTCTCTCTTACATTAGGAGTACTAAAATGTGTTATTCTAACTAGGTAGCTCCAATTACTGTATTCAGTGTGGGAGCATATTTAGCCTAATTAGCTAATTAAATGTATAGTTTTTAATCACTAAACATATGCATTTGAATTGGTAATGCAATATCAAAGAGAAACAGTAGAATTAGGTCAAAATATGTTGGAGGAAAGATTTTCTGCAAAGAAAAATTGATAAGGTATTAATGCAACAGAGGAGAGCAACAGAGGAGGATCCCTCTCCCCAGATGGACAGAAGCAATAGATGTCATGTGTACAGAAGGAATCATTACAGAGTTACTACACATTCAATGAGTATGACAGTTTATGAATAGTTCGTAGTAAGCATGGACCACGATCCAGACCTCCACAATCCATCAGGCAGATGGAGGTAGAGAGAAGTGGGCGGGCACACCAGCAGGGCCATGGCATGAGGCTTTTTAATTGTTTCCAAAAAATGTTATTCCATTTTTCAGGCAATGCAGTTAAGTAAATGTTTTCAATACAGCCTGCTGTTAATTTAGTACATCATGTTGTGAATAGAATCAGATTATAACCAATGTTATCAGAACCGTATACAGTGGCATGTCTTCTCACCTGCGTGCATAACAGCTGAGCAAGGCGCGCACACTGCTTTAAGCTCAACTCATTGTCTGTCATCCTGGCTCTTTGAGAGACGCTCCTTGCAGAGTGAGGAAGCCAGAGGGGCAGCCTCCCCCCAGGTCCTAGTGCCCAGGGATTATGGCCTTTTTTCTTGTTTTTTTGACCCTCAATGTTGACTATTTTTAGAACATGCCGTGCGGGCGACTCACCTGGTCGCTGCGGGCGACCAGGTGCCCGCGGGCACCGTGTTGGCGACCCCTGCACCACAGGAATCTAATTATATAAATATATAATACTAATAATATTAGCACAGCCTTATCTGTATATGCATCTGTGAAAGAATACAGAGTTTAATAAAAAAGCTGCGCAGAATCCAAATGATTGATTTAGAATAGGAATGTCAAGCTAGGTTATGAACTCTTCAATATTGCCATGGATACAAATGATCACTGTATTATGTTTTATGCACACAAACTCAAGAGCTTGTAAACAGGAACCTAGTAAGAGTGAGGAATTCATTCAGTTGCAATCATATTCTTCTGTTAATTGGATTCTACCCACAAGTCTGAAGGAGTTTGTTTTCTAATTCCTCTTATTCATTGTAACAATTGAAAGTCATTGAACTGTGAAGGTGCAGATGCAGTGAGAGCTTATTTCAAAAGCATCAACATGTAATATGAAGACACTTTGTAAGTGTGTAATGAAAGTTGTTAAATGGGGAGACCTTAAACTACAAATATACTAATATCTTATATATGATGTACAGTAAACACTATTGAGGAGATGTTCGTCAAATAAAGGGTTTTCTTCTCATACACACACACACACACACACACACACACACCAGCTGTCCTCTACTGCTTTCTTTGCTTATTCTGATGGTTCTCTTCCGTCCAATATTTAATTATAATGCTCCCAATTTTCTTTTACTCAACTGTGTGCCTTTCAGTCTGTCTGGTGACATTTAGAAAATTAAAAATTAAATTCAGAAAGAGGAAAAGGGAGGAAGAAAATCACTGAGGTGTGATGTAAATTCACAACACTGACAGTAATTCTCTGCTTTGGCTGTTGGCACTAATGCAATAACGAAAAAAGACCAAAAGATCACCAACATTCGTGAATGCAAAGAATGATGAATTACGTGTAGCAAGCATGCTGGTTAATAAAACAGACACGTAATCAGATTAGAACATACACACATGTTAAAGTACTTCATTTTCACCGCTTTAGAGACCTGCACATATGTGAACACTGTGCATACTGATCGCACTCGTTGCACATTTCCCCAAGCCTCCAGGGCTCTATTCTTCTTTGCTTGCCACAAGCTGTTATTTCCAGACAACCCGTTGCCAGAATTATAATGATAAAAGTAGCAGAAGTGCAGAAACTGCTGCTCCACAATCACTCTGAGAGGTATTAGTACCACCTGTGGGCAAACCGGTGGTCAAGGGCTGTCACCTGCAAATTCCTGCCACAATCGACATCCCATTCCTTCTTGAGACGCTAAAAAGCACTTTAACCAAAGCTGCTGAACTGTAAAGGAATATAAAAGGAAGTACAACCACAACTCAGGCCTTATTTATCTCATCTCCTATAGGTTTTTTGGTTGCTGTGTGTGAATTAATATCCGGGTGACGAAGCCATTTTCAATTACTGAGAGGGGTTTCTTCTGTAACTGAGTCCAGCTAAATGTAATAAGTGTAATGCCTCAAATCCACAACGATGCATATTGAATATTGTAGTCACGGAGCTGCAACTAAATCCACAAGGGACGGCTTCCATTCCTCACAAATGTGTGGAATAAGGAGCGAGGAACAAATCATTTCTGCTCACACATGTCTGCATTGAAAATAAATTGCTGTGGCTCACTTTACTGCATTGTTGACGGTTTAAAATAATAAACATCTGTCAAACTGAGCCTACTGTGAAGATTGCAGGCCTCAATGTGTCCCTTAAGTCATTTAGTCCCACTGGCGTCTGCCACTGTATTAAGAGATATTTATAGGAATGGAGCTTCCTCCTCTCCCTGCAGGAGAGCTATTCTTGTAGATGTAATTGTAGAATTCAGTTGTTGCAAAAAAAGATGTTAAATCTATCGACAGTCATCATGTACACACATTGGTATACATTACATGTCATTTAGCTGATGCTATTATCCAATGCGACTTGCAATCCTATTACATTCATAAACGGTAGACGCAACTACAGGGAGCTATTCAGGGTTAAGGAGGTTCAATCCCAGCTCATCAAATAGGGCAGGGATTGAACCTACAACCACCTGATTGAAAGTCGGACCTGGTACCCATTGACTCATAGTGAGTACAGATACTCAATATTATCATTATAATTCTAACAATGACTGACAAAATGGTCTCATCTTCACTTTCTGAGTGCAACAAATTCAATTTTCAACATGATGCTGTTGATGACATTTTAACATTCAATTCAATTTATTTTGTATAGGCCAAAAGAATACAATTCAAATGTGCCTCAGAGTGCTTTACAATCTGTGCATGTACGACATCCCTGACCCAGGACCTCACATCGGATCAGAAACAACTCTCAAAGAGACTGAAATTTCACTTTGTTTTTTCTGATAGAAACCAAGAGTAGTTTCAGCAGGGATGTAAATAATTAACCAACAATAATCACTGAGAAAACTATTAAAGTAAAGAAAAAATTTAAAGTAAAGAAAAGTATTAAATAAAAGGTAAATGTGAACCTGAGCCAGAGTTGTTGCTAACTTCAGGCCTCCTTTATTTTAATCTGCATGCAGACACAATATTGTTGGGCTCCAGGCGTCGTGGCATTTATTCACTAACAAACACACTGCACTGCTACGCTCACGGCGACAACACTACTAATCACCCAACGTTTCCTCACACCTCATATGATATCTTCAGAAAATATTTCCTACGAAGGAAACCTGTAATACATTTCTGCTCGTTAAGTGTGTGTTACTAAAATACACTTGAGTCTTCACAGGAAATAAGTTATTTAGGTTTAGGCAATTTAGGAAAAATATCTTAGTTTGGGTTCATATAAACATGCAAGTTACATGACCAATGGATCAAGATTGATTTATTGGTTCTCACGGGGAACAAACAGCAGCTTCTTGGCTAAAATGTGTTGTAGCTACAGCTAAGAATACCAGATGAAACCTGAATGAGCACATATTCATCATCATACACAAGCTCTCTCTCTCTCTCCTGGCTTCATAATGTTCAATTCAGTTTATTTGTGTAGCCCATTTTCACAAATTACATATTTGTCTCAGAGTACTTTACAATCTGTACACATAGACATCCCTGTCCCAAAACCTCACATCGGACCAGGACAAACTCCCAAATAACCCTTCAGGGGGGAAAAAGGGAAGAAACCTTCAGGAGAGAACAGAGGAGGATCCCTCTCCAGCTGTAATAGATGTAATGTGTACAGAAGGACAGATTTACAAGTCAATGTTACGCCGGGTGTGCATCAGAGTAGTTCTAAGACAATTAACATATGAGCACAGTATCGGACGGGTTTCGGTATCGAAGCATCCCGAGGGTTAACTGCCAGGATACGATCCATGTTGAGAGACTTTACTACAGTGCACTCTGCTGACACACAGGCCCAACAGAACCAGAAAAATAAACCGTCCAACAATGTTAGCCCACTGAAGAGAGACTGGACTCTGTGCTGCGTTCAGGCCCCTCATTTCGTTCAAGCTGTCTGCTGCATTTGACGCAGTCCACCACTACCTCCTCTCGCCTTCCACTCAAGCAGAACTTGGACACTGGGAAGGTGAAGCAGGGAACGCACAGTTAATCTCCTACTTCGCTAAATGTCCCCAGCAGGTTTCTACATCATGCGGTCTTTCATTTTTCTTCACAGTGTGTACAGCTTAGACCGAGCCACTTCGGTTCTACCTTCACAGCAAGCAGCTGGGTTCATCTAGGCGCTGTTGCCTTGATGACCGTACCCACAGTCATCCGTAATTAGTTGGAAAAGCACAGCTCATACTTGGTTGCCATTGAATAAATGTGTCCAACCATCTGATGCTGAGCTGGTAATTAGTTATTTGTTTTAATTTTTTATATATTTTAATTTATGCTGCATTTTGTAGCACTATCTAATTCTTAGAGCAGGACTCCAGCTATAATAATTATATCTGGCATTTTTCTCTACGCATCTGAAGTGTTGCCTCTGAAGTTAATGTTTAATAGAAATTCAACTCCACTCTTTCACTGTGTCTCTCTCCTTGGTGCTGAAACATTCAAACCTTGTCTCAATCCGATCCAGAACGCCATCTGTGTGATAATAATCATAACAATATATTATATAATATATATCTATTTGGATTCTTGAAAAGCAAAGTGACATTAGAAGAAAAGGAGCCTCGTGGCTTAATAATAAGGGCCTTCTGTGAGGATCTGGGTACACTAAGTGCAGTCCAAGTAGGTGAAAAGGTCTTCATTCCGTTTGTTATTTTTCAGACACACACACACACCACACAAACAGAGACAGACATACATTTACATATACATACATACATACATACATACATACATACATACACACACACACACACACACATTTACATACAAACATACATACACACACGCAGACAGACATGCAGTTACAAATACATACATACATACACATACACACACAAACACACCACACACACACACACACACACACACATACTTTGACATCCTATTGTCTATAAACAGCTTTCAACATGGCAGTTATGCTGCTTTCACACCAAAAGTGTTGCTGATTAGATTTCATGCAAAGTCAATGCCCAGACGCGAATGGATGTGAATAAAACACATTTATTTTCGAATGATACAAAGTGAAAAACACGGCTCATTTGAACAAGTTCAAAATATTTTAACTTTCTGAAAAAGTGTGCTCGATGCTGAGTTGCAAAAGCCAATCAGCATTGAGATGCTCCGCCCATCATCACTGACTTCCTGCCGTTGTCGAATCAAACTCACCGGAAGCGGCAGTCATCCAGTGAAATTCTCTAGCATGTCTAGCATGAATGATGCGAATAAAACACAAATATCCACAAAACTCACGCCAGTTAACGTTTGCTATGAATGCAGCATTATAGGCAATATTTATGATATTACATAAACAAATCTCTTCTCTGCAATGCTGTGCAAAATAATGAAACTTGAGCCAATCTGCATCACTATTCACCATTTTTGTATGATACCAGCTGATTGGCAGGGAGTTATCATCCGTTATCACTTCCATTCTAATGCTTCAGATGGACCAAACTGCACCGACCATATTAAAGGTTTGGACGACATCCTAGTTTGGGTAAAAGAAGTAGGATTTTTACGTGGCTTTGTAAATTGTACATTTCTTTTGTTGTTGTTGCTCCTTTGTTTGTTGCCCCTTCTGGATCATAACTATGGGATTGATAAGCAGTGATGCCACCAAATCACTTGATGTATTGATGATATCATTGGAAGCAGATTGAAAAAAAAACCACCAAAGCTATTTTACCTGAAAACTGCTTGAGGTTGTTTACTTAATCCAAAAACATAATTAAAATTAAATGTTTGAAGTCTGTGAAACACATTATTTTAGCAAATGCTAAGCAAATAAAAGCCTAAATCCTGTAAAAGAGCAATGAGTTGTGTGACCTCAGCATAATACAGGGCTTTTGAGGGATTATATATTCATCTGGCAGACATGATTATGTGTAATTTTCAGTCGCGCCCCCGTGATGATTGAGTATCATTCATGTGCTCAAGTTATGCATACACTCATCTCATTGTCTGGCTTAGCCTGTGTGTGTGTGTGTATGTGTGTGTGTGTGTATGCATGCAGCACAGCTTGCACAGGAGTTTGCTAGCACTCTGGCCCGCTGACTAATTAGTGACTGTAATCTGCAGGTCACTGGGGCATCTTGGCTGGGGGGCACCTGGGTCCCTGAGCTTGGTTAACCATCCCGGTGTCGTTGTCCGGGAGCCCACCGACACCGAGATCATTTTAATACTCTTCCTCACCCTTGTTCAGAGTGCGTTGACAAATATCACTCCATCGAGACCTTTAGAACACTTGGCATTTAATTTAAAGAACAAATTTCCCTTCTGCTTTTCCAATGAATTTGGACAGGGAAGTCCTGACAGGGAAGTCAGATAAGTGTCTCCCTTAACAGGAAATATAAGCAGGCTCTTATTCCGTATTGTAATTAGGTACCACGGTTGGGGTCCAAGGAAAATTAATTAGTGACTGACTCTGGCTCATGTGGCTTTTATCTCAGTTATATAAAGCATTGAGCTGTGACTCAGGAAATATGCCTATAAAGTCGCCATGGGTGATGTCCATGGAGTGATGACATCATTGTCATAAACACACATACTGAGCAGTAACATTCTACTTTATAGTGAATATTTCTTACATCTTGTAGTTTTCTAGTGAGCACTGAAAGTCCTTCATACCCCCGAACACACCATTTTAAATGCAAAATATATCTAAGAGAAAGAAAACACAACATATTGTAGAGTAAATGTTAATGTGAGGGTCCCGGGACAGAGGATGTCATATTGTATACAGATTTCACGTTTTTATTTCTGGGCAACAATAAATACATTTAATTGAATTAAATATATCAGTAATTGAGTGAGATATATATATATATATATATATATATATATATATATATATATATATATATATATATATATATATAGGTGTGAGGCAATCCATATAGTGAGCCCAATAAATAAATTAATCATGTAAACTGAATATGTATTTATGGTCCCTTTCTACATGACTGAAAGGTAATTAATTGATTGAACAGTTGTATGCTGTCAACTTGTATTATGAGCATGGACATCAGAATTCTGTGAACCTGATGTCACAAAGAGATCATGGCTTTGAGAATTATTAGTCGGGACTGCAACTGGACCTTGTAGATGCTGCCTGAGGAGGACTTGAAAGGTGTAGCAACCCGAGTAGCTGCGGAGCCACGCCTTTCCTGTAGGCTTGAATGTGATCCTGCAAAGTCAACCCTTAAAGAGAAGGCCTTCATCATTACTCATTCCCGGGTAGGCGTCCATGATTAGGGCTACTTTCGGACTCCAGGCCAATATGATCGTTTCTCAATTTAGAGCTTCCACACAGACCATCCACACTGTTGTTTGCAAGTGATCAGATCAAATGTGTGTGTCCAGACATCGCCAACCTATCGGCGTGGGTTGCTAACTCGGTAGCTACGCAGAAACATTCACAATCACGCTGTCCAGCTGGGGGGCAAACCAGAGCAGGCTTTGTCTACATTGGGATGTTGGGGAGAAGCACTAAACATTAAAAGCAGACTGAAAGTGCCAGCAGAACATTTATTCCTGCGTCAGTCCGCAGACTTCCGTTCTCCTCCATATCGGTCTGCAAGTAGCAGCATGTATTCTGCTAAACGCTTCCACACCTCGAAATCAGATTAGAGCAGCCAGAGTGGCCCGACTGGAACGCCACTTCAAACCACCTCCAATTGGTTTGGATCCGATTTGCAAAAATGGCTTTTTTCGAATCAATCTGAATAAGATTGCGACGGACCATGAACAGATTTGGGCTGATTGTCTGAACAAGGCAGAATTATTCATTTGCATTAATACATATTGTGTAACTGTCAAATAGCAGCAGTGGGCAAGCTCGTCCAGAATTTTTTATAACATAAATAAAGAATTCCCTGTCTTGATTATTATGAAATACACATCCTCACACATCTTTGTCAAATATAAATATATGAGAGGGTTAACAAGCCTGAGATGCTACTTGTCTTCTCCCATAGCAGTTCATCATCTCCTTCCGCCTCTCTAGCGTCACTCAATCCTGCACTCACACTGTTATTATTACTGTTATTATTATATGTTAAATCATTATTGTGGAGCAGTGGTCCCCAAACTACGGCCCACCTCCACATTTGGACCGGCCCCCTGAACAATTATACAAGTGATGCGTTCCGATTTATTATTTTTTTCACTTGGCCCGCTGAAGTTACTGTTATGTCTACATCTAAACGCTGTCATTGTGTTCATAACATTATTGTCGGTCTTGTTCTGATTGTTCTATCGTTTCTCAGAAGTTTTACTTCTGAAAGACTTCCGCTTCCAGCGCTACGAGAGCGGAACATCTAAACGCTGTTATTGTGCTCATAACGTTATTGTCGTTCTTGTTCCGATTCAACAGCGGCGGGACAGCGATGACGCACAAAATTATCGCCTCAAAGTAGAAATATTTCAACCAGGGGCGAAAAGATGTTTGTCATGAAGGGGTTGAATAATTTTGAGACTGCAGTAAATTCATTTAAGTCATTAAAAGTAGCATTTTGTGTTGAATTTGGATAAAACCTTTGTAATATTAGTTTCATTAAACTACTTAAACAATTCTTGTGTAATTTGTTTATTGCAAACAGCTGAAAAACCGTATATTTTGCGAATAAACCTAATGTGCAATGGGGGCTGAATAATTTTGACTGCAACTGTAGATCCTTAACTTTTCTAGGCCAGTGTCAAATTTTTATATTTCGGAAATTATTTATTTAGTCTCCGTTTCATTCCAGGACAAAAATGCAAACTTGTGATTGCAACTGTCAAAATAGTAGTTCATGTTGTAATGTACAGACTGTAAAGCCCTTTGACACAAATTTGTAATTTGTGATGTTGGGCTTTAAAAAATACACTGAATTGAATGACGGCTTTAGAGGGGGTGAGAAATGGAGTGGTGGTTTGATGGATGGCATAGTATGGATAATTTAGAAGACAGCAACTCGAGATGTGTAGTCTGCTCTGAGTTGTGCAATTCATCCAAAAATGTCAGTAATGCATCTGCTGTCAGTCGTTTCGTTGATCACTTGGGATTAAGCTGGTAAGCATAAGGTGTGCAGTGGCCTGGGTATTAGCAGCGGGGGAATACTCAAAGGAAAAGGTAGAGGGCTAGGAGCAGATGTGTGTGAGTGTAGGATTTCTTACAGATAAGAAAAGTAAGCAGGTCACTGTGAAAAGTAAGCAGGTCACTGTGACCTGCGGTGTGAATCAGAGGAAGACGTTTGGCTGGAGTTTGGTGATTAATCAGCCACCCAGAGGTCCGTGCGTAATTCAGGAGCCTAGAGGCAGGGATCCAGGAACCTTGGTGTCTCTATAGCGACAGTTAAATCACCCAGACGCAGGCTAGAGCAAAGCTATAAAGGGAAAATGAGTTGATCCCCATGAATTATATGATGCAGAAGATCACTTACAAGAAAATGGTAAATAGTATATAGTAAAGTATGGAAACACTTTGGGATAAACATTGGGAGAGCAAAAGCATCATGTGTATAGCTGTATGCAGACTCTAGACGTGCAACGTTACAGATATCAGCATCTCTACCCCTGACCGATCCTAATTCAGGATGTAGTTCAATTGCCAAAAACTACACTATTTCAATATGCAATCGTAAATATATTATTGTTAAACTTTAAATACCAGACTCTCCGGAGATCACGGGAGGGCAGCCCTCACCTACAGCATACTGCCACCAACAACTTGGGAAGTTATTTTAAGTGAAACATTTACAACTATTTGTGTGGATTGCCAAGGAACTTGTCAAAGGCATTCATGACATGCTCATAAATTGCGATGACTTTAGATGATTCCCAAACGTTTCATCGAGCACAATCATTGGGTCAACTTTTTAAATTGACCAATACCAGCAAAACTATTGAAATTGCTATTGGCTACTTGTAGGCCTTACTTTAAAGTTGACTAAACAGCCACTGTAATGTGAATAACCTCCAAATAACATTGGATAAAACTAGTTTTTAGAGTTTGCCCACTAAAACACTTCTTGTGGTCTGCTCGATGGGTCCCAGGGTTCTTTGTTGACAAATTCATTTTCCAATAATAAAACCTGCAAAGCTATTGAGCCTTCTCACTCCATGATAAGATATCTCACCTTTCACAGCAGATCGAGGCACAGAATCAGACTCTGTAGTGTGACTTTTGATCCTGACTTTTTCTTGAGGCACATACCCTTAAATTAAGCATAACTATCTCTTGGGAAGCAGACTGTCAGGAATCATTCGTTTTATTTTGTGACAAGGCTGCATGGACTGTGTTACAGAGAGACGACTTCCCAGTCGCACATCTCACAAATCAAATTGATCTGTTTGGAAACATGTTACAAAATGATATTTTGGTAAGTCTATTTCTGCTGAACCCTTTGGCTAAAAGTTGACGCATTCAGATTTAGTGATGGATGGAGTATCATGATAACAGCTACTTGTAAATAAACTATACTTTAGCACATTTCTAGTATTCTAAACATTCAGAGCTCTTTAACACTACATGACATCATTCACCCATTAATACACTAATGACAGGCTAATATGTAAGGTGCCATCTACCCATCAGGACAATATAAACATCCATACTCATCACACACCACAGGAACAGCCTGTGGGGGAAATTGAGGTTAGGTAGAGTATTTTTACGAAAGGACACATCAACATGGACTAGCAGAGCCTGGGATCAAACCTCCGATCCTCTGATTGAAAGAGGACTGCTGTACCAGCTTATTGATAGTTGTATTGATAGTTGTATTATTGATATAAGACGACATTTACCTGTGAGTTGGATCCTTTAGCTAAACTAATTAGTTTAGTAGACTACACATGCACCAGGGTTCTACTTCATCATGCTTTGAGAACAGGGGATGATGGGGCCATTGCCAGATTTGACATTGCATTTGGTTTGATCTAAAGCTTTTTGTTTGTTTTTTCTATTTCCAAATAAATGTCTTAACACTGTAAACAAAGACAGTCATGCATATGTTCACCGTTTCTCATTCAACCCCCCTCCTTCTAAGAGTTAGAACTCACATCCAATCTAAACACATGAAGCACATTAGATTAGATCTTTTTAGATTCAGTAGGACTTCACAGATATTGCAATTGTGATGTCCATCACAAATACACTTAAAAGATGACGAAATCCTTTAATGTCAACCTCAACCAAGTTTAAATTGCAGTTACCTTGATTCTCCTGTTTCTGCCTCTCTTGGATGATTTGAAATATGAAATGATTATCAATTATAAAAGAAATTGGCTTAACAAATGTATATTATTGTGATTGGACTAATGAAACAACATCCATTGTGCAAAAGCGTCAGAAGACTTGTGTTCCTCTGATGTTTACCAATATTCGATAGTCGTTACCACAGTAGAGATTCGTTAGCTGTAAAATCACCACAGCTGATGGCTTGTCTCATTCAGGGTCCATCACTGACACATCCCGTCGTACACAGGTACTTTGTCCAAATGTCCTCAACATCCTCTCCCAAATGTCTTTATCCTCAGCAATATTTTCACTACAAATGCCTTTTCATCCCTGGCAAAAGCGGCTCCTGTGAAAGTTTCCTCTCATACATTAAATAAAGATAATAAACATGAATCCACTCTAATGTGCTCCCTTTAAAGCATGATGTCTTGATGTACAGCACTTCCAGATGTGATTGCAGCTCACAGCGGAGCGCCAAAGATGTTATAGATCTCAGTCAAATGGAGGCTTCTCTCTCATGTGGAGTCAAACATGATAAACCGATCGACTTCTTGACAAGTGTGACTGTACAGTTTGACAGCTGATGTCTCCCTTGTGATACATCACGTCACTTAAAAGACTTCTGCGCACAAGACAAGGGCATTAGGCATCAGCCTCCCAGGAGACTGTTGCATTTGTGATCTAAATATAGGCCCGCTAATCGGCCTGCATTCATTAATTGGGTTTCAGTAGCTCAGAGGTAGTTACGAACTTGATAGTTATTATGAAGACAAAGTATGATTACTGTGTCTGTATATCATCAAGTCATTTTTAAGTTAAAAAAAAAAAATTAATAAACTAAATGTAACTAGTAAATATCACCACGATTTTTTTGGTCATGTTTATGTTAATTTATTGTGAATTTAGGAGAAATCTGGAAACAAAGTACACACCTAAAGGTTTTCTTTGATTGTTTTATTTCTACTAATCGGAAAGACTAGTATACATTGCAATACATATTCTAAAAGGACATTGCTGTTTCTCAAGCCACTTCATGAAAGCACATGAATAAAATATCTAATACAATGGTTTAATTAGTCAAGAAGGAGCCATCCATGAGCGATGAAAAAGGTATTAACAATTAAAGCTTAAAAATGAACTATGTAAATGTGTGTCTAAACTGTCTAATAACATTTTAATTTGAATGGATGAAGTCACAAGTTAATTAGTTGTTGCCGAGCAGAGCGAACGTGCTGGGGCCTAATGCTTGACCATATCCTGGATGTAGACGGGGCCCGATCCGTTCGCAGCACGGTACGCAAGTACCAATGTTTTGAAGCGGATGAGGGCAGCCACCGGTAACCAGGGAAGGGAGCGCAAGAGCGGAGTAGTGTGGGTGAATTTCGGGAGGCTGAAGGCGAGACGAGCTGCTGCATTCTAGATGAGCTGCAGAGGTCGGATGGCCTCAGCAGGTAGAGCTGCTAGAAGGGAGTTACAGTAGTCTAGGCGTGAAACGACCAGAACCTGTTTCGCCTTCTGACTAAGACCCCGTTTACACAATGGGAAAACGCATATATTTGCATGCGTTTTAGCCTTTCATTTACACAAAAACGGAGGTTTTATCACGGAAAACGATCATTTCTAAAAACTCCGGCCAAAGTGGAGATTTCTGAAAACTCTGTTTTTGTGTTTGCGTGTGAACGAGGTCGAACAGAGTTTTAGGTCGTCAAACGTCACAGTATGCGACTAAAGATGCTTCACGTCATGTGAGCGTCCTATTCAAACATATGCGGACGGCGTATTTATGTGGGTTCATATAAACAGAAACTTTTTTGAAAACGACCTTGTGTGTACAACGTTATTTTTGAAAACGG
Source organism: Liparis tanakae (assembly GCA_036178185.1). Classification (NCBI taxonomy): domain Eukaryota; kingdom Metazoa; phylum Chordata; class Actinopteri; order Perciformes; family Liparidae; genus Liparis; species Liparis tanakae. The sequence continues at coordinate 16,362,944 of CM070088.1, forward strand.
AGGGGCAAAAATATTTGTTTATTTAAATACCGGCTATGTGTAAATGTGGCCTAAGAAGAGGACGTATTCTCCTGATGTGCGGCATGTACCTACAGCAACGTGTTGTTGCAGTTTTGTTGGCAGTCAGGGAGAGTTGACTGTCGAGAGTCACCCGAGGTTCCTGGCAGTCAGGGTAAGGGGCCAACACAGAGTAGTTGAAAGTGGTAGGCAGGTTGTGGGTAGTCTGGTTGCAGGTGAGAGAGCCTTTCCCTGGCAGGAAAAGTAGCTCAGGATTTTCAGGTAGTGTGCATACATCACATGTCAGAGAGGCAGAGATTTGTGCTGCTTACCTTTGTTTCAGATTGTGGAAACAAAAAGGATCAGTTGGGTGTCATTAGCACAGCTATGATAGGAAAAGCCATGCGAACGAATGAAGGAGCCAAGATAATTAGTGTACAGTGAAAAGAGAAGGGGACCCAGGACAGAGCCTTGATGGACCCCAGTAGTGAGAGGGCAAGTATAAGACATAGATCCTCTCCAAGTTACCCGGTAAGTGTGGTCGTTGAGGTAGGATGAGAATGGGGAGAGAGCAGTGCCTCAGATACCCAAGCCCGAAAGGGAGGAAATAAGGATCTGGTGGTTCACTGTGTCAAATGCTGCAGAAAGGTCTAGAAGGATAAGGTCAGAGGAGAGAGAGGCTACTTTATCAGTGTGAAGTTGCTCAGAGACAGCAAGGATGGCAGTCTCTGTTTAGTGGCCGGCCTTGAATCCAGATTGGTGAGGGTCAAGAAGGTTGTTACTGTGGCGATAGGAGGACTCTTGGTTAAAGATAGCTCGCTCCGGAGTTTTGGAAAGAAAAAGAAGAAAAGAGACAGGCATGTAGTTGTTGACTTGAGATGGGTTGAGGGTGGGTTTCTTCAGGAGAGGGTTAATGCTCGAAACATGTGCCGCTTTTTTAAGACATTTTAATTGACTAAATGATTAATGGAGTAATTAAAATAAACTATAAACTTGTGATTTGGGGAAATTGTACTATATTTTGAAGACAAAAGGCATTTATCGTGTTTGCCATTCAACAACATTCAACATTTGGAGAAGTCATTGTGCTGTAAATCATTTTGACAGATCAAAAAATATTGGACTAAATCTGAATCAAAGTCAATATAATAGTTGGATGAAGTGAAAGACATCTCTTTTTCCATAATGATTGTACTAGTTTCTCTTCTAAAATGGTAGAACAAGATAAAAATGGTTAATACACTTGTCAAAGAAAATGTGGAGAAAAAAAATGTAACTAATACACGGAGAATTAGTAAATTTGCATCCGTAGGGCAAAAAGGCAAGAAATCATTTTGAGCACACCTCATATTTCTACTTTAAAGCAGCACCTTTAGAAGCACGGCTGTCTCAAGGTTGAAAAAAATGCATGCAGATGTCCACAGTCATATTTCACAGCTGTTCAGACATAATGGTCTTTAAAGCTCCTCAAAACGCTCAGGGACATCACAAATCATGTGTGTCAGTGTTTGGGTGTCTGTGCATTATGAGAACAGATAGCAGAGAAGAAGTTGAGCAAACTGTATCCTGCTATGCACTCTGTCATGAGCATCGTTCCCTTTTGAAAAGGTCATGACGTAAAAAAGCTGCAGCTGCTCCAAAATGTTTCAGTTGACACAGCATCACGGGGAACATAGGAGGTTTGGTCGCAGCACTTCTCTTCAGCACAGGTCTGTGCTGAGTTCACCACCATCAGTCAGCGACATTATAACGGTGACATTGTTTTCACTACTTATTTTATAATATATAATATAAGAGTATCATAAGTAATATTTCAAATTTAATTTGCTATTTTCACAAGGAAAACCCAGAACAAGAACAAATATGAGCAATTATTTTGGATGTCAGCATGAACCATACTTCAATGTGCTTATATTCTTATTTATATTAGTTATTGTGCAACCGCTAAAGAACATTTCTGAAACAAGGGCCCTCTTTGTCGAAACTGCAGAAAAAATAAATTAATAAATCCACTCTTATAAAAAAGCTATTTTTGCAACTTTACACACAAACTCCAAATAAACAGCTCTTTCCACATGCTGACAACTCATTGATGTGGCGAGTGAAAAACAGTGATCACTAGGGTTACAGGTGTTACACAAACAAGTTTTGAATAATGAGTCTACTGTAGATAACTGTGTAGTTATTTAAAAAGTGTGTTTTACAATTTATAGCTCAGTGTAAAACTGAAAAAGTGCTTAAAGTCCAGCTGGTCAATAGATGGACTGCATGATTTAATGCTTTCTATAAAAAAGTTGTACCAGTTTTTCTGTTTGCAAAAAAAAAACAATGAAAGGCTATCAAGGGCATTTACAATCCTATCAGCACACAATCTGCAGCCCACATGAGAACTATATTAAGATGTTGGTACATCTCATGGAGCAAAATATAAACACATGTTCTGTTTTGCATCGGAATTTGCAAGTCACTCGGTGTATGGATAGGTAGGAATGAGTAGACAGTCCTGATGGGAAAGTGGTACCTTGTATGGTAGTTCCTCCCATCAGTGGATGGATGGATGTGAATGGGTGAACGATGAAGTAGTTTTAAAGAGCTTTTAGTGGTCGATGGATTAGAAAAGATCTATACAAGTATTCTATTTACCATGCACAAAGCTAAATATACCCGTTGAATCTACATTATTGAACAGTTGGAAATATTGATAGTTTCATTGATCATCAGCGGGATGGAAGGACCTCCGGTTTCCCTTCCACGAGTGAAGCAGCCTCTCACAGAAAAAGCATTTTATATAGCCTCCATGTTGTAATACGATAGATTTATTTTGTTACACTCTTTTAGTCCTTTTTTGTTGTAGTTTCGCCATGGCGGACCTTCCTAACTCCTCGTGAATTCTGCTTCACATCTTTTCTTGACCTCAAGATAAAGTGCTGAGGAATAGACGTAAGGGGCTATTTTTTTCAAAATCATGCTTTTGTGGAGAACTGTAAAATATCTAAATACTGGTTCACTAATATGGAATTATTAATGTATTATCCGGTTATGCCAGAGACAAATTTTCACTATAGGCTTATTCCCTGATGATCTTTTAGAAAAACCCAGTGAGTGATTTAATTAAAGCTCCAAATATTCTTGTCACCATCTGAAAAAAAAAATATATATATATAAAATGTACTGGAAGGAACAAAAACTATTTCTAACCAGTCCATCTGATCACAAAGCCATATCAAAAAATAGTGCCAGTGATTGTATGCCATATCTTCGTGCTTTTTGTATGACACCAACTGGACCTTTTCATGTTAGTCACGATATATATATAAATGTCTTTTATTTTATTCTGGCACCCACAAGGTGTTTATATTTTCTTTTATTACTGCAACAAACAAAAAAGAATTCAATACTGGTTGCAGTGCAGCATGTGACAAAACAGTTTCAACTTTGAAAAGAAGATATATATATATATATATATATATATATATATATATATATATATATATATATATATATATAATGTAATAACATAATTGTACATCAATAGTAAAAAGGTGCAGGGAATAAAACAATCAAGGAGACAGGAGTGGCTGATGGCAGGTGCAGGGAATGAAACAATCAAGACAAAGGAGACAGAACAGGGGGCTTGATAATTTGTGTATGTATAATATGTGTACAGTTTCAATTGTATTGTCTCTCAGCTCAAAGACGCGACAACACGTTTCCTCATGAGAGCCACCTAGCTTCATGGGAAAAAGCTGAAAGCTCCGGTCTCTTCACAGAGTGCGGAATACAGTGGTGCTTTCAAGGACCTTGTTTTTATGAAATTGACCACGCTCGTAGCATCGGTCAAAGCCTTGTGTAGTTCGTGGCACACCTAGGGCTTCTCTGTATGACAGTGTGTGTCCATTTGGAGTCACTCTTGATCAGCGCCTGCATTCCTTTTCCCCATCATGGTCTGCACCATCTGAGCAGAAACACACACAATTCACCCATTTCAGCCTGTGTTCTGTCAGGTAACTGATCAGCTGATGTCACTTTTACAAAGTAATTTGTCGGCATGCGGTTTCCTCTGAAAGAACTTCCGTGGCTTATGTACGGGAGCCGTGAGTGGGGTGTATTGTAGTGTGTAGTGTAGTGTCTTTTCATACTGTTCGTACAGTTTGCAGACATAAAACACACACTGGTCTCTCATCTGCATCGCCTGTGGTTGATTACATTTTTGTCACGGGGTGAGGCTCAGGTGCAGAGAAACAGGACTCAATGTGAATAACAAAAAACTCTCTTTAATGAGGCAAAGAATCTGAGGTAAAAACAGGCAGGTCAGGAGTACACAGGGCACAAGGAAGACAGAACTAAAGACAACAATCAAGCAAGATAAAGGAAAGACTGGCACAATATATAGGGGGGGGGACAGGTGTACGGCATGAGACAGTAACGAGACAAGAGTGACTGAGGGCAAGTGAAGTGAATGAAACAATCAAGACAGAGGAGACACAGAACAGGGCGTTACAATTTCCCCTCCTTCTAAATGTCTCTGGAGCAATGGAGCTTGGACGTTGTGATCGCACATTCACAAGCTTAACCCGTTAACGCCGTAACCGTAACATACATATTTACACATACTTTTGTAATATCTGAAGTTCTCCGTACCGTGCCCCACCTGTAATACCTCGGCCTCCCACAGTTTGAGAACCACTGCACTAGAATAACTTTAACAAAGCTAAACGGTATGTACTGATACATTACATTATTCAGTATTTTAAGAGAAGAATCAATAAATAAATGAGGATATGATCCTTCTGTGGTAATGTCGCCCCTCCTAAAATGAGCCGGAGCGTGTACGTGCACCAAGACCAGTGCTACATGTCCCGAAGCCTTCAAATCCACCGGGTCACCCTGTGTGACTTTGCCCAGTGGAAGATGTTCCTCTTTAACGAATATGACCTCACCGTCGCCCAGAGGGAGTCGGAGCAGCACCAATAGCAGTGACAGAGCGTTGAGGGGCCGGTGCCTACGTTGCTAAAGGCAAGATAACGCCAAATGAGATGTGACAGCTGAAAGAGGAAACAAGCCCAGCTGATGGGGCTCAAATGAGAACAGAAGGTCCTTTGTGTCATTCGCTTCACTATTTTCACAATTGGAGTACAGAGTGACGGTAGTGAATGAATATTTATAAATCATGTAGAATTACGATGAGGTTAATGTAAATCCATAGCACTACATTTGTAATTAAAACCATAACTAAAACTCTTGCTCATATAGAACACTGTATGTGTCCTATTTTGATTCATTACTGCCCTTCAATGACCTTGTTATTGTGACGCATGATAAATAAGCATACTTCACATTCAGCTCAAGGCTCATCTGTTAGTAAAAGATCTGAGCTGTCCTGCCGATGTGAAGGGGGGCTGTGTGTGTGTGTGTGTGTGTGTGTGTGTGTGTGTGTTTGATAAATTGTTGTTTCATCAATAAATAATGACAGAGAGAACTCTGACGGCCACACAGCGTCTCTGATATATGATCAAACAGAAAGCACTGTCCTGCTTTCGGACTACAAATACAGCCAGATGCCATGTATCAAACACACACACACACGGACGCAAGGACACACACACATTACCACATGAGTCAAACACTTCTTGTGATCATAGCAGTTAGAAAACATAACAACAGATCTGAAATGGGGTCATTTCTCCATCACACTGCCAATAGTTCCCATTAGTCCGGTTTTGGCTTTCCTCGAATGCTTCGCAGCTTTCTTTGCATCTGCCAGCTTTCCATAGACTCAGGTACTCACAGCACCACTTGTTTTCTGTGGGTAGATTTGAGGGCTCCAGCCAGTTTCCCTGCACTCCGACGCCAAGTGAGTGCTTGAACCTGTTCTTGTCGGGAAAGATATCCTGGCATTACGCCGCAGTCAGGAGAACCTGAATATTTTCCACCTTCTTTTCTGATGTGCGGCGTTGCTGGTGATCTATTTGCTGCCTCTTTTCATCTTCTCTGTTCCTCCCTCAGGGAATGGATTTGTCAGCCAGATGGCCTTCCAGTTTTTTACCTCAAGAAATGTGGTTTCTAGCATTACTGCCAGTTCTGTGGGTTCCAGCTTGTGTAACCATCTGTATTAGTACCATACTAACAAATGATCCCTGACTTATAGTATACAAACGAGTTATACTGTAGGTTTTTTTTACTGCCAATACAAAATGTCATGCTGTATCCAGTATAGAAGCTATATCACGTGGTTTTGTTGCCTAAACTTCCTGTGAAGACAGACGTTTATTTAAAAAGACCCTATGCTGGATGCTAAACTGATGCTAGAATTGTATTGTAGTTTAGAAGAGTCGAACCACTGAACAGTATTTGACAAGTTGGGAGTGAGTGTGTTGCAACGTCTGCATTCTGCTGATAACTGCCTGGACTAAAGCCGCGTTTGTTCCTTAACAATCATCGTCTGGATGCCATCTTTCAACTTGGTCACTGCCTTCTGCTGATGGCACAGACCTTTCACATCTCTCTTGCTCTTGTGTGTTAGCATCTGAATATCAGCATGTAGTGTTACATTAATTAAACATTCTCTTTTGTTCTTCCTGTTTTGTGATTTACATGCCTAAAAGGGGCCTAATATTTATATACTGAAATAATATCGGCATTATAATTATTATAACTATGAGGATTTCTTTAGTTGCCTATTTTGTGGTGCTCCCTCAGGACTTGATGCCCTACGCACAGTATTGTGCGTTATGGGAGCGGCGGTGCTGGTTACATGATACAATTATTGCACTTCATGTTTCTGCAAATATTGCAGTATCTGAATAAGAAATACATTTCATGAATACTTTTCTGATAAGCCTTGTATCACACTTGCCGAAACACACATTTTACTTTCTTCTCTTAATAATCAGAGCAGTGTTACTTGCTCTGTGATCTCTGATCGTGTGTAAAAATATTTTCATTCAATTTGCAGAAATGTAAAATAATGATTTATTTTTTATAATGTTTCCCAAAGTGCATGACTTTAGAGATTAAGATGACAGCATTGTAATACGCTCATTTTATAAAGACTTAGTTATTTGAACGATATCAGGCCTGGCTGTTTTTGATCTGCTACTCTAAAGGTTTGTGTGACACCAACCATGTGCGACTGAATTCCAGCTCACGTCGGCTCCTCTTCGCTTAACTTATTTTGCTCTTCTCTTTTTTCAAAACCGTGGTCACAAACAGAAGCGAAGACGTTTTCTTTCAAATTTCTGTTCGGCTCTGGAAAGGTTGATGTTCTTGACCTTTTGGATTCTCACACTCACACAGTTTGCACATGAAAACTAATCATGCACGTCTTTGGCTGTGTCGCTTCACTGTGTGTCTGCTTCAAAGGATTTTTATTTTTAAAGAAAAATGCTAATGTTAAGGCACGACTGTGAGTTGGATAAAGAAATGTGAAAAGAAGGTTTCCAGATTTGTTTCCTTTTGGTTACAATTAATAAATACTTATTACAGTTTAGAAACTCTTGAAATGAAACAACCATTAATAAAATCTAATGAACAAATGTAATATATTAAATGTATTTACGAATAAACAAATCTGTTAAACATGGAGTAGCTTGCTATTTCCAAAGTTTAGGAAACTATCAATGTACTATTTATTAATAATGATTAAAGTGGAACAGAGCTGAGTTTTACAACCGAATGCAACCTTTGCAGAAAACAAATCAAATGGCATTATGAAATATTAACTTATTCATTAAAAATAATGATTGTTTTTTCTTATCAGTATATAGTAGTTTTGTTCTTGCCGTTTAGGGGACTAGCTTCCAGTGCTTTTGTAAACGGTACCATGACCTCGCCGTGACTTCATTCAGAAACACCCTCCTGGCACTTCACTGAAGTGAGTTTCTTTTGAAGGTTGCACAGAGTTCGTTTTGTCGAATGAAGCACGAGTGAGTAGGCCTCTGTTGTTAGGAAAGTCCAAGACTCACTGGCCTGGATTCAGTACCGGGCTTTGGACCTGGCTGATTAGTGAGGTTGAATGGCAGAGGGTTGACTTTTTGTTCTACAACTCAGAGAGCGAGCTCTTTACAAGTTTGCATGGACACATGCAGATGCATTTATGATGTTGCTGCTGAGACAAACTTAAAGCACTGCTTTTGTGACAGATCGATCCAAAGGACTATTTACTAATGATTATGAGATATATTGTAGATGCATGCTAATGGTTTAACCTGATTCATTCCAAAATGACCAAAACACTGTGCTCTTCTGTTCATAAATCATATGCTATTAAATTAATACATGTCCCTGAACTAATTCAGTTCAAAGCCAATCTAATGACAGCATAATTGTCCATGGAATCCAGAGATGCTAGCAGCCCTGTGAAGCTGTACTTAAGTACAGCAGTGCTTTGGGCGAAATGCTTACACCAGTGCACTAACACAGTCACACTGAAAATACTTAGCAGGCAGTCTTAACCACCACATTTCACTGTACACCATTTTAGTTTATTGTGTTAGCATATAAAGCCTATTATCTTGAAAAATAAAAAGCAGATAACTAATAAGTATGCAGAATTAGGTCAACATGACCACTGTATATTCTTTTATGATAAACCATCCAATAATTGTAAAGAAATGTCAGTCTGGACCTGCCATTGCGATCCATGAGAGCTTTCTGCTCACTTATCTTCCTCCTTACACAGGCGATTGCATTCAAATGTAAGTAGATTGCTCCAGCATAGCACTCTTGATACATTCATAAGAATATAATTTAATCTATTAACAGTTGGCGTCATGGCTGTGTTTTGTATTGCTGTAACTGTTCCATGCCAAACACACCTTAGCTTACTTTACATTAACACTTATCTTGTTGCCTTGTTCAGATCGACAGCATATTAAGATTATGTCCGGATTGATTTTAGAAGTTTGCGTCACATTCACTGCTTTATATTTCTCTTTGGCTGTTACTGCTTCAGCATGTTTTGAATATATATATATATATATATATATATATATATATATATATATATATATATATGTCACTGGCGACAGTGATCAACAGAGATAGTCTGTAATGTTAGACCCCCAGCACCCCTTCTTCAAGCAGCTATGTGATCACTTGCAAAAACAGTGTGAATGGTCTGTCTTCAAGATCGGATTTGAGAAATAAATTGGATTTGCAGTCTGAACGTAGCCTCAGTCTAAAAGACATGTTTAAAAGGGCTTACCCCTGACAACCTGATCTCTATTCTATCCACAAGCTATCCAACTGTGTCTGTCTGCAGTTTGGTGCTGCTGGACAGGAAGTGAACAATGGATATTATGAGTAGTACTATCTTTTTTTACTGAAAACTGCTGCCTGTAAGAAACACACCAGGTCTTAAAACGTAGGATGGCAGCCAGAGCCTTCAGTTATCAAGCTCCTCTTTTATGGAACCAGCTTCCACCTTCAGTCCGGGAAGAAGACACAGTCACCTCATTTAAGAGAAGACTTAAGACTTTCCTCTTTAATAGCGTTCATAGTTAGGGCTGAATCGGGTTTGCCTTGGTAGATGCTGCTATAGGCGTATAGGCTGCTAGGGGACGTTTTAGGATACACTTAGCACCTAACTCCTCTTCTCTCTCTCCTTATGGATGATTTTTTATCTCTCTAGTGCACATTACTAACTCTGCTTCCTCCCCCGGAGTCTTTGTGACTTCACGTCTCATAGGGTCCATCGGACCTGGCTGGGTCTGATGCCATGGCCCTGCCTACACCTCCTCTCTACCTCCATCTGCCTGATGGATTGTGGCGGTCTAGATCCTGGTCCATGCCTACTATGAACTATTCATACACTCTGTCATACTCATTGAATGTGTTGTAACTCTGTAATGTTTCCTTCTGTACACATGACATCTATTGCTTCTGTCCATCCGAGGAGAGGGATCCTCCTCTGTTGCTCTCCTGAAGTTTTTTTCTCTTTTTTTCCCCCGTGAAAGTTTTTTTTCTATTTCATGGGAGTTTTTCCTGATCCAATGTGAGGTCCTGGGACAGGGATGTCATATGTGTACAGATTGTAAAGCCTTCTGATGCAAATGTGTGATATTGGAATATACACAGGGGCGCACATAACTGGTACGCAGGTACGCATGCACGAACATAATCAACAATGCGTAATGCCACTTGTGTTCCTTCGCACCTTTCCGTACCTGACCGATCTGACAACTCTTCTCTTGCGCGGCAGAGCTCCGATGCCGGCGCGCGCATCGCTCAGCCGAAATGACCGCACACAGGTGAGCACACTCTCACTAGCACCCCCATCCCCCCGTAGGTGGACGTCACAAAAGCTGACGCTACATATGCAGTGAGTACCAAACACCATCTCCCGATACTCACCTGAGTAACTCACTGAAAAAGTTATGTTCACCCCTGACTATACAAAATAAACTGAATTGAATTAAACTGAAACAGATGAGAACAAAAACAGTAAAGTGGGGTGGGCTAAAAAAGACTAAGGAGCTCTGTCGGGCTGATGGAAACTGCCGAGATGCAGATTATACTTTAGGGATTCATCACAATAAACGTTCATGTCATTTGATCCATTTTTCTCATGAACATATTGACTAGTGCAGCTGCAGAGACTTAATCAAGTGTATCTCTACTTTAATACACTGACGCCCCTGTGGCTCTTTATAATGCTGTGCAACTAACTGGATCCGTAAACACAAGTAGTCCATCAGAAAAGACTATAGAAACTAGCCAAAGGCCAAACATTTTCAAGTCGATCGTTACAGCAATGAATGTTATTTACAAGCGTGCGGTACACAACCGAATCAATAACAGGAGATAAGAGACTTTTAGATTTAACCTATGGCCTGCTCACCATCACTGATTTGCATTCATTTCAACAAAAAAGCCACGGCTTTATTATATTAAAACAAAAAGGTTTCTCCGTCAAATAATTAACTTTGTCGAATCTGATTGTTTCAATAAATGTTATAACTTTGCCGAATTCTCTGTTTAACAAATGTGATCTTTGATTTTGAAACGGTAGATTTAGGTTTCTGTTATTCAGCCATGATGCTGATCCAATGATGTCTAAAATGTGGATAGTGCAACTTAATTTACATGATGACTTAATCATGCACAATATAGAGATTCATTTAAAAAAATCTACATTCTATTAACAGTATTAATAATAGGTTGACATTTATAGCAACATAGGCTATATGCCATTTTTATCTTTTATTTGGATGAATCAAGCAACACCCAATATAGCTTGGGTGCTACGATCATTTGTTTGATAACCACATTCTTTGCATGTCAATTGGATGAACAATGATTATTTTACTCTTGACTGATTATTCCACATTTCATGAAGCTAAATTACTTCTGCGTGCAATGTACTTGGGAATGAACTGTTCTGATTCTGGTATTGGCAGACAAGTATGGCTCCTTAGCTTGAGTTGTCAATAGCTGACTATTTGGGTTTGACCTTGCAGTAACTTAAACTGAAAAATATTAATGAAATTCCTGACTCACCTAATGGTAATTCTCCCAATAAGAAGGAATTCACATTACCATTACAATTTTGTGACGACTATCCCTTTGCAGCACTGAAACATAGTATTAATGTCCATCTTTAAAGTCCATTTCACAAATGTCTCCTACAATTCAGCACATCCATGGAGGTTTTTGCTGCAGAAAGGAACCATTGGCCCACTGATTTCCCGGTGCTATGACCATTTGTTTCAGGACATAATGGATAAATAAGTCAATGAAGGTTTGTTCTATATGAAAACAGCCTGAGATAAAACTGAGCACATTTGTATGCAACAGGAATACTGCCACATTGTAGAACGAATACCTTTTAAACCAATTGGATTCTGGCACTATGTCCCTGCAGCCTCTTTACACTTGAATGCCTGTTCTTGCTTGTGCCATCCGTCGCCTATTCATCTATTACTTCCATTCAAAGACTGTGATGCTCTCATTTTGCCACCAACGTTCGATGTACGCTCGCTGGGGATTGTTCACTCATACCAAGTCACAAATGTATACTCTCCAATGAATGTTAGCCTGCGTTCACTATTACTACAATGCCCCAGCTGTGTGTAAGTAGTGACTCACTCTCAATGGGTGTTTCATTCTAAAGCTTTTGAGACAATACCCCAATGTCCCACATCCCAAGACAATTATGTGTTATCGGACCTAGTAACTGTTTTTTAAATAACATTTTAAGAAACTCTCTTTTTAGATTTGTATTTCAGGAAATCATCTTAAGGCTGGGAGCAGAAACTACAAATACAGTAGGATGTATGATGTAAATTCACATGTTATGTGAGTTTATAAAATGAAATACTATTTTGGGGCATACCGTCTTCAAATGAAATTATATACCTATCTTGGAACAGGTCCTACTGCATTTCGCTGAGTCTCAAGAACAAACACTGGCATAAGAAATAGTGCAGGAAGCTTTGCCTTTCATTGGGGTTAACAACTAAAACAGGATTGATATATTTCTGGAGTTTGAAGAGCCTGGCTCGCTTATAATGACAAAATGTGTTGATGCATGACTGATGTGATCTCTCGAAAGGGGATGAAGGTAATACATTGTCACACTTGGCATCTCCCTTTTAAGACATACATTGTCAACTGTGAGTAATAGGAGACCATCACATTTGACATTCCATACATTTCAGAGAAAACGGCAGAAAAAAATACTTTGACTGTGCTGCGATTCCAACTGTTTTCAGACAGAGCTCCCCAGAGTTCTTCAGTGTGATGAAGAGCACTACAGTTAGCGTGATTTACAATCCCAATTTAGGATAAGTGACATTTGATGGCATAAATATTAAGTAGAAGCGGATGCATACACTGATCATCAACAGCTAATAAACTGAAGATTCATTTTCACAACCAATTTGACTCACATATAATTGCAATCCATCATTTTGAGTATTTGGGATCAATGGGCAGAACCGAGCAGTGATGTCGCCTAGTCGGCTATAGGCGTGTCATTATGATAAATGACTCAATCAGCTGAAGCTGAGGAGGCTATACCTTAAAGTCACACAGAGATCAGAAAAGTTGAGGTAGTTTGGGCCAGAACTTCACCCACTATCAGTTTGATAAATTTGCAGCCTTGAGGGAGGCATCATGTATTGAGGAGGAATTGAAAATGAGGAAAAGAGTCTGCCTGCCCCCTGCAGAAGATTGTATAAAAGATACAACTGATGTAGTATTTTCTTATAAATTTAAAAGAAGAGTTAAATCACACCAACATGTGTACTACTCGTGTTGTGCAATGTGCATGTTACAGTGAACAAAGGATTTAAGGCAACAGGAACCAACATGTTGGCAAGGTGAGTACAATCAAAGAAGCGGCTACATAAGCCATGTTCAAATCTATCCACACCTCCAAAGTCATGTTGCTTGTAGTAGCCACATGCTCATAGGACCACATTTCTACAGAGGATACCTTTTTGCCTGCAGATACAGTTCTTTTTCTTTTTTGTGTGCAGGTTTTAAGACTAATTAACAAAATGAACGTGAACTAGCTCATTTGAAGTGGTCTAGGTTAACCTGACTGAGCTGGCTCTTGCGCTGTGCTACACTGATTACAATCCATTTCATACAGATGTGCCTCAACTCTGGGGGTTGAGAAGCAACTATATCTCCAAAAATCTTCTTCACCTTTCAATTCCTTACAGGGACAAAGTGAAACTGACTTATGTTATACATTACATTTAGCAGCATAGGCGCATTGCAAATGTTCTGTGTAACACCACGGAAATGTAATTAATTCTGCTGGACTTAAAAGTAAGGAGTAAGTAAGGATTTTTTCATTTATACTGGACAGGAAATTAAAACGGAATATTAATTAATGTCATTATGGCAGTGGTGTATAGTAACAAAGTAGAAACACTTCATAACTATATTTAAGTGTAGGGCTGCAACTAACGATTATTTTAATAAACAATTTATTTGTCGAATATTTCTTTGATTAATCGATGAAACAGATCTTTTTTAAACAACGCTTTAGTCGTGTGAGTTTACTCGCCAGACTTATTGGTTGTTGACTTATCTCTGTTGCTTTGCTCCTTAAAAACTGTTTTTATTTCCTTCATCGACCACAAAAGAACTAACCACTAGTTCTGCTTTATACTTGTTGAGGACTTCCCACAAACATCGGAACATCTAACGCCATCGTGTCTGGGTTCATAACATCACCCGTAGGCTCACACGGCTTTTTTATACTCAAACATCTCCGCTTCTTATTGAGTGCCGCAATAATCGCGCAACACAACAAATCGGTAATGACATTTGTTGCTAACTACTCTAATAATGGATTTTTACCAATGTTGTACATTTTTTGTTGCAGCCTTTTTTTGGATATCTGTACTTTCACTTCACTAAATCTTAAAAAGAAAACTGAGACTTCTACTCCGATACATTTCCCCTGAAAAAAACAAGCTTTTGCGAACCTTAATGGTACAGATTATAAACACATTAGCTGATGAGGCTATTTCATGTGTCACTTCTTAGAAATGTGCAGTTATTTCAAGGCATTTTGTATCAAAAGGTGTCAAAACAGACACAATACTCAGGAATGTCTTTTAACATTAGTGAGCCACTGCTCAGGAATCATCAAGCATTATACTAATTATTTTTCCGAGACTAATGAAAATGATAATTTGATGGTGCTTTTATTTGGATACGCTTACTAAAGAACAATTAATTTCGGAGATACATTTTTTCACGTGCAAATCAGCATATCGAATTAATTTGAACATCTATACTTGCCACATTTTTTATTTGCTGACGCAAATGCATATTGTATAACTTCTACAACCATTCACGCAAATCACGCCACATCACGGTCAGGCTCTCTGCTGACACTGAGCCTGTATAAACTTTGCCTTCATTTTCAAACTACAAACAGAGTGACAGTCCAATTAATCCCAATAAACAGAAGATAAACACAACAAACAGCAAGGTGTATGATTCAGAAAGCCATGTCATTCAGCAAATACATCCCCTGTTTCTTCATTTTTCAAGTCACTGTTGGAAGAAAACACACACACACACACACACACACACACACACACAGACCTCATGACTAGATGTACTGCTTCAAACCTTCAAAGTATTTCTCCTTGTTATCAACAGCTACCAACAAGATGCCCTTGAGCAAGGCAGGTGAGCAGCAGCTGTTCAGTCAGTGGGTGAGAAACTACAGTGGTGCTGGGAAGCTCCCAGGTGGAAATATATAGCATGTGTGTATGACTGAAGCAGGGCAGCACTGAAAAAGAACATGCACACTCAGCAAACACATTCCTTGGAGTAAGTAAAGAGGTGGAAAATCATGGTAGGTACGGCTTGATATTTGTTGTGCACTACATGTAAAATGTTTCCATTTTACCGATGAACATGTGGACAACTATAATAACTAAATGGCAAGAACAATACTGCTACATGTCTGAAGGAATAGGGTTTTTTTCTGTTAGAATGATGCTTCTCCTTCTTACTAAGCATCACTACCTAACCACTTTCGGCCATGATGCATTAGGCGGAAGGAAGAGAGACCGACGGACAAAAAAGGAGAAAGAGCAGTGTTGAATGAGATGGATCCATGAGTTGTGGTGTGCACATTATATATTTTATGTAAGTAGAGCAGCACATTACAACACAGAGCAATGTCTGTGTACAAAGTATAATTCATCCGCTATTGTTCACGTTGCGTAAAGAACAATGCCAATGTTGGGATATTACATAATCTCATTGGTCGACTTGTGTTAATAGAATGTGTGCAGCTTCATATGAGTTCATAGTTTGATAGCCAGGTGGGTCAAACAATTAGTACTTTCACAAGCTAAAGTGTCTGAAAGACGGTTTGTTAAGTAATGTTAGGCATAATGTTCGTTCTTTTGTGTCATACTCGTGGAAAAATACAAACTACTTTTTATTTGGAAGACTATTATACTGCGTTCACATGAAAGCGTTTTCACGGACAGAGGAGTGGCTCAGGGCAGGTGAAGGTAATAATAATACTTTTTATTTAGAAGCGCCTTTCAAGTCACCAAAGGTCAATTTACAATAAAATAATACAGGATAAAAGATAAAAGCATGAAAGATAGAAACAACATTAAAATCCAGTCCAGAATGACGCTGAGGCTCTTGACTTGGGTGGAGAAGGGTACAGGGAATCCATCGACGATGATGGGTGGAGCTGGGGTGTGTTGGGATTTGGTAATGATGGATTTGGAGCCGATAAGAAGGGCCTCAGTTTTATTGCCGTTTAACATTAGGAAGTTTCTGCTCATTCAGCTCCGGATGTTATCAAGGCAGATGAGAGATATCGGAGGGATGGCAGCGGTCGGTTTAGAGGAGATGTAGACGTGTGTCATCGGCGTAGCAATGTAAATTTACCCCATGGTGATGGAGGAGTGTGCCCAGGAGGAGGTAAATGGTGAAAATAAGGGGACCCAAGACTGACCCCTGGGGCACTCCCAGTGAAAGACCCGAACACCCAGACTTGTGGTTCCTTAGTTGCACGAATTGTCGGCAGTCAGTGAGGTATGATGTAACCCAGGAGAGTGCAGCGCCAGTGATTCCAATGCCGACCAGGCGGTCCAGGAAAAGAGGATGCGAGATGGTATCAAATGCTGTGCTGAGGTCGAGGAGGATGAAAATCGCAAGGAGTCCGTAGTCAGCTGCACGAAGGAGGTCGTTGGTGATTTTGACCATGGCGAGGTTGTTTGTGTCAAGGTGGGACTGTAATTGTGTGACAACCACCCTTTCAAGTATTTTGGAGATGAAGGGTAGGTTGGAGATGGGCCGGTAATGGTTAAGGACAGCTGGGTTAGCACCGGGTTTTTTCAGGATAGGTGTGATGGCAACCAGTTTGAGAATGGGGGGTACAGATGTGAGATCGGGAGCGATGTAATCCAACGGTAGATGGTCCAGGTGATAATGGTTAAGCCACAGAGCCGAGGCAGAGGAGTGGAGCGTGCTGGTTGAAGCTTTGCTGGAGCCTGGAAACCAGTTTGACGGCGTCTGAGATTAGCAGCAGGCTAGCCAGTCGGCAGTTGGACACTGGTGGGTATGGGTATAGCAGAGAGGCGGCGTCCTCCGCTTTGACAGCATACCGTCAGCGCAGGTGAGCATCCAGGAGAGCTGGCAGGGTGACAGCAGACCGGTCCAAATGGGTGCGCTTCGTGGGGCACACCAGAGCAGGCTGTCCAGACACATAGTGCAGAGCTGAGCCACAGGAGTCCCATACAGGTGAGCCCTGTACCGGCGAAGCTAGCTTCTGGCTAACGAGTGGCGAGGTATCAGACAGGTAGAGACTGTCCAACTGCTGTTTCGGTACTGGTTGAGCAAGCCAAATCCAGCAGACGGATTTAAAGTCCAACATTCATACAAGACAATCCAGATCAATCAATACGAAACTTAAAAAAAGAAAAGAGAAAACAGTGGAGGAGGTGTGGCAGCAACTTGCCAGCGGACCCAACTTGAACGACTTCTGTCACTGCTCAATGTCCAACGAGGCCAATAAAGTCATGGAGTGCAAAAAAGGTAATGAAACAATCAAGGAGACAGAGGAGTGGCTGGGGGCAGGTGAAGGTAATGAAACAATCAAGACACACTAGGTAAACTCACAGAAGGAAACAATCAGGGACAGGGCAGACAATCAGGGACAGCAAGTGCAGCGAAACAAAGGACACGAGAGACAGGGACTTAGTTATCCAGACATAGTCGGTGAAATTCACTGTGTGTGACGCTAAAGACGTTTATGGGATTTCAACGAGTACAAGGCAGAAGTAGTGGTTATTTCTTCCATGGTAGGATAGCGGAAAAATAACCATTACCATGGAGTAAAGCAATAGAACCACGCCCCCTCTCCAGCATGAATAACGCAAATAAACCGCATAGTAAACACACACTAAATAAGTGAATATTTGCAACGGTTTTGGTGTGAACACAGCATAATAAGACTAAACTTATTTTTCAAAATGTAATTTTTTTTCCTTCAAGGTTTGCAAAACTCTTTGGATACTGGGAAATGTGTGTAACAGACTTTTACTAGTCAGGTGATTATTTCTTGTTTTCAGGCAATAACAGACATCCAACAGCCACATTTCCTAAAATGCTAATGCTACATGTTGGACTTCTATGTCAGATAAAGAATCAAACGGGCATCTTGAAGCTTATTGGTGGTAATGACTTTCGTACAGCAGGGTTACTAAAGTCCTGATAGCAGCCAATAGCAACCAAAACTGTAGCATGTGGATGTTCAAGGAATACTGAATAATGATTAAACGTATTCCCATCACAGTTGGTAAATCACACATGTATTACTCACATGCTGAGTGCATGTGCAGTTTGAGGTAAATCCGCACTGCAAGAGGTCCACATTGGGCAAACCATGAGACGGCAGGGAGAACCGACTTCAAAACATGCAGGATAAAGACATTTCATTCCCATGTTGAACAGCTCCAGATTGTCTTTTTCTTTTTTTTCTGTTTGTCCTCATATCCGTTCTATAATTCCCTTTGAGTTCCAGCCAACATAGAGCACATGTGCAATCGGTCTTATGTTCAATTAAACTGAACTCTGGTTTTCCTTGCAGGGGGCCTATGATCTGCCAAATGAATTTAGCTCATTGATCTGGTGGGGTTTGAAGAGGGTTTCACATTAAATGTGGGCTTTTGTGATGTGCTTTTGTTGTCAGGCATTAATAACAAGGCAAAAAGATAACTAAAGATTTTGACCTTTGCACAATTATTATGGCTTATAATGCAGAACCAAGACGAGTAATGCTACTAATGACTAAAGTGACTTTGTTTTCCAGTCAGCAATCTAACACAGTGCAGGCTCAGCAACCAGATGAAGACCAGGCTCTTCTGAACACCCTATCTTAGGTTAATAGACAAGGTGAGGAATGTCTTTGATCTTTGCCCGATTTAAAAAGGAACTACATTCATTTTCAAAAGCCATGCCTGCTGTTCCCATTTCCTGCAACAGGAAATAAAGTGGGTCACATTTGCATGTACAACTGTGGTCCATAGATGGCACTGAGAGCACCATGGGGAATGTGCAGGCACATGTTCTGTTTCACAACTGAGAAAGTCAATACAATATATACAGCACATTTGGGTATAAGGAAATTTAAAAACATTATGTACGTCCACAATCAGTCTCTCAGTGTATATGAAGACCCAAGTGAAAAATATATACTTTTGTATTTAAAATGACACTTTCAAGTTCAAATATACCATCTAATAATTGTACTGCAAATATATAAAAAGTATACTAGTCACGCTTCACTTCTTATAAAAAATTCAATTTTTAACACTTTAAAATCTTTGTACTGTAGTATACTTTCAAGAAATGTATTTAAAGAAAAATATACTTTAAGTGAAATTTATTAAACTTATTATCTCAAGTAAACTCTATTTTAAAGAATGGGTGAGGAGGAACCATCCGCAAAGCTTGGATAAACTCAGCCGCATTCTACTCAAATACGCATTAGCAGTTAAACACTGAAGGAGTCCTTTGCGTGAGGCTTAATGGCGAATGTTAAAGTGGGAATACAGCGCTACTCTGTCAAGTTTCAGCTTCATAATAAAATCTTACTGTTTATTTATTTAGCAAACTTTGTCGTGTCTTTGCTGTATTCTTCATATGTTAAATATTGGTTGGATTTCAACTTTACGTCTTTGATTTCGAAAGCTTACATTAGCTAGCGTTTAAGCTAGTGAGAGCATTAACTAGACCGTGTGAAACCTCCCAAGAAAAGCTTGAGTGTAAATACAACCACAATTTGCATTTATTGTGTTGTACGACGACCTTGAGTGCCTTGAAAGGCCCCCTTTATGAATAAAAACGTAGTGTGCTTATTAGCAGGTGCGATGAGATGAATGTCTTTTCTATTGTTGGTGTACATGGTTTCTCCAATCGTTAATAGTGCAGTAAAACGGACCTCTTCGGGAAACGAGTCAAAGTTCTAAAGTTAATCCGTTTACTGATACAAAAGTAACGTACAGTGCACTTAACATATAAAGACATGTATAACTTTTGATGAAACCGAAGCATTTTTTGAATGGCAGACTGAGTGTACAAAGTAATATTTCATATTAAGAGTGTGTTTTCTCAGTAATTTGAATAAGCCAAAAGTATAATCACAATATTAATATATTTATAATTTGGCAATAGTATACCAAAAACTTTTGGTATGATATTAGCACATTATAATTAGTATGAAATATTCATTATAAATAGTATGATGAAGTGAAGTATTGGCATATTTATTATCCCAAACACTGGCATATACTTAAATTATACCAAGTATACTTTTTATGTTGTTCCAATTTGGCACAAGAAAATATACTAAACACATCTCAAATTGTGCTTAACTATTTAATCACAATTAAAATACATTAGGTACAAAATAAGTTGTTCCAAAATAGCACTCTTTAAGTATACTCTAGTATCCTGACATTAAATATACTTAGCATATTTATTTTTCACCTAGGGAAGCTTCAAACTTAACGCCTGACATCAAATGTCTGAAACTCTGGTATCTGTCTTTGAGAGAAAGTACATCTTCTGAATGCAACCTGCCAAATTCATCAGCAGTGCAACCACTCTGTCATACTCCATCCAGCCTGGTGTGAGACTGCTCAGCCATTTGTGTGCCATGGCCATAATGTAGCCAATGTGGAACGCAGTTGTGATATAAAAACTTAAAATGTGTGGCCGACTTTCTCTAATGCAAATTAAATTGCATGATGACAAATTAGACATACCATCTTTAAACACATAGTGATCACATGACATGTATTTAAGTTTTAAAGGTTAAAGAGAGGCTTACAGGTCCCTCACATCATTGTTTGCAGCACTTGGAACCCGAGTCTGCAGAACACAAGGTAAGGTACATGCATACTCTCATGCCTCACATCCTCCCCGTCATCCCCGAGGGGAGACATCTTATTTGTCTCACTTCAGGTGCTTTGGGCACATATTTGCATTTTCAGATGTCGGGCTCATATTTAATTATCTCAGGATATCAGGCTCTGACGTTACATCCTGACCAGGTCCAGTTTTCCCTGTCAGAAGTGTCTTCCCGTGTGTGAGAACGAGGAGCCTAAAGGTTAAAGGGCAATGCTGGCTGTCGACATACGCCTTAACACTCAATGCTAAAACACACTCCACTCATCAACACATCTTGATGCTGACGACCTCATCACGGCCATTCATTCTTCTGCTTCACTGTTGGGGATCTATATCCTTTTTTTTCAAGTAACAGTTAGTTAAAAAAAAGATTTTTACTATTCCCTCATAAATATTGGTTATATTGACAATACTGAGATTTAGAAAAAAAAAGTAGATGATTTAGCTGCATTTTAAATCCACTCAAACTAAAGATTGATTTCGTAATTTCTACAGTTTAATATAATGTTACTAAAGACTGACAACTGTGTGAGGTGGAGGAAACTTTTTTCCTCATTCCTTGTTGAAGAATCCTTGGCAGGACTGAACCAGCACAAAAAAAAGCTTCTCCATGAACTTAAAACACAACTTCTCCTCTTTAAGATGGCCCAACCAGCCTCACAATCATGCTGACGGATGATTTGTAGACTGAGCGCAATGTATTAACAGTACACCACTCTGTGCTAACAGGAGCTGAGGAGCCTCAGACAAGATAGAATAATGTAAACACAGACTCACAAAGAACCGAAACGGGGGGAAAAGAAGAAGTCTTACCTGGGAACACAAGCGCAGCAAACACCCATGACAGGATGATGAAACATACAGAGTTATACATGCTTCCTAAACAGAGCCGATTCTGATCTGCTCGACTGTTTTATACACTGTCTTCTTTTTCTATCTTCCTACAACAGGGAGATTCAGTGAGCTGTCCACTTTGCTTTTTCTTCTTCTCTTCTATCTCTCTCTCTCTCTCCTTTTCCTGAATGTCAGTTTGGATTCATCCACCACTTGCTGCGTTGAAGTGAAGATGCTTTAAATCCAGCGCAAGTAATAGTAGGCAGCACGCACACACAGAGGCTGACTCCTCATGCAGTATTCGATCTCCCTCTCTTCCACGTACTACAGCACACAGAGGGACCAGCACTCTGCAAGGTTGGAGGGGGGGGGAGGGGGGGGAGGAGAGAGGAAGGGCAGCCTCTGCTCAACCGGCATTGGCTGAAGCTTCCGTCGATCAGCCGTGAACAGTCCTTGCTCTGTTTTTTTCAGTTTTTTTTCTTTTGGGGCTGCTCTGAATCCACAACCCAGCTTCCCTTTCTCTGCCCTCTGACAGAACTAGAGCAGGATTAACAAAGATGAGCCGGGATTGCTATCCAATGAAGGCTAAATAAATAGAAAGCCTCCTAATTAATGCAGAGGGTGATCTGGGATTGGGGCAATTATCTGAAAATCATCCGTTGATGTGATTTCTTGGTGTCGTCTGACATGTCTCGATTGTGCTTTAATGAGGAATTTTGATGCAGTGTTATGACAACTGGAAGTGCACTACAGCACATAGATGTGTTCGTTTGTGAAGAGCAGAAACACCGCTGGACAGAAAGAAACATAATGAGGTGACACTCAATGTGTGATGAGATTCGCCCTCAAATTCTCACTGCTGCTATTTTGAGTCAATGGATTTGAGTTGTGATTCATTTTAAAAACCTAGGAGTTAGCCAGGCAAGCAGGTTCTAGTTGAGGCCTTTTCGCTGCCACAGACGTGTTATACATGTTTGTGCTAAAAAGTACCACACTGTGCAGGCTGTAGTTAGAATGTTTGCCACATAATCTTTCATTAAACGAACAAATATGAAACAAGTGTTCAGCTTCCTGCTCCATGTTCATAAGTTTCCAGACCCATCCCAATATTTGCTTGTGAGACCAAAATGCCCCCCATATAATTGGAATATAATTACTTGTGTTGTATGCCCTTCATACACAGGGGGCAGTAATGAACCAACATTGGATTGGTGCATCCAAGCACGGACACAGCGTATATATTTTTTAGGCTGTGAATCGGTAACGTGCCCTTGACAATGTGGCAGCAATGAAGAGTTTTCCATCTTGGTTCAGAACACGGAGCCTCTATGTTAGTTAATTACATTTATAAGTACAGGCATAACTCATCATCCTCAGCTACAACAGTTATGTGATGTGAGACCCCACTGGAGATGAGAAAGAAGTCAGAGCAATAGGAAAGCTGCGGCTCTCATGACCCATTCCCCCTGTTACGACCTTGTCGGGATGCATTGTTGAATTACCTGAGCGATGGGCTCATATTCGCTTACAGTTGTATTTAGAGCTATTGACTTGTGATCCGGTAAACAGGATCCTAGAAAACACACCAAAGGATGCGCTAAATCAAGGACTCTGTCGATCAGATGCGTTCGTCGTCTCTCAGTACGTTTGTTGAAAAGGCATAAAGAATGAGAACTGGTTTGTTGGCAAATGCACATCTTTAATCCCTCATTTCAGAGCACAGCTGCTTCCCTTTTCAATGCTAAGCATCTCCCACGCAGCAGATGAGACAGTCCTCAATGGCACTGCGGGATTTTTAACATATTGCATAGGATTTACCTTTTAGGTTATAGTAAAACATTTGGATTTTTTTTTCAATAGAGTTCTAAATAAGTAAAAAGGTCAGTTTGAAAAAACACAGATGTTAAAACCTCTTTGGAGTGCTGGATTTTGTACAACTGCACATGTAATTGACTAGAACTGGACACGCTATCAATAAAGGACTCTCATGCAGGAACTGTTGGATGGACATCGTGTGGCATAGGAGAAAAAGCCCTCATCCACCACTGCCAACTCTCACGGTTTCGCCGTGTGACACACGCTTTTGAGTGTTTTCACACGCTCTCACGCCACACAACCAATTTCTCACGGCAAAAGAAATTCTGATTTGGGCCGAAGCGCGTTGGTTCCTTTTCAAACTCCGCAACGATAGATGACGCTAAGGAGCGCATCTGTAAACCTGTTCGCTGCATACACATCTATTGACTCCAAAGAGTCTCGAAGTTAGCAGCAGAAGAAGATGTTCAGACAGACACATCGAGCAGAGACTACGGTAGGGCAGAGCTCTCAAGTGTCACATTGAGAGTGACAGTCACGCGTTTCGGTCTTAACTCCCGCACTCCCGCCACACATCATATTTATCACGCTGAAAAAACCTCTCGGCTATTTAATGTTTTAATGAGCCGCAGCGCCAACATGAGCTGGCCCCGCTGACCTCACGGTGGAGAAATCAAACGCTCCCTTGGAGGTCTGCTGCGAGATGCCACTTATCAGCCAATCAAAAAGAAGGGCTGGGCTACACAATAGCCAATCAGAAAAAAACCTCTGTATCTGGGTAAGATTTAATCCAGCAACCAATGAAAATAAAGCATCAGTCACTCTTACCCGTCTTTAGAACTTGAGAGCTGTTAATGACATGTGGTTCAATTAAGTACTCACTCTCTTGAACTTTAAATCTTGAAATAAATAATGTGTTGTGTTTGTTTGTGTGATTGTGTGATGTGATGTAAACTCAGCTGTCGTAACAAGCAGGAGAGCACCTTGTTGACCTCTCGGTATACTGCATGCTCAAAACATCATAGAATTGTTTATTAAGCTGCCCACATAGCATTTATCTTTTTATTTGCAGGCCTAGGAAAAGGACCCTCTCAAATCTTTTCAAAACAATACTTTGAACAAGTAAGATGTATTCTAAAGAATTTAACATAAAGACAGGACATTTGTGCAATATAATTAGACATGTTTTTGTAAATGAGTAGAGTTATTAAAAACATTTAAATTCTTTAAGGTAGCAAAGATGCCTCGTAAAAGACATTTGCCAGGCCAGATCGAGGTACAACATGGGTTCAATGCCAAATTAATTAAAATTTCCTGATATCTGAGCCACCACCGCGTGTGGCTGCGTGCGCGTCAACATTTTGGTCACCCCCGACAAAATCTCACTCCAAGGTTTTTTGAAAAGTTGGCAGCTCTGTGAGCCCAAGTTTTAATCCTTGATAGTGCAAGTTCTTCATCTTGATTGATGGATGGTAATCTGTCGTACAACCAAACATAGGTTCAAACAAATACAAAGCAAGAATGTAGTATCCTTTGAAGGAGTCTATTTGTAATAAAAGTTTCAAGAGAATGAAATTGTGTAACACTAAATCGATTAAGAAATGTATATTCAAATAAGGATCAACTGACATGGCAGGGCAAAAGGATATGGAACAAATATTCAAAACTGCATAGGGATAAACCCAATACCTTGCAGCAGTAGCCTCAGCAGCATAAGTGCCCCTGTGTATATCAAGTTATGGGCTTTAAAAGGAACGGATGAATGTGAGCAAGTGAAGATCCATCTCGATATCCCAGTGAAGATGTTCACCTGTCTGAATGCTGTGAGTGCACAGGAAGGTTGGAAGAGATAATGTCAATACGAGTGGGTAATGTCAGGCATTAATGTGGAAAATACTGTGATGGTCGGTATGCACTGTAAACATTAATATGTAGAAGGACAGCATCTACCCTAAGGGGTTATTTTGGCTTGCAGATACAAGTCCTACAGACTTTTACAAAATATTACTTCTAAGAAAACACCACACTTTTTGTATGATTCCTATCCATAATGTGAAGGTTTTTCACTGAGGGGTTTGTTCATAAATCATTCACATCATGATTAATTTTATATTCTATTCCTAAAATCATGAAATACATTGTTTTGTTGTGGCTATATACTACCGAAAGTATTTGTATTTTATTTACAAGAACGAATATAATAAAATAATACCTTGTCAAACTCATTGTTGCTCAGGGGCCAGATGGAGGAAAATCTATTATCAAGTGGACTGGACCGGTATAATCATGGCATAATAACTTCAAATAACGACAACTTCAGATCGTTTGATTTTTTTACTTTGGTCCAAAATAGTAAAAGCACATTCTCAAAATGTACACATCACAAGTAATCCTCTTGACAAAACAATTCAAGTTAGTTATATGTTAATTCTAAAGGAAAAAAATGGTGCAATGTCAAGCCTCCGTGATTGGAACTACAAAGTGCATCTACAAAGCTATTAAACTGTAAGTCACAGCCTATCTGGGATGGAACAAAATAAATAAATAATAAAACAACTCTTCTAGGTATCAAATAACTCAATTGTCATTTCTACATATTAATACTGTAGCCTGGATACCAGACCTTAGCCCCGCCCTCAACATTTATTTGGTCAGGAAGTTCGGTCTGGTGTCGCTCCATTGGGGAGAAATTATTCTCCGACCAGATATTGGTCGGACCAATCACATTGGCTTCATACGATGACGGACATATGATCCACAGTTACCACAGTAACGTAACCCACCACGTCATAAAAAGGCGCTTGGTTTGAATTTGTTTACAACGGGTGCTCACACTTTTTCAGCATGCAAGCTACTTATAATGCGGACTGGCAGGTCTCCGTGATCAACCGGTCGATTGCGATCGACGTATTGAGCACCCCTGGCACAAGAAACATGAATGGTATCCACGCTAATGCGTAGCTTAAAATACGTCACATACTCCGTTGCTCTGATTGGTTGTAGCTCTATCCAATTGAGAAGAGGCATTTTCTTTCCTGGTTCGGTTTTTAGACACGCCCCATAATCACAGCCCAACGGAGGGGTATCAGACTCACATTCTGACTAGAATTATGAGGATGACATCGTCAGGCTATTAATACTGTGCTAACTCAACAAACTAGG